>VZSZ01005278.1:656386-870155 GCA_013398815.1 Ibidorhyncha struthersii | reverse complement strand
CAGCATGTCAGCCACTCCTCCCAGTTTTGTATCATCAGCAAACTCGCTGATGGTGCACTCTATCTCTTTATCCAGGTCATTGATGAATATATTGAACAGGACTGGACCCAGTACTGACCCCTGAGGAAAACCGCTTGTTACTGAACTCCAACTGGACTCTGCACCACTAACCACAACCCTCTGGGCTCTACCTGTCAGCCACTGTTCAATCCACCTCACTGTCCAGTCATCTAACCCACACTTCCTAAGCTTGCCTGTGAGGATGGTGTGGGAGACAGTGTTGAAAGTCTTACTGAAGTCAGGGTAGACTACATCCACTGCCATCCACTGCCATTCTGTGATTCTTACATAAAACAAAGCACAGTGAAGCATTATGTAGAAAAACACTTGCAGAGAGGGCATGTGAATCTGGAGCTGTCCTTGTTCCTAAGCCTTCTACTGTTCACAGTATAGGTAGACAGCTATCCTTATACAAGATGGAGAAACTGAGACAAAAAAAAAAGGGTATGTAAAATAGCACATTCCTAAAGCTACATTTAGCTGTAATCCAGAATAGAACTCCAGTTTCTCCTCTTACCACATTAAGGCTTTCTTCCCATCTTGTCAATATTATCAATGTTTACTTTCTACACAATTTAAAATTTTTGCTCTACAACATTCAGTCTTCTTCAATGGCTGGCAAGGCTTTATGTCCACCCTTCTTTTTCATAGAAGTAAATTGTTTCAGCTGTGCAAGCTATTGACATTTGTAAGAACAATCCTGTTCAGCAGGCTTTATCTGAGGATTTCAGAGCAACCAAACAATGAACTGAACCTGACTTTTATTCATTTTTTTTAGTGGCTGTGTCAAAGGAAGGATGGGGAAATTCAGTACTTTGAGCTAAGCTACACAATCAATATGGGAACCAGGAATATAATTCATTAATCTTGACTACAAGTTCACTGCTATATTCTTTAAGAAACACACTATCTCTTGATTTCATAGTCAGAATGCCTGATTTAACTGTACTTTGGCTTATTCTTCTCCACTTTACCTTTTGCTGTATTTCTTTGCTGCTGCTTTATTCTCTTATAACTCTGATGCATTGTGTGCCTCAAGAAATCCACAGAGAGAGGTGCGCACTTGTCTGATGTTATATGACATTGCAGCCTCCAAAACTTCAGGCTGTTATAGAAAACATATATTTCTGCAAATGTAAACAAAGAGTTTTATGGCCATCATTTTGGTTTCCGACTTGTTCAGTGCTATCATCTTTGTTGACTGTGAGTATGTGCATTTCTGTAACTATGAGTTATTTTCTCCAGATGGATGCAGATAAACTTCTTTCAAGTAACTTCTGTAACTCCCGACAGGTCTACGCTGCTGCAAACCACCCTTGCCTAGCAAAAGTCCTGGCAGCTAAGACCCTAAGTGAGAAATGCTTTGCATCATGGATTTCCAACAGTGGGTGTTTAATCATCCTTCTCTTTCTCTTGGCTTTATGTTCTATGGTGATAAAAGCAACAAGGCATAGAAAGAAAGATATTTCAACTTTCAGTCAGACTAAGGAGCTTCACAGCTCCTTTCTTTATAGTAAGAGAAACCTCTGCATTTATTTGAACAAAGTCTCAGCTTCCAATTCTGGTTTCTTGGTTTTGTGTACGTGAGCAATTCTAGTCAAGACTGCAGTATCCGATGCTGATTAATACTCTTGTATACTGCTATCTACTCCAAGGCAGAATGGTGTAATAAAGCATTTGTATAAACCTGACTTAAGGCCAGTGGAATTATGTCATTATATTGATGCATGTGAGAAGAAACTCAGACCCTTAGGCCTTTCAATTATAACTGAAAAGTGAAGGGAGTATCAAGACATGATTCACTGGTGAACACATTGGAAAAAATTCAGTGGAACAGGGCAGAGATTCAACTATCTCTGTATTGCATTGCAAATACTTTCTAAGCCCACAGATGCCTGACCTTTTTAGCAGATAAAGGCCATTCTGGGAAAAGTCTATGGTCAACCTAAATTACACATTTGAGTACAAGGGCACGGGGTTGGAGTATCCTGCAGTTTAGAGCACATACAGGAATACCTTGTCTTTTTTCTGGTAGGCCCTAGAACTGTCTTTACTACTTCTTAGAAAACTCCATGCCTTGGTCCTTAGTGGTGTTTAGAGAGTCTGATAGCTAGCTGACATTTTACAGAAAGATACTAGAAAGACTGCCATAGGCAGAGCTAGGCAAATCTGCCTTCTAATAAAAATTTAATACAGCTGTTGTCTATTTATTCTAAATGCGTTCTAAACCTGAACGTTTTTGTTCTCTGCAGAAGCCACCAATATGTTCATGAAATTTGTTAGCTGCTAATATGCTTGGAGTTGTTTTATGGTGGGTGTTGGGTGGGATGTGAACTAAGGGTGTTCTATAGAACACAGTCCAGTAAAGTCCAAAACTTGGGAAACTGCTCAAAGATTAAAACTTTGATCTTTATTACGCCACTATGCACTTGTTAGGTGACAGATCCCAGCTGTTAGGTGAGAGATCCCAGCCCCTTCTCTCCTTCCTCAGAAATCTGACATTCCACAAGTATCTCGGATAGATAGTCTGCAGTATGGCCTACAATGTCACTCAAGCAGTGTACAGCTAGCTGAGTAGCACTAAAATTTGTCCTCAGTTCTCCCATCCCTAAAGAATGGCCTTTTCCATTCCAATCACTATTGCATCAAACATATAAAAAAATCATCTACATGTGTCTGGCATTTATTGTTTTCTTATCTTATAACAAGTGACTTGGATGCAGATATTTTTTAAGTAAAGACTGCTTACACCATCAGCTAATAGTTTGGATATTTATATTAACACTAATGCAAAGGGGAAATACTGGTGAGAAAAAATGTAACTGAGGAAAAAAATTAGTATTTGATGAAAATAGAAGTTAAGTGTGCACTGTATGGCAACAATAATAGTGGAATAGGATGTAATGGAAATACCAATTGCAGCTGTGCACAGTGACAATCAATGCAGACAAGCAGAGATTTATTTAAAAGGTATCTCCTGGCAAAGACAAATGTGTCTGATTTATTTATTTAAAACATTACTCTCTGGATTGGCCTTAGGAGATACATATCTCATTTCCCAGTGGACCATCAGTAGGATGTGGGAGGGGAATTGATGAGTGTTTGTGTTTCATAGAAATTCAGGTTATACCCTTTGGAAGGAAAATGTGTTGCTGTACAAATTTCAGAAGTTATATGTGGGTTCTTTTGGAAAACTTAGGTCAGTGTTACCAAATTATCTTGTTCGATAATACGGAGTTCCCTTGGAACAAGAACACCAACTTTACCATAGACTGCTTTGCAGGAGAAGCTCAGTTCCATCACACAGGGAACACCTGAGACAGTGGAGGTGAAGCACTGTCCCCATGGATAATTAATTCTGCAGCATCTCTTCTCAGACTGTCAATAGCAGACTGTCCAATTAGATCCAGCTGCACAGACTTTTCTATGGATGCCCTCAGGCAAGTAGATTAGCACCACACCATCATTTTGCTCAGGCAGCAGCCATGAGTGAAGTGTTTTTAGCTATGAGTGAACCAGTTTCCGTCATGTAGATCCCCTGAGGCTAAAATAATCCACAGAGGTTTTAGTTGCCCTTGCCTCAGTTTTTCTAAAAAAAAGTGGCTATTGAATTTCTGCATGGAGAAGGAGCAGCAAGATATTTTTTGCCACCAGAGTGACACCCAGTGCAGTACAGTTTAGGCTAGCTATTAAGAAATGGGGAAGATGGAGGTCACATCCCCATTCCCAAGACTATTTCTGTATTTAGCACAAAACTGGTTAAAACACAGCAGTAGGGATTCCGGGATGGAAGCCCTGCTATGTACAGAAGCGTAATCTGTTTTACACTTGCTCCAGGTAACGAATGCTTCATTTTTGCACCACTTTCAGTGCTACTTTTGAACTGGATACTGATGTGTTCAACTCTGTAGAATAGATACTTGAGGAGTTGGGCAGGTATAGAAATTTCAGGAACCTGGGGACATTTCAGGTTTAGATACAGGACAGGAATCTCCTCAACAAACTCTTCCCATCTGGAAGACAACCATTAACTGAAGTAGTCATCTATCCTTTTGTAGCCAACAGAGAGAGTTTGACACTCCAGAACTCAAGTTCATCCCTTCTCTAAGATAGTCATGAGAAGAATTCCTCCCTGGGAGTGTCTGTTTTTCTGTGTAAATGATAGCAATAGTCAAAATAATTAGCTCATAAAAGATACTTTTATATGACTAGAGTTGGATGTGATAAACGTCATCCCTAAATTCTGTTGAAATCTGCCTCTGGGCACCTGAGTCTTTTGCAAAGGTGATCCAGAGTTCACAGACAACAAACTATTTTTTCCTGATGCACATGGAATAGCTACATGGCTTAAGCCTGTTTTAAACTATTACAGACATTGGCAGCCATTTTTTTGTTCTGCTTAATAGAAAATTTACAGAGCATTCTCAGTTATTCTGTTTTTAATCTTCTCTACTGCCCTTTAAATCTGGAAGTAAAAGCTAGCACTGAAGCCATATGCTTTTGTCTGAGGAGCAAACTCAGCACATCCCTAAAACACGAGAAATGAGTTCAGTTCCATCTGTACTTCAGCATGGCTTTTAAGGGTTGATTACTGCTTCTGCATGTAAGCATCGTAAAAATAGTGGGAGGGACAAGAGCAAGAGCAAGAGAGACAGATTAGGCAATGTAGAGAATGAAGCTCTGAATCCCAGGTGGAGTGTTCATTCTCCTGTGTGTCCCAGATGAGACCTTTTGTTCAGTGGTCTGAATCCTCTGTCTCTCATAGTCTTATCAGAAACACGACTAAAATTTCAGAAACCAAATAGCCATCTCCTACTGACTCCCCATGTTTTTTGTTTTCCCTATGTGTTAAGCAAGAGTAAAGAAAACCCACTTTGGGTTATGTGTTACACTGAAAATATAGTTTGATAATTATAGATTGTAACCAATTGCACAAGTTAGTGATTGAAAGGTGGACATGGCAGTTGAAAATAAGGTGCAGGTGTACAAGCTACGATAATTAAGCACTAAGATAAAATACGAAGGGGCTATAACAAATTGCATCCTTGTGTAGTAGATACAGGAAAGGATGTATAACATACACTGAGTTCATAAATTGAAACATTTGAGTCATACTGCATACAAGCCCATAATGAAAAGGCTCCACTGAAAAATAAAATGAGGAAGACACTAAGATAAAAGAATAGGGTTGGAGTGGCAGCAGAGAAATGGTGAATACTCACTGGTTTTGTCACAATCACTCAAGTATGTCTGTTCATCTGGATTTCTTGGGGAGACTTTTGAAAAACACCTAAAGTATTGCAGATAGCTGTCCCACCAAAATGCATTCTTTCTTTGTATAATGAAAGATTTCTGAATTAGTTTGGACAGTATTTCTCTCTGTAAGTGAGGCTTAGCAAATACTAGTCCAGTTTAAATCTGCATAGTTTTCCTGGAAATGAGAAACCAAATGGTGTTCTTTCTGTCTAAGCTCTAATTATTACAAAAAATTATTTTATAAAAGATATCATAATTAATCAACTGATAATTCTGCTGGGATGTGATAACTAGAAAATGACAAAACAGCATTTTTTCTGTGGTCTTGAAAGTCGGAAAACTTTTTGTAATTGTCAAAGCCAACAAAAGTTTCATCAAATTAACACAGGGAGCGCATCCACTGGGCAATAAAGTGTTACAATTACCAAGTGTTGTGTCTAGTTTTACTAACTTTGGGTTTTTTTGGCTGTAACCACTCTGAGAAGCATCCCTAGATATTTCCCAGTGCAGTTTAACTTGACCTTTACTTAAAAACCTATTTCTGTTATGTGACAGAAAGTTGTGTTCCTTGGGGTGGACACTGAGTAAATGTCTCTTGGTCTGTTTTTAGCAAGAGGGTCTCAGAAACCATTAAGAAACTCGGACATGGAACAGAATGCTGGTCAAAACAGAACTTTTCCCATAGTTATTCACAGTTAACCATGGGAGATCAGCATATGTTTTTCTGGAGTAGCATGTGGATACATTCTTATTACCAATGAGGTTATGGACAATGTGTGCATTACATAATAACAAGCTGATGTCAGAACCGTACCTCCCACTGTCAGGCTCTCCTGGTACCCACCTTTTGCCTATTTTTTTTCTGCTGAAAAACTTTACTGTTTGTTTTTTTTTAAGAAAAAAAAATAGGCTATTTTTAGCTATACCTTTGTGAAGAGCAAATTTAAGTTATTCCATTCAAGTTAGTCCTTCCAGGTTGGAACTGTTCTCACTGTAGAAGATGTTGAAGTTTCAGTAGGACACATCTGCAAATGCTTAAAGCACCCCATGGTTCCAGTACTTGTTTAAGACTGTGCAGATAAACACAGTGTATCAGTTATCTTACTAAAATAATGGGCATCCTTTCACCTATTCTGAAACCCTTCTGATTTCACCTAGTTGTCTTTTGGTTTCTTGACCTGCTGCTACATGTTTCCAAACCAGAGATTTGTGCATTTATTCAGTGGTTTTGTTTTACATTTGAACCAGTGCTGGCCACTTTCTTTCTCCAAATTTCTTCTTACTTGATTACAGATCCTTCCAAGACATTGGTATACTTCACCAAGACAGAATAGTTCTTCCTTCCCCTCCCTGCCCCCCCCCCCAGTTTCCAGCTTTCTATTCTGTCCTTGAACTTGCCATCTTTATCCTGATGTATTTCTCTTTGCCTCTATTCTTCTTTGCTGCCTCCTGTCTGAATGAAGGAATGGACTTTGTTAACAGTGGAGATGGTCTTTTTGCAAGACAGGTTTTAAAACTATTTTTTTGATTGTAATAGACACACCAAAACAATTTCAAAAAATGTCTCCTTATGTCTGCACCAACAGAGGCATAGGCTAGCATAACATTTTCCTGCAAGGTTGACTATAGGCTGATGCTTTATTATCAAGATAACTTTACGGGTCCACTGAGCTCGAGATGTTTAGCACCCTGTAAGACTGGATACAAAAATCCGCTAGTAGGTAAAGACTGCTTTCTACAGAAGAGATGAGATTGGCTCTTTCAAAAAAAATATGGCACCCAGAGGAAAATGATTCTGTATTGAATTTGTGTTCTGAGTATGTGACACTTGGGAATAATTCAAGCCCCCCTCAGATTACGTAGTAATGAAAAATAGTTGGACTCCGAGTTCATATGGATCATTTCCCTTATAAACATGTCTTGCTGCTTCATGTATTTCCACTCCTATACTGCTTTTTTTCCCTATGGATTTATTTTCTATATATTAGGTATTAGGTGAAAACATTGTGAGTGTTTTTGTTCAGTTGATCCATAGAGAAGTGACACCATATTGAAACAGAAAAGCCTGAAACTAACATGTTATCTAAACAAATCATGAGCTAATGACTTTTCCAGTAGCTTGGCTATACTCTGCACACTTTTAGATAGCACAATTTACACTAAAAAAGATATAGTGGCACTGACAATTACAGCATTGAGTTTGTTGGTTAAATGACTGCCCGAGTATTTAGAACTTGTATTTTATGCTCCTTGTTGGCTGATTGGCATTCCGATGATTTTTCATTTTGTGCTTATTTCAGCATGGTCTGATGGGGATACAGAATTCGAAAGAACCAGTCAAGCTACTCTGGTCAAAATTAGGCAAAAAGATCAGCGAAGATGATGATCGTTCCTCCCACCAAAAAGAGAAAAAAAAAAAAAGCCATGCAATTGCTGAAACTCTCTCTTCAAAATTAAAGCCTAACTATACATTTATATACACGTATAACATGTGCTGCATTCAGCCTTCTTTCTTTCCTCCATTTTAATATTTTCATAGCATTACTTTTTCTAACTGAAAGACTCCAACTGTCTAAAACTATTTCTTTGTAACCACCTACATATATACTCTCTTGCTTAGCACTCTTGGATCCCCTCTTCTTGAAAGCCAGCAGATTAACCGAATATCCTTGTCAGCTGTTCTGCTTATTGCAAGTACTACCCAGTCACAAAATAAGGCAATGTAACTAGTTCTACGTTATCATAATAGTTCCCTTAGGGAAGAGGAGGAAAGAAGATGTTAAAAAAGGTAGAGGATTACTAATAAATCTTTACAGAATTTTGATTCATTTCTGATGTAGTGTTGGAAGAAGAGGTAGACAATGGTGGGTGGGAAGAGCTGTAGAATACTTTTGCTATATTAAAAGTAAAGTGTAGAAATTGTTTTTGGTGTTGTGTTTTGTTGGGTTTCTTTTGTAGTATAAGTCAGCTCTAGGGCTTGAATTTACAGATATATTTTCTTTTTATTCATGTTTATTTTGGTAGGCTATCTAGGTGCTTTTTTTCTTGTAAAGCTTGCTCTAGAGGACTAGGGAAAAGCTTCAGCTTAGGTTTTCGTCCTTCAAGCTGCGTGTATATATTTAAGTTAAGAGAGCATGGAGACCCTACTTCTAGTTTGGTTGGGGTTTTGAAGTTCAGTTACAGCAAATAGCAATTACTGAAATATAGCGACTTGATGGGAGTCGATTAGTGGGATTTTTCTGCTGGAGTGTTCCTTTAGTGTTTGACTGCTTCCTGCCTGTGGCTCCAGAAAGGAAAAGAGTCACAGGAGAATCTGTGCAGTTAGACTCAAATCCTTTCTTCAAATGTATGTGAGAGAGGAAGAACAGTATTAGGCAAATGCATAATTAGCACTATAAAATCAAAATGCTCTCACTTGGAGGAAAACTGTCTCCGAAAGGAAAAAGAGAACTGACTGACTCCTTGATCTAAAGCCCCTCTAAATTATTCTTTACATTGTGGGAGAGCCTACCATATGCAGATTTATAATGATATTAATTTAAAGCTATGCAGACATCTTAAAGAGCTGGTGTTGTAGCTCTGTCATATGCATTTGCTATAACTGCCCCTGTTACTTTCCCTGAGTAGGGTATTCATCCCTTTTCCACAATCAGTGGGATCCCATTGTGAAGAAGGAAGCACAAGTCATATTCCTTTTTTTTTTAATGCAATTTACGGGTTTCTTCAACATTTAGCTTATGCCTTTCTATTAGTTATCTATCACACGTTCTTTTTTCTGAGTGGGAAAATTTTATTCTGATACTAAATGTGCCTTCGCACACCCTGCGTCCAATCTGCCACACATGTTAATCTGGTTATTTCTCGCTTTGTGTTTCCATAGTTTGTGATACTGCAGTTACTTTCTGTTCAGATTTTTAGGTTGGAAGGGTTACAAACACCTTGCTCCTTAACTGCTTAGCTACATATTTCAGTTTTATAGCTATGGTAGTTAGGTAGCATCTATAGGTTACTGGAAATATACAGGCTAGAAAAAGGGAAGATCTTAAAGAAGTTATGTAATAGAGAATGGATGTTTTGGTGGGAGGGGGGGAAGTCATGTAACAATTCATGGTTAATGCTGTGATTTTACTAAGAATGAGAAGATTTTGTATGAGAGGTCTGTCAGATTACTAGAAATGAAATCAAGGTTTCGATAAGAGTCACTTGAGGAAACAGCTTTTGGAGGGATATTGCACAATTTCAGTACTTGAATTTAAAAAAAAGAGGATAGGAAGGGGTTCTTTTTTCTGCTAGAGTGCTTGTATTATTAGGAAAGTTCTAAAAATATTTAGGAGTTAAAGTGACTTTTTTCTATTCTTGTGGAAAGAAAACCATAAGTAAAAAGATAACGCATGTACTATATTTCACCCCTTCTGATGCGGAGAGACTGGAAGCACGGTAGTATCTGTCAGTTTGTACTATGTCCCAGCTCGAACTGTTTCAAGGCTATCAAAGCTCTCTTAAAAATAGTTATGCAGGGAAACAGTCAAAATCTGACTGTAGACATTAGAAATGAATGAAAGAAAAAGACAATAATTTGCAATGTGCCTAAATCACAAACAGCTCATTTTCCCCTCTTCCCCTCGTAACCCACTTTCCACACTAACAGATAGAGTTGCCAGACAACCTGAATTTCTCAGCTACTTTTCTTGTGAACTAGGGTTGGCTGGGAATAGAAGAGAAAGGAGCAGAAGTGGTGTAGCTGATTTCTAGTCAATCTTTTCACTGTGTAGGGGCCTAGAAGGTTCTAATGTTTTTCATTGCCAAACCTCTGGTCCTGTTTGTGAACACCAGAAAAATGGGATCCTCTCTGGAACCCTCTTCTGCAAGAATTTTGTCTTTTCTTTAATAAGCTTGAATATTTCCTGGTCAAGAGATGACCAAGAACAAAGAAAACAAAATTATTTGGAGCAGCAGCAAAAAGCTTTACAGATGTAATTACTATGCAACATATTCTTTAAGGTTGTGTAGTGGCACCTTTTATGTTTCCACATATTCCATCATAAAACTCTCAATCTTTTGAGTTGGGTTTGTCATGATTTCTTTTGCCATTTTTCTTGTGACCTCACAGCTTTGATATTTTATGTAGATATAACTTAAAACACTTAACTCTTATTTAAACTTCAATGGAGTTTGACAAGTAGAGTTTACTATCCACAACTTTGATCCTTAAGTACAAGATAAGTTATTATTTGGTTTAAGGAAGTAGCTGATGACAGCTCATTTTCAGGGTGCATCTTTCAGAGTTCAGACAATTTCATATTTGTCTTGGGCATGAAACCTGTATCACGAAGAGGACTCTGACCCCAGATAACTGAAACAGTGGTCAACCCCCTTATTGATTACCCTGTCTCCAACTGGAACACCTTCATAAACTTCCTTAACGGGTGTCAATTAAAATTATTAAGATAAACTTCTGTGTTCTTACCAAATATTTCCTACCTATTTTCTGAATGTCTTTTTGTTTTGATTTATGTCAGCATTTACAAAGATCATTTCCCTTTTAGGGAAGTGCAGCATATTGTATGAATAACACTGTGTTTTGAGAGATTGACTCATGCTTCTTTAAGCCAATTTTCACCTTGGTTTTGTTCTGTTTTTGGAAATACTTTTCTGCTTTGTAAGTATGTAAATAAAACGGGCATATCTGGGCATTTACACCTAAGCATGTACTCGGATGAAGAGATAAGCTTCATTCTTCAGTGCTTGGTGACATAAGGCAGCTTAAATTAACAAAGAATCAGCTAGTTTAAGGAACCTTCAGACTCCATGATAAAGAGATGAGGTAATTGAGAATTGGCAATTATAACCAAAGGAAACCTGACCAATAGTCCTACTATAGTAGTCTGGTTCTTCTGGATTGGGTCTTGGAATAAAAAAATATTCTTCTGGCTACTTGTATAAAGGAGGGAGTAAACTGAGTAGTCAAAACATAATATGAAGACATGATTCAGGGAAATAGGAATAGTATTTTAAGGGTATTGTTTAAGAAATGAGTTTAACTAATAACCCTGGTCATTGTGGTTTAAGCTAAAAAAATTGGAGGCTTATCTGTATCTTTACCTGAAGCTGGATATAACTAAGATATTTCAACTGCTGATAACTCAGATGGGATCAGCAGGTCTGGAGAACAGTGACAATGTTCCTCAACTGTACAATGTTTCTTCACTGAATCAGTGTAGAGAACTTACTGACTTTAGAATTATATATTCCATGTTTCGTTTTCCCCTGAATTTAAACCAGCTGTTAAGTATACCAGGATGTGACTACAGAAATATTATCTGGAAAAAAATAAAATCAGCTTTTATATCAGAATTCAAAAACTTACTAGTTCACATTTATACTTGAAACATTGTTATCATTCATGTTGCATTGTATCTAGTTCCTGAATGGATGATATTATAAAAAACTTATGTCACCTCTTGTGTAATTTCTAAAAGCATAATTTCATAACTTACATCATAAAAATTATTGGAGATTTCAGTTTGGGGGGAAGATTTCAGGCTTTCAACAGAAAAAAAAATGTTACTTATAACCATTTGATAGAATAAAATTTACTTTTCACGTGTGAAGTAAAGAAAATTTCTTCTTATTTCTTTCAGACTTGTGTGTATACTGGTGACTGAAATTCAGGCATTTTCACACCCTGTGTTTTTGTTTTCATGTTGATACATTTAGAAGTTGTAATAGTACTTCAGAATACTAAAAAAGGTTTGTAGAAGACTTGCTGAAGCCTCCCCAAAGCAAAAGCAACCACTTGTGACAGACATATGTTTAATCTGCTTTTACATGCTTCTGATGATGGAGGTATCTTAACCTGTCTAAGGCAATTTATTCCAGTTTTGGCTGTTCTTCCAGTTACAGCCTATTTCATAGTATTAATCTGTCAGATATTACAACTATGAAGATGACAATACTTTGAAGTAATGTTGTAAAGATATCCATGCAGCTGGCACGCTGCAGGCAATAGAGATACACATTTACTATACCACAAATAATGTAAACCAACACAGGCTGTGAAGGGAGTTTTCTTCTATATTTTAGTCAGTCTGGTGATTCACGCTGCAATTAACCAAGAATGACTGATGACTTGATCATACTTGCTGTGAAAAATCAGGCCATGGTCCTCTCAGTGAAGCTGAATTGTTTGGGAATTTGGTTCCTACTTCACTTTTCAAGAAGTTTTGAACTAAAGCCCGTTCCTGTCATATTAGTTCCTGAATACAGTCATGATGGCCCATGACTTTACTTGGTTTGTATAGTAGTCAAGTCTATATTCTGCATTATGCTTTCCAGTTACCATTTAACTTTAAATGAAGTGAGCATAAACCTATAAAGCACATGTGTGGAGTTCACTTAGAGTCATGGATCTCAATTCCCTGACAAATATGACTCTACAGATAGGAAACAGGTACAGAATAGTGGGGAGGGAGCTTAAGCTTAATGTCCCCAGATATGACGTTTACCTGTTTTCCTTAATTTGAGACCTGCTTTTCCTTATCTTGCAATGAGCCTCGGAACACATTTCAGCAGAACAGCATTCTGTTTTTCATACAGAAAATGGTAAGATGGAGTATGTTGAATGCTTTTCCCCCACTTTGTTTCAGAGATGGTCTACCAGTGTTAATACCTCAAAACGGTCACAGGAGTATAGAGGCTGCCCTTTCAAGCACTGGAAGTTGAGTTCCCTCTTGAGACGCCAATGAATGTGCTGACTGCACATTTTCCCCACAGCTCAGGATTCTTCAAGTGATGATAACTTCTTGTAAAGGAAGGAATTTACATCAGACTGAATACATAAGCCTGGAACAACTAGAAAGGCCAAGGGCCTGGTCTGGAAGGTGTGTAAAATGATGTAATATGTTGTAGAGTTCTGTTTCTTTCTTACAATATGAATATATTTTGATTACTTCATCGCTATTGCACTTCAGTGCCTAGGAGGACAAAATATCCAGTTGTGCATTTCCTGAACCTGGATTAATCAAGCATGTTTCAAAGTCATGGTTAGAGAAAACAAATAAGTAAAATAATACGAAATATGATCATAGCATGGATACACACCCTTGCAAGCTTTCAAATCTCTGAAATGTAAGTGTGTACTGTTACAGAAAAACACTTTACTATACATGTGTTATTATATCTCTTGGTGAAAACAGAAGGAAGGAATTCATTCCTCCCCTATTCTGCAAGATCATCTGAAAGCAACAGATTTCACTGCAGAACAGAATACATTAAAAAGAATAAGTAAGTATTTGATTATACAGATATTTAAAGTAATTACATAAGTATTATAATCTTTGCTAGAGGCTCAGTGTGTTTATTCAGAATTTTTTCACATCTCTGATGCAACGTTATCTTCCATAATTAGAAATAGAACATATTTACCTATCATGTTTCATGCGATTATAAATTAAGCTATATTAGTAATAAGATGCAACCTTATACCATCTACACTGTGCCCATGTATGTCCCAGCCAAGCAGAGGAGCGTGTCATGGTTTGGGCTGGACTGGCCACTGAAATAAATAACAGATGCTGTCCCCTACCTCTCACTCCACAGAGAGGAGAGAGAGAGAGAAAAGAGACTTAAGAGTTTTAAAAAAACTGAACTACTTTAATGAAATATTAATAAAATAATAAAAAGAAAATAATTAAATATATACAATATATACAAAACCAATATCAAGCTCCTAGGATGACGATCACATCACTGGCATGCCCAGGGAAAGTCCCAGACTGGACTCAACAATGGACGGGAATGGGATTCTGGATCTGGATTCAGGAACACATGGATCAGGATCAAAGGCAGACAGACAGAGTCTTCCTTGGACGCTGGCCATTGAAGAAAGAGGGCTGGCCCTTTGATCCCTCAGCTTTTATACTGAGCATGAGGAAGATGGGATGGAATACCCTGTTGGTCAGTTTTGGGTCACCTGTCCTGTCTGCTTCTCCCCACAGGTGGGACCCCTCTACACTTTTCCACTTCTGACCCTCCAACGGGTCAAATAACCAAGTTAGCTGGTCTTGCGTGTTATAGCAATAAGTGTAAGCAAGAGCTTCTCTGCATACCATGCCTTGGCGTCAACTATAAACATAGGTCTTATCACCCTGAGAGCAAACAGTTTCTGCACAATATGCTATTAATTTCAAAGAGTTCAGTTAGTTAGAAGAGGCTTAGCTGAAACTGAAAATTCCTGAACAGAAAATAGGTTTTATTTCAACTCAAACTGAGACAGAACCTCTCTTACTCCTTTCTCAGCCCATGTACTTCTTAGATGCACTTATTGTATTTTGCAGAGAAACAAGAAGTGGACAACACTGGAAGAAATTTAATTGTGCCTTTAGATTATAGTGTCTGCACTGAGAAGAAAGAAGAAATACAGAGAGAATGTTTTGTTCCTGGTGTCTGTTTTTTGTAGTATGGGTAAATGACACATCAAAGAGGCATTGTAAGTCTTAATCAAGATATGTGAGTTGTCAGTATCACTAAGCAAAAAAAAAAAAAATTAACAGCTATTTGGGGAAGAAAATAGGGGATATTTGTGATTTGCTCTGCAACCTAAGTGAAATTCTTTTCTAAAGCAATTTGATATTTTAAATCACTGCCTTAAATGTGAGTGAAGTTCCAAGTGATTTATTTACCCTGACTGTCAGAACTATCAGCAACAGCTTGAATATATATGAAGTTTTCACTCTGTTTCATGTCACACCTGCTGCAGATGATAAGACCAAAGAACAGCAGGGACTTCTTCCATGGTTACATGAAGGTCAGGGGTTGTTGCTGCGCCTTCAGTAATCCAGGATGAAAAGAGTTTGGGTACTTTTGCACACCAGAAGTGCCCTGTTATTCACTGAGCAGAATGGCCTTCATAACTGAAACAGATAAACTCTGAGCTTGCTGAGAGCTCGTATTTCGTTTTAAATCCATATAGCTGAAAAAGGCACAAGGCTGTTGAATAGGCTTAAGACTATCAAATTAAATTTCTTTCTTCTAAGTGCATGAGAGGCCTTGCTTGTTTTCATGAGGAGAATTAAGAGCACTCCTTTTTGTAGCAGCAAATGCAATGACAGTTGGGAGAACAGTCCAGGTTTGATGGTGTACAATTTATTTTTTAAGTTCTCTTTAATGAGAGAAAAAGTACGTTTCTGAATTTGTGTTAGGACTGGGTAACAACAGAGTTATCCATAGAGACACAACTTCATTACTTCTACCTGGTATTATAATAATAACTTTCACAACATTCAATAGCACAGTCACATACTGTTTCTCAAGTAGTATTAGTAAAAACTAACACCATGTCTAGAGGTTTGTTTGGTTTTATTTAGTTGTATACCTAGTCAAATCACAGGTCTGGTTAACATGGTGTCCTGTGACAGTGGTCCAAAATAGATGGTCACAGGAATTTACAAGAAAGTGTATGCAATGTGTATGATATATCCTACCCTACAACCATAGTACATCATGGGCAAGACTGTGTGTATTTTGGTATTTGTTTTGTCTTCCAAACCTTCCATGCTTAATGAATGGGCTTCATTATTATGCTGCTGCCTTAGCCCTAAATTCCTGTATGTGTAGGAGTCCATAACTAGAAAAGTGGTTTCTTATCTTCAGCACAAACCCTCAGTTTCACTGATGCCAGAGGTAATTCCAGTCTTTCTAAGGCAGAAGATTGGAACATGATGCTGTCAAGGTAAAAGTGAGAAGACCAAAGGGGAAAAAGGAGGAAATTGAGAAGCCTAAGTAGCACAGGGCTGTTTATAAGAGGGTTTTGTTCATATGCAGGGAATGATCACATCATCAATTAATAAGATTTCCATGCAGGGTCATTTGCAAAAGACTAGAATGGTGGGTGCTCTAAATAAAATCATGAAAGTATACTACTAGGTCTCCAGTACTTTGGGTAAATGCAATTGAAATGGAGATGTCTTTAAAAATACTGTGTTTGTAATTACAGTAAGGATTTTGTTTCAAATTACATGGTCTTCCTTTTCAGTAAGGTGTCGCTTGCAAAATTTATGAGCAACAACTTGCACGCTTCTTGCTAACATGTTTTTGGTTTTTACTGCTAAAAGACAAATTAGCCTCTACCAGGCCAAAACTGTCTGAATATTTGGATTAATTTGGTGCTCCATCTTGTCTGAAATAATGGTATTTAGAAATTCTACCAGCTGGCCAGCAAGATTGGAATGAATATGCATTTTGCTATACACTGCAAATAGCAGTATAATCAGGAGGACAAACTGAGAAAAATGTGATTGGTTAACTTTATTTTAATTTTCAAAATTAACCGAATAATTAGAGCAGCAATTTAAAAAACATTTGCTAAAATGTGATTTCATGAGAAATGAGACAAAATATAAAAGCTAGAACTTACTGCCTTATATAGTAACTGGGATTAAAATAGTCTAGAGATCTGCATAATTAACAGGATACATCTATTTAAATCATAGAATCCCAATCATAGAATGGTTTGGGTTGGAAATGACATTAAAGATCATCAAGTTCCAACCTGCCTGTCATCGGCAGGGATACCTCCCACTAGACCAGGTTGCTCAAAGCTCCATCCAGCCTGGCCTTGAACACTTCGAGGGATGGGGCATCCACAGCTTCTCTGGGCAGCCTGTTCCAGTGCCTCACCACCCTCATAGTGAAAAAATTCTTCCTGATACCTACTCTGAATCTACTCTCTTTCAGTTTAAAACTATTACCCCTCATCCTACCACTACACTCCCTGATAAAGAGTCCTTCCTATCTTTCATGTAGGCGCCCTTTAAGGACTCTAAGGCCATTATAAGGGCTCCTCGGAGCCTTGTCTTCTCCTGGCTGAATGACCCCAATTCTCTCAATCTGTCTCCATAGGAGAGGTGCTCCAGCTGTCTGATCATCTTCGTGGCCCTTCTCTGATGCCACTCCAACAGGTCCATGTCCTTCTTATATTAGGGGCCCCAGAGCTGGATGCAGTACTCCAAGTGGGGTCTCACGAGAGCACAGCAAAGGGACAGAATTGCCCCCATTGACCTGGTCATGCTTCTTTTGATGCAGCCCAGGAAGCAGTTGGCTTTCTGTGCTGCAAGTGCACATTGTCGGTTCATGTTGAGCTTCTCATTCACCAATACCCCCAAGTCCTTCTCCTCTCGAATACTCTCAATCCATTCTCTGCCCAGCCTGTATTTGTGTTTGGGATTACCCCAACCCATATATAGGACCTTGCACTTAGCCGTGTTGAAGTGTGGTGAGTGAAGGCCTTCATGAGGTTCTCATGGGCCCACCCCACCTCTCAAGCCTGTCCAGGTTCCTCTGGACTGCTCCACACAGCTGGGTGTCATCAACAAACTTGCTTAGGGTGCACTCGATCCCACTGTCCATGTCACTGACAATGATGTTAAACAGCGCTGGTCCCAGTACTGACACCTGAGGAATGCCACTCATCATTGGTCACCACTTGGACATAGAGCTGTTGATCACAACTCTTTGACTGCGACAATCCATCCAGTTCCTTATCCACTGAGAGGTCCATCTGTCAAATCTATGTCTCTCCAATTTAGAGACCAGGATATTGCACGGGACATGTCAAATAGTTTGCACAAGTCGAGGTAGATGGTGTCAGTTGCTCTTCCCCTGTCCACCATTGCTGTAACCGCATCTTAGGAGGCCACCAAATTTGTCAGGCACAATTTGCCCTTAGTGAAGCCACGTTGGCTGTCACAAACCACCTCCGTATTTCCCATGTGACTTTAGTAGAGTTTCCAGGAGGATCTGCTCCATGATATTGCTGGGCACAGAGGTCAGAACAGCTGGCAAATAGCTGCTCGACTCTTCCTTTTTTTTCCCTTTTTTAAAATGGTTGTTATGTTTCCCGTTTTCCAGTCAGTGGGAACTTCACTAGACTGCCATGACTTCTCAAATATGATGGAGCTTAGCAATTTCAGCTGCCAGTTCCCTCAGGAGCCACAGATACAGCTCATCAGGTCCCATGGACTTGTATACCTTCAGGTGCCTCAGATGGTCTTCAGCCTGGTCTTCCCCTACAGTAGGTGGTTCTTCATTCTCCCAGTCCCCGCCTTTGCATTCTGCAACTTGGGCAGCGTGACTAGAGCCCTTGCTGGTGAAGGCTGAGGCAAAAAAGTCATTGAGTACCTCAGCCTTCTCCATATCCTGAGTAATCAGGTCTCCTGTTTCCTTCCGGAGAGGGCCCACGTTTTCCCTAATCTTTCTTTTATCACTGATGTACATATAGAAGCTTTTCTGGTTGCCCTTGATGTCCCTGGAGAGATTTAACTCTATCAGGGCTTTAGCTCTCCTAACCAGAGACCTGGCTGGGCGGACAATTTCTCTGTATGCCTCCCAGGGTACCTGTCCTTGCTTCCACCTTTGGTAGGCCTCCTTTTTGATTTTGAGTGTGTCCAGGAGCTCCTTGTTCACCCATGCAGGCCTCCTGGCTTTTTTGCCTGACTTCCTCTTTGTTGGGATGCATCGTTCCTGAGCTTGGAGGAGATCATCCTTGAATGTTAACTAACCAGCTTTCCTGGGCCCCTCTTCCCCCCAGGGGGGGTTATCCCACTGTGCTCTACCAAGCGCAGTGTCCCCTGAAGAGGACAAAGTCTGCTCTCCGGAAGTCCAGGGTAGTGACCTTGTTGTGCACCCTCTTCGCTGTCCTAAGGACCTTGAACTCCACCATTTCATGGTCACTGCAGCCAAGGCTGCCCCTGAGAGTCACATTCCCCACCAGCCCCTCCTTGTTGGTGACCACAACTTCTAGCACAGCACCTGTCCTCATTGGCTCCTCTGTCACCTGGAGAAGGAAGTTATTATCAACACATTCCAGGAACCACCTGGATTGCTTATGCCCTGCTGTGTTGTCCCTCCAACAGATACCAGTGTGGTTGAAGTCCCCCATGAGGACCACGGCTTGCGAATGTGGGGCTGCTCCTGCGTGTCTATAGAAGACCTCATCCACCTGGTCTTGCTGGTTGGATGGCCTCTAGCAGACCCCCACTACAATGTCACCTGTTCCTGCCCTGCCTTTAATCCTGACCCATAAGCTCACAGTTAGCTCCTCATCCATCCAGAGGCAGAGCTCCATGCTCTCCAGCTGGTCACTGACATGAGTAATTTTCTCTTGCTTTAAGTGGACACTAGAGTTTGGCCCAAGGAAGCGATGTTTTGATCTGATGTCAAGAAGACAAAATACTTTTTCCTCACAAAAGCGCATCTGACCTGTAGAATCTACATATCCATCAAACAGACAAGATCCCATACGTATATATGCACACACACACGTACACGTACTGCATTTTGCTGATCTTCTGATTGCCTACAATGACAAGAAGCCCAACCCATTCCAGTTCTGATGGTCATTTAGCCAAAAGGTCACAGCTGAGAAATCTCTGTTACCAGTGGCAGACAGCTGAGCATCAGTGCTGACAGCTGCAACCTCAGCTGTGACAGCAGGGAGGGGAGTGACTTCTGGATGCCAAGGTCCTTAGGGATTTAGACTGTGGCTCAGCAGAACACTTGAATATATTATTTATTTTAAGGAATTAAAAAGGTCTTCATTTTTTTAACACTATTAAACATATGCTCAAATACTTGGACAGAGGAAGGACTTAAAGAAGATCTGATGCATGTAGCAGAAGATGGTACTGTACTGCTCAGAAATTGGATTAAGTTTACTTAACTAGTGTGACTTTATTAGAGTGAAATCACTGTTGGCATAAACTGTGGATGTGGTTCAGGGTATAGCCTGTCCCTAGGTCTGTAAGCATGAGACCATCCTGTGGGAGCAGGAAGCTTGTAACCATATAAAATCTACCTTTCTCATTAGTTTACCCTCATGGTCAGAGAATTGTGCCCTAGTCCACTTCATTTAGTATGATGGATGTAGCCAACAGAGTTTTTCAGTGCTCTGATGCAATAATTTTTTACTTATTTATTTATTTTTAATTTATTTTTTGTCCCAGATAAATCAAATCCTTTTTACCTCTTGCTGACTTTTGTAGTTGTCACAGTGACCTGGTTCTGGCAGGGATGGGATTAATTTCCCCCAGGATCCGGCCTAGGGCACAGGTATTCCATACAATGTCAGCCATGCCCGGGCTATAGGGGGAGCTCGCGGAGGGAGCGGGCAGGAACCCGCAGCTGGGAGCTGGCTGGGGCTGCCTGGGTCCAGTGGGTGAGTGCTGGTACCGTAATCGCGTCTATACATTCCTCTGTTGGTGTTGGTGTTTATCTCTTTCTTTTGCTGTTCTGTTAAACCGCTTTTATCTCAACCCACAAGTTTTGCCTTTTTCTTCCGATTTGCCCCTCAGCTGCAGGGGTTGAGCGAGCGGATGCCTGGTTCTGTATTGCTAGCTGAAGCCAAACCACGACACACGGGAGTGGATATAAGGTGATAAACTAGACATCAGCTACTTTAGGGAACTCAGGCTGTGACGGTATTGCGAAGTAAAAGTAGACTGGTGAGATGATAGTAACTGCCACTTTCAGTTGGCTTTAATCTAGTTCCCTTCAGAGAAGAGGATTAGCAGAGGAGCCCAGAAGTGTAGCAGAGAGTGAGCACACAGTTAAGCAGCCGGGAGATTAAGGCTTGAACTTGGTCTGTGGCTCTGTTTTATTTAGTGGTATAGAAATTTTCTGAGAATATCAGCACCTGGCCTTAGTCTGACTGATTTGGAGTATTGGCTGGTAAACCTTGCTGCCACAAGTACGGAGGACACATGAATGACTAAACTAACAGAAAAAAGCTGCTTTCGGACTGTGGTTTTATTTTTCCAGGGGACTTTCATTGAAATACAGGTATTTCATTGAAATAAAGCTGTTTTCTGGGAGCTTTTTAAAATGACAAAAATATTTTGTCAGAATGTTTTCAGCTAATTTGTTTGCTGACACTGACTGTGGTAGTTCAGCAGCACGTGAAGTTACATGATGTATTTGTTAAGGTATTGGATCACACCAACCCCTGATGTATTCTGTAAATAAATCTCACAGCTGTGTTGTATGCAGAGTCTTTTCTCCAGTCTATGTATAGTTAGCCAGTGTCATTTTGTTTTATCTTAACTAAGGGAAAATTAAATTTACAGGTGAAATTTTTAATTCTAGGTTCAGGCTGGTTTTTGCCTTTCCTCAATTGTGACCTGGCAGGTATCTCTGAGAAGCTGCAGTCCCTGCGCACTTATAAGTAATTTGTGGTAGTTTTGAACCTTTTCTTTCTTGTTGCAGTCCATATATGGAATGATCTTGTTAAGCCTTAATAGGGAATACAACTAGGAAAATAGGTTTTTAAAAATCCTAAAAAATTGTACTGAAGTTTTCTCTATTTATCAGTCTTAAAGGAAACAAAAAACCACAAATATACTGCCCTTCCAAAAGATTAGTAAGTAGGGATTTTTCTGCCTTGAGAGGTAGAAATAAGCAGAGTGAAGCTGAAGCTTGAGCATTCAGAGTCAAGAAGACCCACGTGAAGTTGAGCTTCCAGCACTGATTGTTTTGGCGATCCCTGAAACAAGGAAAGAATGATGACATAAGGAAAAAAATTAGAATAAATGTAAACCCATAAAAATTAACTCACCACATGGGATTAATCCTAGTTGTGTTCTCAGTAATTTGAATGTGTCTGATTTTTTGAAGTTTCCCTTCCCTGCTGGAAGAGAATAATCTCTCATGTATCTCATATATAAATATATCTAAAGGTCTTCTTTTGGTGAGCTGGAAATCAGGAAGTTACAGAAAATAGTTTGGAGGTTCTCCTGAGTGATGTAGAGGAGTGATAGGTGCTATTTTTCTTTAAGTGAGATTATAAACTCTGTAAAAGTGTTGTCCTTTGAGCTTTACCCTATTTTTTGGTCTATGGAAGAGAGAAAATTGTTTGCCATGAAATAGAAGAGTTGAAGTGTATACTGCCATGATGAGTGCTTAGCTAGTCACTTAGTCTTTTTTCTGTCTAACGAGGCATTGAAAACTTACTGGAACCATGGTACAGAATAGATATGCATGTGATATGTATCCATAAACCCTTAAAACTCCAACATTGTGGCTTACAAAAGACTCATTTCTATTGCCTTACAATTACTGCTTCATAATATAGTGATCTTTGTCTGTTTTTATACAAAAATATAGTTGCTTTTATTTACTTGTTCAATTTTGCCAGTACATATCACTGTCTTCAATCAAACTGGGTTGACAGGAAGTGGCTTTGTAGCCAGATGTTGGCAATCAATAGCTGTTTTTCAAGACACAGAAAAGAATAAAGGGTGTTTATCACCAGAATATGCACTGTTTAATTTGTTTGGTCAATACTACTACTTTTTATTTTTAATTTTAATCAATAATTTGACTGGAGAACTATCTTGACATAGAGTTAAGTGAGCTAGTAATTGGGAGACATGGATTCTTCTCTGGTTTAAGCGAGTAATGTGATTACTGTTAAATCTGTTCAGCCAGGTCTCGTGTGTGGATATTTACCATCATGTGCTTTTATGTTTATTTGGAACTTGCTGATTTTTATTTATTTTAATAAGGAGCTCTTCGTAATACGAAACTCTTATTATTAAGAGTTATGCTTTAAACTTCTCTGGGCAATTCCACTGTGTTTTAAACTTGTTAGGTTTCCAGCATCCAGATTTCTTACAGGTACATTGTTGGGAATGATTCAGAGGCTGCTGTCTCATTTTGCTGGGACCAAAAAGATACAAAACAAAATCACAGTCCACAACCTACAGAGTATAGACTTAGACTTAACATGTTTTTTTTTTGTATTCCTCTGATAAAGAGTCTGCCTGAAGTGCAGAGGAAGACAAAACAAGGAGAGAAGCTATGCACTCAGATTTCAGTGGAAGATTCCCATTAATAACAATGTTAATTTTAAAAGTGATGTATCATCTTGTAATTCCTATCATAATAAGCTACAAGCTTTCTACATGATTTAGATTTTCATATATTAAAATCATTACCTTTACTGATTTTGACTGGAGACAAGAAGTTAAAGAGTGAAAATGTGACATACCTGAATTCAGAACTGCAACTGGATGTGGAATGAAATTTGGATTTATCTGATTGTACTGAAGTCAGAAGATTTGCAGTTCAATCAAATTGATTTGGCTTACAAGAATTGGGGAATGTTTTATTTCTTTTTTTTTTTTTTAAATAGTGAAAACTATAAAGGAGAAATGGCAGAAATTTTCTATTTTTCAAATTATATTTTCATTGAAAATTTAGCAACAAAAAATGAGAAAGTTTTATGGAAAATGTTAGGTTTGAATTTCTTCTGCCAAATGATCATTGCACGAAGCCATTTTAGGTTTTGATAATGTAGGATGGATAAGCAGGTTAGTGAAAAGAGTGGGAGAAGGAGGAAAAAAAAATCCCTCTGTTGCATGGTGGAGAGCAGGGCTAGTGCTTCAGTGTGAAAATAACATACTGTTCAGTAACTGCTTGTAATTCTCAATACTGCCCAAACCACTTCTGTGGCCTTGTTCCAAGTACATTAGTTTAGCCTAAAAGTCACCAATGCTTCTGGGAATGTGGCTTCATTTCAGTATAATGGGATTATTCTAAGGAAACGTGGGGAACTACATGAGAAATTGTTTATAGTTTTCCATGTAAAATTACGAGATCTCTAATAACATACCCAAGTATTCCATTTGTCTGAACAAGATTTGTAGTGTCTTTCTTTTAGTAAGAAATATTTCTGAGCCCCTGTATGCATATTGCATACATGCTTAATACTTAAAGAGCACAGGGAAGATGAGTCTCATTGTTCTCACTTACATATGTACACTGCCTGACTGCCAGCCTCAGGCTCAAAGAATGTAGTCTGAATTGATCAAATTAAGAAGTTAGCTTTGCTTTGCTTTATCGTTTCTATTTTTCCCACTGAGGAAATGAAGGAAGAGGCAGCCAGTTATGGGCTCATTATCCCGTGAGAAGTAATGAAGAAAGCAATAGAATTCAGAAAATACCTTAAAATTCAGAACTGCCCATCAAATCAGATAGCCGTATTCCAGCCAGCTACTTTAAATGTGCATTTAACTTACAAACAGAGACCAGGTCCATTTAATCCCTTAAATTTACAGATTTTTAACTATGTTATTCAACTAAATGTTTTGAGTTCTTTTAAAGAAGCGGGACACAAGATTATACTCTTAAATGTGTTCGTTAGCTTACTCTAGCACACCAAAATCCATGTTCTAGCAAAGTCTAACAAGGGCAGTTATAAAAATATAAATATAAATCCTCTGTTGAACAGTTTAATGATTTATGTGATTATTCTTTGATGTATCAGGCCCCCATCTGTTATAGATAGCATGTCAGAATAGTTGGATTTCTTTTTACATTCATTTTGGCAATTACTGTACTTTCTTATGTATGCACATGTATTTCATTCCACTTATATTACAGATACCTATGTATATTTTAAGATAAGTGAACAAAATTACTTACTTTAAAAAACATGTGTTCTGTATAGAGCTCAGCTTGGGAAATAGAACAATTACACTTTTGTTCAGATTGTTTTCTGTTTCTGTCTCTAATGTGCTAGCACAACACTGGGACACATTTGTGTTGCAGTCCCTGTGATCGTATCTTTGAATTCCAATAAAAAGCTGCTTCAATTAAGAGCAGATTTTGTACAAGTACTAGAAAGGAGTATTAGCCTGCATAGAACAATACCATTTGTACTCAGGGAAATATGGTGAAATATATGTTAGAGACTTTGAAGTGAAAAATGTTAATCTGCCAAAGCCCTGAAATTCTGGCTACCCCCATGACCCAAGCAGAAAGAAAAGGAAATAACAAAGCCATTTTGGTTACCATAATGCAGACTTTTAAAAGAGTCATTATTTGCTGTTGTATCAATCAGCTGACTGTTGATGTGAATCAGTAATGCAAATAAGAACATCTAGTAAACCTAATTTATTGTTAAAATGAGTTCATTTCAACCACTGTTGAACCAATCAATATACTGTTTTCCCACCAAAATATCCTTTCCCATGGGTACCATTCCCATGGGACCAGGGACTACCTAGAGATCCTACTTTCCGTCTTCAGGGAAATAAAGACCTAACAAGGAACTCAGGTTGCCATACATAAGGACCCTCATGAACTGGATGGGACACCTTAGAAGACTGCTTATCTGTAGCATTTGACTTTTAATTTTTTTATTTGTCACTTCACAACCAGACTGTTCTGTGAAAAAATGGATTTTCTTACTAAATCAAGTTACTCCTCGTATTTAATAAAAACTCCTTGTTTTCCTGCACAATGTATTTTTTTTTATATAACAAAGCTCTTGAGGATGAAGGGTTGCAGTTTTCATCAAAACAAGAAAATAGCAGAGACAGACACAAGTAACATTCTTGAGAGCTTGAAGAATGCAGGTGCTAATTATGCTTTGCTTAATGCATACAAAAGAGCCAAAAAATCCATTAACAGACAGAGAACTTCATTTTCACATACAATCTTCTCTGAAAGGAAAGTATGAGCAAAGAGAGCTGCTAAGAGGTCTCCTGGGATCAAATCTTTGATGGTTTATTGATCTCATTCGATGCTTTTAGAATCATTAAAAGTCACCTTTCTTTTGTCATTCAGTCCTAGGGAGTAAATTGAACATTATGTTCATGTAGGTCATTGAGTACTTTTTACAGTAGTTTATTCAAGCAAATGGAACTACGTGCTTCTACTAACTGACTGGCAAGATTAGGACATCAGAGGAGAAGAAAGATTGTTAAAGAGAAACAAAGCACCAATTTGCTTTGTAATAGGCTGCTCTTGAAGAGCAAAAGATTCAATT
This sequence comes from Ibidorhyncha struthersii, assembly GCA_013398815.1. Lineage (NCBI taxonomy): Eukaryota > Metazoa > Chordata > Aves > Charadriiformes > Charadriidae > Ibidorhyncha > Ibidorhyncha struthersii. Next base: position 844,015 of record VZSZ01005278.1, on the reverse strand, counting down.
ACTTAAGAAAGTGAAGTGTCTTAAGGGGCTGTGGATTTCATATTTATGTCTTTGTGAAAGTCGTTGTTTAAAATAAATCCTTACAGTAAATATCACAATTTTTTTCCTGTGTTAAGGGATCAGAAAGCAAAAAAGAAAACAACCAAGCCCCCATTCTTTTGTCACGTCTAGGCAAATAACTGTTAAAACCATGTTCAGTGTAAGGCATTAAACAAAGAGACTATTTTGAGAAAATGAGACCAAATACCATCAGAAAAAGTGTCTTTCTAAGAAGAACTCCAGTGTGTGTAGTATTCAATAAAGTTTAAGACAGCTGCTCAATTACAACACCTTTAGTAAAAAAGCAACACATCTGGATGCAGGATGTTGGGGATTTTTTTATGTTTTCTCCCTCCCATGAAGCAGGAAAACAAATATTTTATTATTTGTTAATAAGCATCTTGTAACCCAAAAGCAAAGACCGTGTCCTAAAAGCCCACAGAAATGATTTCTGTATACTCTTTTTAGTACCTGGCAGCAAATCAGTGACAGCCATTCTGGTTTCACGTGTCTATGAGCTCTACTGTTCCCCTGAAGTACAGCACCCACAGTAGGGGTGCTCTCTGTTGCAATCCAAAGCAGTTTGCTAAATAGTAATTCAGCTGCTTCCCACCAATTGTATCTCTCTCTGTTTTACCACTCTGATTTAAGGGCCTTAAGGCAGCACAGCCGAATGACTCTCCCTTTATCTGAGTGTTAGTGGGGGGCGTATGCTGTCATCTGCATTACCGGCTGCAGACATGATCCTCATCTACAGTTTGACAAAAGCTGTTTTCTGTGCTTGTCGCCTTTTCCAGTGGAAAGGACTCTGGGTTACCAGTGCTGTTAGGTATCACATATAGGTTAGCAAAGCAGTTTCATGACACATCGAAACCATCATGTTTACCCCACCAATTAACTGGGGCCATATTTTCCCTCCAGCTTTAAAAAAATGGATTCAAATAATGTTTTAGCAGTTCATTTTGTAAGTTTTGGAGATCACCAGGTCTGTTAAAACCTATATGTCCTCATCTCTGTTTAGGTGTGTTTCTTATTTCTGTGTATGTGATTGAGTGAATAGGGTGCGTGATGGTTTATTTGTTTTATTTTACTTGAAGATAGTGGAAATAGAAAGTCTATTTTACTTGATAATTCCTACTTAAAAAAAAAATCTGCTGGTTTATTTGTTTTTGCATTAAAAATAATAAATTTCTAGAGATTTAAAAATATGTAGGTACAAATTTATCATGTCTATTTTCAACTAATTTAAAATTTAGAAGTAATTTAAAAGATGTTTAGGAACATAAATATATTCATGGAATTCTATGCAGAAATGTAGGTTAGAGATCTGTAGCCCATAATCCTGCTTGAAGTGGAATGATCGTGAAGATCAGCTCAGCTTTGGCTTTGTGTGGTTGTCTTGAAAACTTCCAGATGCACTACGCACAGCTTCTCTCTGTGACCAGTGATGCACAACCCTTTTCATGAAGATGTCCGATGACAGATCAATTTAAATAAGTGTCCTGTCTTCAACAGAAGCCATTATCAGATGTCTAAGAAACCATAAAAGATTGGGGCAAACAGATTTCCTCAGGATACTCTTCCAAGCTCAGATAGCAAAAGTCTTAGCAAAGTGCTCTATAAATAGTTTTGATGGTTTTCTTTATTCCTTTCTTGATTTGGGGGGAGAAGGGGAATAATTTTTCCCCCACCAATATTAAATATGATTATAAGCATATTTCAAATGTTCACTTCATTTGATAAAGCACCTGGTTTTCAGGCACTGTAAACAGAAGAGGAATAACTATTTCAATAACATTTTAATGAAAAATATAACTTGAGATATAGACCTACTGCTTCTGCAGAAATCAAACAACTGAGTAGTGCAGATAATTTCTTCTTGAAATTTTTTGGTAGCTAGGGATAGGAGAGAAAGGAAACAGCTATTCTCTCATCCAAGACCTTCTTGCTTTCCATTCACTATCTGAAGTCATTCTGCAGAAGATTATTGTTCTTGCTTCCAGACTCCTGCATTGAATATACACTCCTTTGAGTCAAATCTCTTATGGGTCCTGTCTCCCACTTCCACTTTGGAGAAGTAAAGAATATTACTCAGACTTCCTTTCTTGCCCTGTCCAGTGTGGCCTAATCTGCAGTTCTATGCTTGACTCTTCCAAATGTGGGAGTTTAGCATTGGCTCAAAATTAGTTCATTTACCAGTAATTGAAGATCACACGTAAGTTCTCCAGAATACTTTGTCACATTGAACTAAACTGCCCAAAGTCAGCTCTTGGAATTTACATTACGATTCATTTATTCATTTCTTTGATTCAATTGACCACTGACTTAAATATGTTACAGTGTTATGTGAAACTGATAGGCCAGGATTTTTCTAAATGTTCTAATACATTGAACAAGTTCCAACGACCTTTTAACTACAAATTTCATTATTGGTAATTTCAGAGGCAGCAAAAACTTTCTGCTTTGGTGGCAGGACTTACTATCTTTATTTTCTTCTATTTTTTTTATTAAAGATCAATACTGGAAGTTCTAAGTATACAATGTAGCAAGAGATTAAGAAACATGTATTAATAGTGTCTTATTCTTTGCCAGGAGATGCAGGCTTATCAAAAGAGAATTGCTCAAACAACAACAAAAAAATAATGGCCTGCTACTAGTCGAAACAGGACTCTTTTTGCCTTTTTTAGTCAAAAATTCCATATATGTGAAATGAGGTTTTAAAGTCTGTTCTTGTCCTCTGTCATTCTGACACCTGCTGCCCTGCAGTTTTAGCTAGAGGAGCTAGCAGATGACATACCACTTACGGCCAGTTTCATCATCTTATGGTACAAAGGCCCTGTCAGTTGCTGGTGCCACTGGGAAATTGCTACTAGCTTGATGGAGATTATTTTTGTTTTACTTCTTTTTATGTCCCTGGTTCTATTCTCCCTATTTCCTCCTTTTCCTTAAGGGGATCATGGTGGAGGAATAGTTGGTGTGATAAATCGATCAGCAGGGTACCATAGCAGCATTAAGCTATCCATCCATCAGGACTGCAGTGCATTTCAGCAAGTAGGTGCTGGTTGGCTGATATCTCAGAACTGTTTCCAAGTGATGGAGAGGCTTTCACCTCTGAATTCCAGCCTCTGCCACATTAGAAATCTTTATAACTTTAAGTTGTTTCAGTATATATAGAAATAGTAAATAATAGGATAAAAGATTTGTTCTCTAGGGGACATTTCTATGAAGCACAACAAACTCCTTTTATATTGACTGTTAAAAAAAGTGCCATCCATTTTTTATTGTAAAGAGGTCACTGAGGACTAAGCCTAACAGACGAAAAGGTCTCTTCTAGTAATATGTCAATCCAGTTTCTTTGGTTGTCAAGTATAGAATGGATTAAAATTCTTGAGTACTGCAGGAGTTGTTTTATCGCCTCACTGTTCTGTATACTTTGCCTAATGACATGCTGCCAAGAACAGATATTGAGTTGCAACTATAGCTACAATAATTACATGAATATTACAGGCCATATGTCTAAAAGCCTTCTAGGTGCACCGAAAACCTTTATGTGGACATTGGCTGTTGTTTGTGTTCCTTGAGAGCAGCAATAGCTGAGGAGGGGTTTATATATATATCTTACACCCCTGTGTTATCTTACTGATTTCGCTACTGTTCCCTAAACACTGAGAAGTGTGATTTTTTTGAATGCTAATTCATTGAGGCCTCTGTGCTGTATTGAACACTACTCTTTAAAAAGGGATGTCCTATTCCAGATGTTGCAGGACTTTAACCACAAGGAAACTGTTCAGTATAATGGGCTTGGTAGTGTAAAACTGAAAAAAAAAAAACATTATAAAGATTTTCTTCCTTAACAGAAGAAAAAAGGATTAAAATCCAACTGAAATTAAAAAGGCACTGTAAAATAAAGATGAGACTTCTCAGTGACAGACCAGAAAATGAAGGAAAAGTCTTCCCCCAAAGTAAAAGAACAGTCTTGACAGTGCTGACCTGCAAAGTATCTCATACTTCCTACAGAGGAGGTGATTACAGGCCTGTTCTGAGCTTGTCAGAACAAATTCTACCAGAAACGGTCCTACCGCACATGGTGTCTGAAAAATTCAGTGATTCAAAGTGCACTAATAAGAGTAGGCAACTGCTGATCCAAAGAAGTTCTGCCTGGCAACCTTGCCCTGGATGATGAGGGCATACTTTCCAACAAGGGCAAATGGGTTCAAAAAAGCATCGTTAGTCTCCTCTCTAACCTTCCACTTAAGAATTATGTAATTCAGTGATACTACTACTACTGGCTGCTGCAGAAACCAGGTTAAGGATTTGTTAGATATTTAGGCAAGTGTATTTTGCCTATTTTGAGTTTTTAATGTAGCTCGCCTGTTACAACTTCATATCTCTTGCCTCTCTTCTAGGTAGGACTGTGCATGTTGAAACAGAATAATTTTTTTGTTAGGGGAAAATTTAATCTTGAAAACTGTGGTAGGATTCTTTGGTGGTTTTGTTTGTTTGTTTGTTTTTAATTTGTTGTTGTTGTTGCTGTTTCATTGAGAAACCCATCAGCAATATATGGCTTACAGAGGAGGGGGCCAATCCAGTCTGTGGCCAAATTGAACCTGTCATAGGTTAAAGTGTCTTACACCGACTGAGGATATAGCTCTGATCGTGCCCGCTTTCTTTGTAAAAATGCAAAATGATATTTTGTAGTTGTAACACAGGCAAATGAGATTAAAATAATTAATTGAAGATTTTTTTTTTTTGCCAGAAGACAATAAATGGTCAAGGTACAGCAAATCTCTTGTATCACAAATGAGCCAACTTGTAGTATGAGGTGTTATTTTAATAAGAGATTAATCTGAAATATATGTGAGGTAAAAGATAAAATGCATGTACATTTTAATGAAGTCTATTTTCCTTAAGCAAAAATCTTGCCATAATGATTTAAGACGTAAGAGCCTTAATCAAAATTAAATGTTTTCTTTTTTCCTCCTACCCTAAGATAATATTCAGTGTTCGATGACATTGCATCTTTGTTGTAACACTGCAAAATATTCTGTAACAACAACAAAGGGTCCATCTGTGCTACAATTTGGTATCACAAATAAGCCTATATTCATAAATACAGGCTTAGGACTAATATTCATTTATTTGTAAAGGGATTTATTTCAAGGAAACAGTGTATCCAGTAGAACAAACTGAAGAAAAGCTTAAGACTTACTGTACAGCTGAAGTCTAATTCATTAGCAGAAACTCACAGGCATGTTATTAGTGAATACAAAAGAGAAGTAAAATTAGAAAAGGCTACAAGATAAATCAAAATATGTTAATCAGATTGTATGGCTGTGTTCTGGTTTATTGTGCGTGAGGCACACATTTAATCCTCTTGAAAATGAGGCTGTCCATTTCCAAGTTCTTCAGTTCAGGATGGGCCACGTTTATTTCTGGTGCAAAATTCCTTGTCTCCTCAGGTTTACCTTGTGAGCATAAAGGGGAAATTCATCTAACAATAACTACAGTGCTGTGTGTATAATTGAGATGATGCTAAAAAACATTAAAAATGACAGAAAAAGCCAAGGCACTGGATACTACAGAAAGGTCAGTAACGTGGAAAAACTGAGTATGAAATATCTTACCCTAACGCTGTTCTGAATGTGTCCTGGTTTGAGGTAAAACAGAACCAATTTGCTACTCAGTAATTTCATTTCACTTTTCTGTAAAGCCTTTTCTAACTAACTGAACTCTCTGAGATCAATAGCATATTTTTAAGACAATAGTCCACACCCAGAATGATAAGACCTATATTTACAGTTAATGCCAAGGCATGGTATGCAGAGAGGCTCTTGCTTGTACTTATTGCTATAACAGGCAAGACTAGCTAACCTGGTTATTTGACCCATTGGAGGGTCGGAAGGAGAAAAGCACAGTGGTGTCCCACCTGTGGGGAGAAGCGGACAGGACAGGTGACCCAAAACTGATCAACAGGATATTCCATCCCATCTGCCTCATGCTCGATATAAAAGCTGAGGGATCAAAGGGTCAGCCCTCTTTCTTCCATGGCCAGCGTCCGAGGAGGACTCTCTCTGTTCATCTGCCTTTGATCCTGATCCATGTGTTCCTGAATCCAGATCCAGAATCCCATTCCCGTCCATTGTTGAGTCCAGTCTGGGACTTTCCCTGTGCATGCCAGTGACGTGATCGTCATCCTGGGAGCTCATTACTGGTTTTCTATACATTGTATATATTTAATTATATTCTTCTTATTATTTTATTAATATTTCATTAAAGTAGTTTAGGGTTTTTTTTTCCTCAGTCTTTTTTCTCTCTCTCCCTCCTCTCTGTGGAGTGAGAGGTGAGGAAGAGCATCTGTCATTTGTTTCAGTGGCCAGTCCAGACCAAACCACAACAGAATATAAAAAAAATCCCAAGAAATTATATCAATTTAATTTGCACCTACTTTGTTAGCATCTGACCTAAAATTCAGGTCCCCGATAAAGTTCCTTTGCATCACTGTGTTAGCACAAAAATGTCCTAAAGGATGACTCTTTGCCAAAAGAAATCTGATATCAGTATGGAGAAGTTAGGAATTGGTGGGAATTCTGTACTGGGTACAGACCAGCAAAACTCAAAGCCATGTCTGTAGTCATGTACATCAACTCTAGGGTCAGGAAATATCAGCTCTGAAGTATCAAGATGGCATGAAATTGCTCCTTATACCACTATTGCTAATTGCAACTTTGCAGAACTAAATTCAGTTCTATGTTACCTCTCAGATTTGGTTGAGAAGTACAGAATGATGTGACCAACAAGAAGGTTGTCCAGTTCATAATTGTAACAAAAGATGAATTGTGAATGTCTGTGTGTTTTCTGAGGAGTAATGAGGTTGATTAAAGATTTCATGAACAGATTGGGTTCCATGCACAGATTAAATTAATATCTGTATTGAAAAAAAGATAAATTTATTGGATGAACACCACAGTGAAATAGTAGTAAAATAAATTAGCATTAATCTACTAATTGTTGTAAGACAAAAGGGACATCATTCCCCAAACAGGGCTTAAAGAAATAAAATAAAACCAAAAAAAAATGTAAAACCAAAAAGAGTTTTATGAAAACCGTTTTAGTACAGACTGCTTCCAGTATGGTCATTTTCATTAACAGTATTCCCAGGTGCTTTCTTAAAGCTTATCATTACTAGTGGTTCTTTCTGCTCCCACTCTTCAGAGCTCTGAAATATTAGCTAGTACTTCAGATGGGCATTGACATTACCAGCTTTATCAAGCATGACATCTCCTTGGAGTCTTTAATATTCCTTACAGATGGTGTGTCTCAACATGAACCACTTTGTCAAACGTGACACTTGCTCACAAGGTTGCTGAGGTGAATTAGAGACTCCCTGTCCTGTATGTGGGGTCTGCTGTGCTCATATTGCTCAAACCCTCCTAGCCAGTTTTGCATATTCACAAGAGTTACTATTCTTGGTCTTTCTAATCAGATAACACTCTGCTTCATTTGCTGATCTGCCTTTCAGTGCCACCAGAAGATTTCAGTGATGATTTTAAAACATGAAACCTCCCACTTGCAATGAGTTTCTGCTTCAAAAGACTGTTTCTGGTCTAGTTTTTAAATCTAAATTGTCACAGTATCCTATGGTCTTACCATGAGTTTTCTCTGCTTTAAAGAGGAAAACCTGCCATTGGGAGATTTTCAGAGTCCTTGTGATTACGCAAGAGTCGTAAAGTTTGAACGTTGTTTCCTGTCTCTGAAAAAGAAACTTAATCATAGTCACTAAAGCACTCTGTCTTCCTCAGCATATGACCATAGCTCAAAAATATCAAAAATAAGTTATTATTTTACAGATTTACGGGAAGTGTTAAAACCCCATGTTTTTACTAATCAAAATATTGTTTTTTTTCTCTTTTCTCAACCTTAATGTAATCATGTCATTCTAATGCACTACAGGACAAATTCCTGTGGACCTGTTCGTTCTCCAGGTAAGCTTATCTACAAAATGGGAGGCTGTAAGAAATTATTGTTTCACTGTCGTTTGATCTTTCTGTTGTTTGCAGTTCAAAAGTTTATAAGGTCTTTTGGGAGAGTTTGTATGTCTGGGGCATACTAGTCCAGCGGATCCCCATCTCAAATTTTTATGTCAATATGTGACAATACAGATAATTTCACTGAAGTGGGAAAACAAATAACCCGAGTAATGGCTTCTGTTAATCACACGACAAGTGATGAAATTCTCCTAGGACTAGACAATTTCCTGCACCTTAAATAAGTGTAATGCCTGTGTTTCAAGCTTACAAACTCTTACACTTGATTTTGCTATTGTTTAGGAGAGTAGGTGTCTATGCAGCACTTTAAAAGCAGCATGAAGTGCCTTGTAAAGATTTATGCTTCAGTGAAGTCAGACATACCAAGGTTAAAAACCTCATCCTTATCTAACTGTTCTGACATTGCAGCATCATTACTGACTTCAGTTGGATGCTTGCTAGTTACAGATGTAACTAAGCTTAGAAAAATATTGTTTCAGAATTCATTTCTAGATTTAGGATTATACATTTTCAGAGATAGTGTGAGATCATGTGAAAGTTGGGGCATCCTGATTTCCATTCTTTAGTTAAAATTTTTGATAACAGTCTTGGAAAGTTAGATTGTTTATAGAGTAAAACTTGTCATGACCTTTGACAGTTCACTTGTAGGTACATCTAGTGACCTTAAACCTGAAAAGTAAAGTCAGATCCTGAGGAGGAGTAAATACAATACATATTTGTAGGAGAAAACCTGCAACAGTGATTTTATTCTTTATTTCCAGAATAGCCACAATTTATGTTTCCACCTATCATTCAATAGATTCATATCCTTTTTCTGGATTGCTGATGGAAGAATCATGTGAAACTGTCAAAAATTTTACTGAAGGAAATATCTCTTGCTGCTCACTTATGCATAAATCCTATTATTTGCCAAGAGGGGGTCTAGGTTTTCTCTGAGTTTTTTCTGTTGTTTTTCTCAGCAGGTCCATGTCTGCTCTTGCTCATTTTTCTAGGACTACCAAGATAATTCTCATTCTCAGCCTTTATGCACCCCTATAGACATGTACCATGTTTTCTAGTGTTCTGGACCTCACTGCTTTTCTGTCAGTTCCAGAGAACTGCTACTGGCTCTGAGATAGCCTCATGAGCTTAATCAGGGGTATATCTACAATATTAAATTAATTCTTTTTGTGGGCTGATTAGTGGCCTCTTGGAGACAACTGGAGTGTAACCCTGCATTCATAAAGACCAATTTGTATCATCAGATCAATTCTCTTCTCTTCCTCTTCCCATCTCCTAAAAAAGCAATTCCTATACTCAGTTCCTGCCTGTCTGTAATACCTCACCACGCTAGAAAACTTTGCAGAAGGCTCAATCATGTCTGAAGCAAGCTTGCAGCCTCTTAGAGCTTCCTGAGACAACATGTTGCTTACATTGAACTGTAGAAATATCCTGCATGACTCCAGTTTCTGCTCATGTTCAATCTGGGCAGCCTTTGTCCTGTCTGTAAACCTCCTTAATTTTCTGCAGTGGGTCCAGGCAAGTCATCTTCCATAGGAAGGATCATATCAAATATGGTGAAGAACTTGCTCAAGTATCCTGTGGACATTGATAAAACTTCTTCCAGGGATAATAACTGTTTAGTGTATATCTATGACCTGAGAAGGTATCTCAGCCACTGACGTGACCAGAGTACCAGTGCTGAAGAGATGTTAAGACAGCGATACTGATATTGACCAGAAGGACTGGAAAATGATATGCAATATATCTTTAATGAATACAGAATTTTTGGATGTCAAGGGTTGTCCTAAAGGCAGTCTTTGTGGAGGACCTGTTCTGCAGCATGGCATGCCATCCTGTGGGAAACAGGGGAGAAGAAGAAAGCTGCAATACACCTAGCTGTGTCCTATAACTTGTTTGGGTTTTGTGCTTTTGATATAAACCATTAATAACTTTAAACCATTTTAAAATTCCAGTGGTGCTGCTTGGCACTGCCATGCATTCAGAAAAATGAGGCCACTGGCAAAATATTCAGCATGGATGATAATTGGGAAGGAGTCATCTTTGGCTAGCAAACAGCTTTTCTGTGTCCCTCACCTACCTTTTGGTGGGACAAAAGGGAAATGTCTGGTCTGAATTATGTTTCTTATTTATCAGGCTTGAAGAAGAGGACTGATGTTGTGTCAAAGCTGTTAGTTACGATTAGCAGAATACAGTGGACCGAGGCAAAGTGACATATGTGAGTGTTAGTGACTGACAGTCAGAAGTTTTGCATAAATTTTGAAAGGTATATTAAGGGCATAATGTACGAAAACCTTTTGACTTTTAATGGAAAAGGTGGCCACTGTGCTTTCCTAAGTCTATCCCTGTAGACCATAAAGTAGTCCTCAGGGCAGTTACCAAGTTCAGAGAACAATAAAAAGATTTTTGTCTCTCCTAATCAAGTGGACGTTTTCTTGGTTATAAAACTAATTAGATGTGTGTGAGCCTTTGTATTTCTTAACATTAACGGTTGAGTAACCATTTCAGATCAGGGTCACCCTACCACAAATGGAATGAAAAGCAAGGTGTCACAGTGCAGGACATAAAAATGGCTTTGGACACCCAGACTGCTACCTGACAAAGAAAAGGCACTTAGCCAGGTATGTATAATTTTTTTTGCCAGGAAAGAATGGTAGAAAAAGAAATATTTGCTTTATTGGTGGCTTTTAGTGTGCAAGTTATTACTATTAGTGTTTTTTATCTGATGACCACAGTAGGCATTCACACCAACGTATGTGACTCTGTGTACTTCTAAGGCAAAATAATTCATGTGGAGTAGCAGCAAAACTTGTTTCCCAAGTGTGACTTACAACTTTTCGGTATCTATTTAAAGCCTTTTTGAGTCCTTATACAATGAGGTTTGGAGATCTCGTGGACTTTGTATCTGTTCTTGGGCACAAAATACCACTAAGACCTGCCTTTCATAATGATTTTGTGTGGCTTCTCAGATTTTTTTTTTATTGGGCATACAGGAGTGTGTGACAATTGTATGACTGACAGTCATTCAACGATCAGGTTGACAGAGTGCAGCTGGAGTTTTGGCTTCAGTCTCACCTACACCAGCCAGCAGACCTGGGCCAGTCATGACAGAAGGAAAGATGTGAAAGAGTCTTGTTATGACAACAAAGCAGAAAATTTATGTCTGTCAAATGAAGGCTGATATTTCTGGGAAGTAGAGGTGACTGCCTGCATGACATATACTTGCAGCTAGTTTTATCCCAAATTTTGGAATCAGTGTACGCTCACTAAACAGTGTATGTACATACATTTTCTCTAGGGAAATTTTGAGAAGTGAGTCAGACTGGCATTCCTCATTGCAAGAAAGCTGAAGCAAAATAACGTTGCTGCTGAGTCTTCAAGGCTAATAAACCCAAACATATAAACATGACTTCATGGTCCTCCAACCTTGTCACTATATGTGCAGTTTATTACTTTACCCTTTAAAATACCAGCCACAGGCTGGCAACAAGCAACTTTCCCCTCATTTTGGTGACAAAGGTTTTCTTTGTCAAACTCTTGCTCTGACTAACCTTGAGAAGTATTGCTCTTTCTCCCACAGATGTTGGATTGGTTGTATATTTTTCTAAGATTCTCTTATTACTTTATCCTCTATATTTAGAGAAAGTTATGTCCATGGAACGTGTGTGGTCCCTGTTACTTCTTATCTGTCAGCTTCAAATATATTTTAAATCTTTTTCATTTCCATCAGAAAAGACTCCTAATCTTTAAATGACCATCCCCTAGGCTATGAGGAAAAAATTCAATCAGTCAGATATATCCATGAGCTGGCTTTCCAGCAACACCTCATTTACACTGAGACTCTAAACAGACTGTGCTTCCAGCCATACCCATTCAAACATGACCTTATTTGAAACCATATTCATCACTAATGTCCCCTTGAGGCTTCCCTGGTCACTGGTGTACAGTGGGGCTTTTGTTTGTTTTGACTTCCTCTAGATGAATACCTCCAAACATGTTATGGTTGGGACTATGCCCTGAAAAGTTAGGCATAGTCCTGAGTTTTTTTGAGTTAATTTCTAGGAAGGGTTTAAGATGTAGTTCAAGGAAAACACAACCTCCTAGGAATTACTGAAGTATATTTAAGCCCAGTTAGTCTTACTTTAAAACAAGAGCCGACTGCTGGAGGTTTTTCTTACATGGAAAATGACAAGAAACTGAATTAAATAGGGTTACTGTGTCCCCCCCAGGGAATAGCACAGTAGGGTTTTCTGAGGGGAAAAAAAGCTTCTCTGTGAGGTTTGTGCTTAGTTCTCTGCTGTGAAGTTTTATAAAAACTAATGTGCAGTTAAAGGCATTGGCAAATTGATCTCCAGTTTAATCTGAAACACAACCTGATCTCACTTTTTTATACTTAGGGTGTGTTTCTCCATGTTTGATTAGAAGATTAGTTGATTGGCTGGGAAAAAAAAAAGGAGTTGTGAGAAAAAAGTCAAGATTTCAGTATTTTTGAAAGATTTTTTAATGCCTTTGAACATCCCAGTAAAATTTCTTTCTGTGTGAAACTCCATGAATATCACTGTAGTTTATGTAAAAATAGAACTTTTTCTCATCATACTTTTTGTCACTAGGAACAAAGAAAAAGAAGTGGTATAAAAAGTGGTTCTAACTTCCTTTATCATCTCTTTTTTCTTCTCTTACCAACAGGAAAAATTCAACCATATGAAATTTGTTTGTGAGAATTTTTTTAAGGCTAAAATTGCATTTTCTGTCAAAAAAATGTGGTTTTAAATATATCATCAGCCCAGCTTTGGCATAGGTTTCATCAGTTGTTCGATTTCATACAGCTCAATAATCTGTGCTGAAAATCTGGGCAATCAAATGCATTTTCTTCAAGGACCGTGTCATCATATGAAAGCTATTGGAAATATGGGTTATGATAATTACAATCTATTAATTACCTACTAATTTTTCATATACATATTTAATACTTTGCTGTTAACACTAAAATTATGCTGAAACTCCTGTGAAAAATTCTGCTTATTGTTAATGATTTCTGTCCTTCTCCAGCCCGCAATAGTTGATGTGACTATTTAATCCTAACAGAAGTCTATGGTTTTCAGTTTATAAATACTCATTTCCTTCAAGAATTCCTCCTTTCCTTTAGCCACATGATAAAACTGCAGTCAATACATGTATCTTAACATCAGACTGTGTGGTGTGTGGTGTATTCTGCAGTTCCCAATACAGTTTCAGCACACTTTGCTGCTCATGTGTGTACCAGAGGTAATCCACTCTTTTCAGCAATATTTTATCTTTTTCGTGTTATCAAGACTAACCACGTGTATTTTATCAGTAATGGAATCAGACAGAACTCAAAACATAAAATGAGCTTTTCTGTTTTTATTCTGACACTTGTAGTTGAACTTTGCAAAGGAATTCAGGAGTTCAAAGCCCATACCCTGTTAAGAATCTGGATTCTGAATCTCCTTTTGACACTCAGTGGATATTAACTGTCAATTATTTATGCTTTTAAAAATAATACTTTTTTTTTTAGTTCTCTATTGGCAACTTAAAAAAATTCCCAGACAGTGGGTAAAATCTAACCAATGATACACACAGCTAATAAACCAAAATGCTAAAAGTTGTGCTTTCTACTGAATGACACTGTAAACTCAGTGGAATTTCACAGACTTCAGTAGGAATTGCATTAATTAAATATTTATAGAAGTGCAGACCTGATAAGCAACTGTACTTGTATTCATATGCATAAAACCTGCCTTCTTTTTTTCCTTGTTTATGTTTAAGACCTTTGAAGACAGGATAACATTTTCTATCATTTTTCATGACATCTTGTCAGATTATTGCAGAAAGAGATAGTAATCCTTAAAAGTGGCTGAGAAAAGAAGCAGTTTTATTAAAAATGAATAAATAAATCCTGTCAGTTGAAGAAAAACTTAACAGTTGGTCAGTCTTGATTAACTGTATTAATAAAAAAGTAATTAGAAATAAACCTATCTTAACGTTCTTACATATCTATTCTTGTTTATTCCTTGTGCATCTACTTGCTGTTTTAGATGTTATGTTGGAAAAGCAAACAACCCCTCCGAATCCTGGTCTTTTTTTTTTTAGTATATATATTACATGCCTATATCTATGTGTATATATATTCAGGCATTTACTTGACAGCTCCAGTTTCAAAGATGCTGGTTCAAACTCCACTGAGATCTGGTAGCTGCCTATGACCTGAATTTATAGTGTGATGTGTTTTTTTGGACTTAAACACCAGATTATATTATCTATGTGTTGACTTAGTAACATGTTTTATGATGATGCCATGTGACCAGTGACAAAAAGCCTGATACATGGTCCTCCTGAGAGGGTGAGAAGAGATATTCATGAGAGGACAGAGAGACCTAGTCATTTCAATCTGCACTATGATGACCTGTGCAATTAATTCACTGATTGTATTGCATTTTATGCAATTCTAGAAGATAACAGAGAGACTGGGTGATTTGCTTTAATATGAAGCAGATAAAAACAATTAAAATGAAAAGCTTATGTTAAGCACTTATGTAGATCTATTTTCATTCTACATTGTTGGATGATATGCTTATTTATCTTAAGAAAGAAAGATGAGTCATTGAAAACTGTTCCATGCTCAGAAGCAGTTAAACTGGTGGAAGAGGCTGGGCCTAAAATTTGTGCGGTATTACCAAACAAATAAAGCTGATCAGTAGTAAGGGCTTGCTTTTGATGTGTTTATGGCTTTAGAAAGAAGCAGGAAACCTACTTGCCTGGAGGAAGTTCCTTCCTGCTTCTCTGTTATTGGATATCATGTGCCCATCCTCTGAAATTATTATAGAAGAAAGAGTGTAGCACTGAATGGACAAATTCTATGAAAACCATGAATGTATAGGATGTCAAAGGTATCTTGACCTAGGGAAAGAAAAGAATGATTTATTTAGGAATAATTTCTTATGACCTAATTCTTCAGTGATGTGTCCATAAGACACAAAATAACCAACAGCTTCCTTTGCTCAAAAATATATATATGTGCACAGTTGTGTTGTAACATATTAATTCAAAACCCAGCAATAATATATGCAAATCCTGTACTAATATGCATTTTTGTAAGGTACGATTCATAAATAGAGGGTTATTTATTCCCTAGGAAATAAGTACTCTGGTAACTGGAACTGAGATGAAACAATTTAGCTACTTTCCAAGCTAGTTAAGAATTGCTGGTTTAATTTCTAATTTTTCCATTTTTCCCTATTAAAGTGAAAAGACCAGCACCATACCCCTTTGTGCTTTCATTACCTCTGAAATACCTTTTGTGGAATAAATAGGTCTTCATGGAGGCCTGGGTACATGGATTCTCCGTATGGTAAAAAAGTCAGTATAAACTTACAGATTTTCTTGATGTGTCAAAGTAGACTACCAACAATTAAAACTCTGAGAACTGCTTTGTTACTTGTGAGAAGCTTGGCCTACAAATGCACAAATGTAGCTGTTACTTCAAGCCAAATAGGTCAGGGCAGTACACCTGATTTTGAAATTCTTTATTAGTAAAACAATTGTATCACTTTAAGAAGGCAATCAAGTTTATGAAGTTTATGATAATGGGTATTCATTAGGATGAAGCTGCAGATGTTGGCCTTTGGTAATATATTAAATGCTTTTATATGAAGAAAATTGAAAAATAAAAAAAAAGTTTTTTAAAACACAGGCATGGTTTACTGATGTTTTGTACACAGCTTCAGCTCTGCTGGCCCCTTCAGGGTTTTTGTGCATGGAGTTTTCTTTAATTAGCAGTGAGGATAAGCATGAACATGTTCCTGAAATTGGCAGTTGTGTCTTCTTTTGTTTCTTTTCTTAGTTCACTCATTGAAAATTAAGCACTTGCACGTAGCTTGGGGATGCCGAGTTCTTATGTCACTGCTCTGAATTACCCCTTACAAGAGCATGTGTCTGTTCTTGCTGATTATGGACAGAGATGGTATAAAGGAATCTCTCACTTTGTGTCGAATCTGAGCTCCCAATCCATCGCTGTGTTGCTGAGACCCCATGAGTTGGTGTCTGGCATGGGTTAACCCCGGCAGGCAGATCAGCCTGACACAGCTGCGCGCTCACTCTCACCCAAGTGAGACGGGAAAGAGTAAAAGTGAAAAAACTCGTGGGTTGAGATAAAGACAGTTTAATAGGTAAAGCAAAAGCTGCACATGTAAGCAAAGCAACATAAGGAATTCATTTACCACTTCTCATCAGTGGACAGGATTTTAAAACCATCTCCATGACAGCAGTGCTCCACCACGCATAACAGTTACTTAGAAAGACAAACGCCGTAACTGCGAATGTTTTCCCTTCCCATTCTTCCCCACAGATTTTATTGCTGAGGATGACATCATATGGTACGGCACATCCCTGTGGTCAGTTGGGGTCAGCTGTCCCAGCTGTGTCCCTTCCCAACTTCTTATGCACCCCCAGCCTACTCGCTGGTGGGGTGGTGTGAGGAGCAGAAATGGCCTCGACGCTGTGTGAGCACTGCTCAGCAATACCTAAAACATTGGTGGGTTATCAACACTGTTTTCATCACAAATTCAGAACATAGCACTGTACAAGCTACTATGAAGAAAATTAACTCTATCCCATCCAAAACAAGCACTGTATCTGTTTAATTTAAATGTCAAGAGCAGAAAGGAAAATCAGGAAGGCTCCTCTTTCTATATTTAACTGCTGCAACTTTAAGCAGTGTCTTTTATACCCGATACATTGCATAGGGCCTCAGACAGGTACTGTCTGTGGTCAGTGGGAGGGGGTATACCTATGCTTGTAAATGGCAAAGATGCTTTTAATGGGGAAAAGTAGTACTTCTTTGTGCCCAAAGTACCATAATCTTGAGTGTGTTGTGGCATTTGTGCCAAAATATCTTCCTGCTGAATTTGCTGCCCAAGTTGGAGCTGAGAGAATGATTTTTTACTTTTTATCTTGAATTAAATGCAATGGTGTGGACTCTTAGTTTGTATAAAATGGCAGTTTCGTCCAAGACAACTTTGATTTACCCCAAATATGGATTGGGCCCATCTTTTATTTTGATTTCTTGTTTTCTGCTAACAGCACAGAAAACTGTTTTTCTTTCTTCTCACTTCTTAAGGAACATGACACAGTCTGCATTGCAGGCCTCAAAACAAATGGGCTGCCTTTAGCTTGAGGGAAAACTGAACCTTGAAAGAAATCCCTTTTTTTTTTTCCTTAAAATTAAGTATCCTGTAATATTATCTCATCTCTTTAGCTGTTCAGAAAGCTTTTCCTGCAGCTAATGTTGTTTTGAATTAAAGTTGTAGTTCAGATGTAAAATGAAAATGAAACACATTATTTGGCTGTGATCTTTACTATATTTACATGAGTTAGATGTAACAAATTCTTCCCCCTCTTTTCATATCAGTAAGCTTACATGGTGGCACATGGGGGGGGGGGGAAGGTAAAATTCTAAAGTTCTTAGCCAAATCTTTCTTTAGAGCAAATATTAAGCTTACTGGGACTTGGTTTAAATGAATTACATTTAGTTAATTAATTAAAAGTATATATTTAAAATAACCTTTTTGTCCCATCTCTTTATTCTGGCTCACATCGCAAAATTTCTAGATTATTTATTTTTTATACAGCACCCCCCAGAGTAAGAACATAAAAATATCCATACCAAAAGTTTACCTAACCCTGCGGATTATTTCTAACAATTATCAGTTCCTGTTTAGAGAAAAACACAGCAGAATAGTAACCATCTAATGCTGTCATTACTGGAGCTTGTAGTAGCTGAAGTAGAACAAAAAACGAGAATGAAAAAATCCTTCTTAGCTTTTTGAAATCAGTATCCATAGGCTCAGTGTTTTGTTTTTTTTTTGTCCTGTGTAGGACCAAGGTCTTAGAGGACTAGCAGATTGGAAGATGGTACAGAAAGCATGGCATATGCTCCAAGCGCTTACTGTATCTTGAGCTGTATTTGGTAGGAATTAGATCATTTCATTGCCACATACAAATTCCGTATAGATCAATGCTAGGCTATGAGTTAGACTCCCTGCTGAGCCACTTCATAGCTCTTGATTAGTTATGGATATTACAGTAATTGGGTCTGTTAATACCTACCTTTCCAGAGAGGTGTTAGCTAAACCTGTTCATTAAAATAATGACCACAGAAGAAAAGGGAAAGAGAGAATGTAAAGATATGCACAGTATTTCAAGATCTTGGAATTATAATTCCTTCTAACACTGTGTTCTGAACCCTTTCAAGAATACTATAGCAGCTGCTACTTAATAATTACCTTGTACTATTAATTGGCTTGAGAAAATATATCTTCATGGCAAATGAAAGAACAAATCAAGTATCTTTGTGCAACACTACATATTTTTATTAGCCATATTCACTCAAGCAACAGCTATACTTGGAAAACATTAATGTTCAGATGCCAATTGACAAAAGCACAGGGACTCATTAAATCAGAAATATTGTGACAAACTGTAGAATCTTGTGGTTTTGCTCTAGGGAGCTAATCCAGCAAAGCATTTAAGAAACTGCTTAATTTTAAGCATAAAAGGACTCCCCAGAGAAGGTATAAAGCAGATGCTAAAATGTTTTCCTGGCTAGAGCATACAGTTGGTCAAAATTTGTTCTTGTGTATATTTTTTTGTTTTGCTTTGGTTTACAGGAAGATGTTAAGACTAAATCAAGTCCTTTAGAAGTTCATTATGCATGCTAAGTATTCATAGCGTAATATGAAACATTATCATGCATAATATAAATATGACTATTTCAGTATTACCTAGAGATCTAATAAAAAATTACTGTGCTATGTATGGTGCTCACATAAAGAAAACTACATCACTAGTCTCTGAACACTTTAAAATATACGGCCTTATTCTGTAGTTCTGGGAAGTTGGTAAATCCATTTGATAGGTTTGCTTGGGCTTTTTTCTGCCTGGAGCCCTCTGGCTTCAGGGAAACTTTGTGTGATGCAGAAAGCTGCCTGAAGACTGTGCAATACAGGACTATGCCCATGAGTAAGGTGAGGGACACCAGTTAATGTGACAGAGGTCCCAAATCTCAAATTTACAGCCTAGCCTCAAGAATTCAATAGCTATGCCACACGAGGTGCAGATTGAAACATTACAAGCATTTCTCTTAATATACATGTTCAGAGCGTCTGTTTTCCTCCATAATCCTACAGTATTTGTTGACTTATGCAATCTCCAAGTCGCTAGAAAGATCAGTTAGTGAAAATGAGCAACATTTTATTTTATTTGGAGTTGATAATTATGACTTTTGAATGAAAAATAGCTGCTTATCCAAACCTGTGCTCCCTATGACCCAAATGCTTCTCTTTAACTGTAAATCTTGTGCTAGGATCTGTAGCCAGTTTTCCCTGTGAATGTGTCAAAAAATGGAAACTTTACCCTGAAAGGGAATTAGATTTAGACTGGGGCATTTCTTCCCTCTTTTGGTTATCCATTTTCTCCCTGATGGCAGAGATAAGAGGGCTTTAAACTAAAGTTTCTGTGGGAGGGAAACCTCAATCCATCCCACTCCTACCAGTTTGATGCCAGTGCCAGCAATAGATGCCCAGAGCCTGGGGAAGGATCACAGGACAACAGGAGAGCACCTGAAGTGCAGCACAAAGGAATACCAGCCCAACCTGGGGGCCCAACTTAAATGCTCTATGAAAAAGCACATAGCAAACGAGAGGGGAACAAATAAGAAGAGTTAGAGGTGTGCAGACACGTCCAGGGCTGTGATCTTACTGGGATCATGGACACATGGGTGGGCTTCTATGACTGGAGTGTTGGAATGGAAGGATACAAGTTTTTTAGAAAGGACAGGCAGGGGAGGCAAGGAGGGGTTGTTATCCTCTATGTCAAGGACCAACTGAAGTGCATGGAGTTTATCCACAGTCTAAATCCCTAAGGACCTTGGCACCTGTTCATTCAGAAATCACTCCCCTCCCTACTGTCACAGCTGAGGTTGCAGCTGTCAGCACTGATGCTCAGCTGTCTGCCACTGGTAACAGAGATTTCTCAGCTGTGACCTTTTGGCCAAATGACCATCAGAACTGGAATGGGTTGGGCTTCTTGTCATTGTAGGCAATCAGAAGATCAGCAAAATGCAGTACGTGTACGTGTGTGTGTGCATATATACGTATGGGATCTTGTCTGTTTGATGGATATGTAGATTCTACAGGTCAGATGCGCTTTTGTGAGGAAAAAGTATTTTGTCTTCTTGACATCAGATCAAAACATCGCTTCCTTGGGCCAAACTCTAGTGTCCACTTAAAGCAAGAGAAAATTACTCATGTCAGTGACCAGCTGGAGAGCATGGAGCTCTGCCTCTGGATGGATGAGGAGCTAACTGTGAGCTTATGGGTCAGGATTAAAGGCAGGGCAGGAACAGGTGACATTGTAGTGGGGGTCTGCTAGAGGCCATCCAACCAGCAAGACCAGGTGGATGAGGTCTTCTATAGACACGCAGGAGCAGCCCCACATTCGCAAGCCGTGGTCCTCATGGGGGACTTCAACCACACTGGTATCTGTTGGAGGGACAACACAGCAGGGCATAAGCAATCCAGGTGGTTCCTGGAATGTGTTGATAATAACTTCCTTCTCCAGGTGACAGAGGAGCCAATGAGGACAGGTGCTGTGCTAGAAGTTGTGGTCACCAACAAGGAGGGGCTGGTGGGGAATGTGACTCTCAGGGGCAGCCTTGGCTGCAGTGACCATGAAATGGTGGAGTTCAAGGTCCTTAGGACAGCGAAGAGGGTGCACAACAAGGTCACTACCCTGGACTTCCGGAGAGCAGACTTTGTCCTCTTCAGGGGACACTGCGCTTGGTAGAGCACAGTGGGATAACCCCCCTGGGGGGAAGAGGGGCCCAGGAAAGCTGGTTAGTTAACATTCAAGGATGATCTCCTCCAAGCTCAGGAACGATGCATCCCAACAAAGAGGAAGTCAGGCAAAAAAGCCAGGAGGCCTGCATGGGTGAACAAGGAGCTCCTGGACACACTCAAACAGAAAAAGGAAGCCTACAGAGGGTGGAAGCAAGGACAGGTACCCTGGGAGGCATACAGAGAAATTGTCCACCCAGCCAGGTCTCTGGTTAGGAGAGCTAAAGCCCTGATAGAGTTAAATCTCTCCAGGGACATCAAGGGCAACCAGAAAAGCTTCTATATGTACATCAGTGATAAAAGAAAGATTAGGGAAAACGTGGGCCCTCTCCGGAAGGAAACAGGAGACCTGATTACTCAGGATATGGAGAAGGCTGAGGTACTCAATGACTTTTTTGCCTCAGCCTTCACCAGCAAGGGCTCTAGTCACGCTGCCCAAGTTGCAGAATGCAAAGGCGGGGACTGGGAGAATGAAGAACCACCTACTGTAGGGGAAGACCAGGCTGAAGACCATCTGAGGCACCTGAAGGTATACAAGTCCATGGGACCTGATGAGCTGTATCTGTGGCTCCTGAGGGAACTGGCAGCTGAAATTGCTAAGCCACTATCCATCATATTTGAGAAGTCATGGCAGTCTAGTGAAGTTCCCACTGACTGGAAAACGGGAAACATAACAACCATTTTAAAAAAGGGAAAAAAAAGGAAGAGTCGAGCAGCTATTTGCCAGCTGTTCTGACCTCTGTGCCCAGCAATATCATGGAGCAGATCCTCCTGGAAACCTTGCTAAAGCACATGGAAAATAAGGAGGTGATCAGTAACAGCCAACACGGCTTCACTAAGGGCAAATTGTGCCTGACCAATTGGGTGGTCTTCTACTATGGGGTAACAGCATTAGTGGATAAGGGAAGAGCAGCTGACATCATCTACCTCAACTTGTACAAACTATTTGACACTGTTCTGCATGACATCCTTGTCTCTAAATTAGTGAGATGTGGATTTGACCAATGGACCTCTTGGTGAATAAGGAATTGGCTGGATGGTTGCACTCAAAGAGCTGCAGTCAACAGCTCCGCATTGAAGTGGCAAGCAGTGACAAGTGACCTCAGGAGTCGGTACTGCGACTGGTGCTGTTCAATATCTTTGCTGGAGACATGGACAGTGGGATTTAGCGCACCCTCAGCAAGTTTTCCGATGACACCAAGCTGCATGGCTTGGTGGACACGCTTGAGGGAAGGGATGACATCCAGAAGGACCTGGAGAGGCTTGAGAGGTTGACCCATGTGAACTTCATGAAGTTCAACAAGGCCAAGTGCAAGGTCCTGCACGTGGGCCAGGGCAATCCCAAGCACAAATACAGGCTGGGTGGAGAATGGATTGAGAACAACCCTGAGAAGGATTAGGGGTGTTGGTTGATGAGAACCTCAGCATGAGCCGGTAATGTGCACTCACAGGTTGGAAAGTGAACCATATCCGGGGCTGAATCAAAAGAAGCTTGGCCAGCAGGGTGAGGGAGGTTATTCTGCCCCTCTGCTTTGCTCTGGTGAGACCTCACCTGGAATATCTCTGGAACTCCTAATATAAGAACGATGTAGACCTGTTGGCCGGAGGAAGGCCACAAAGATAAGCAAAAGGCTGGAATGCCTCTCCTATGAAGACAAGCTGAGAGAGTTGGGGTTGCTCAGCCTGGAGAAAAGAAGGCTCCAGGGAGACCTTATAGCTCCTTCCAGTACTTAAAGAGGCCATAGAGGGAAGATGGGAAGGGTCTTTTTATCAGGGAGTGCTGTGATAGGATGAGGGGTAACTGTTTTAAACTGAAACAGGGTAGATTTAGAATAGATATTAGGAAGAAATTCTTCACAGAGGGTGGTGAGGCACTGGCACAGGTTGCCCAGAGAAGTTGTGCATGTCCCACCCCTGGAGGTGTTCAAGGCCAGGTTGGATGGGGCTTTGAACAACCTGGTCTAGTGGGAGGTGTCCCCGCCCATGATATGGGGGTTGGAAGTAGATGGTATTTAAGGTCCCCTACGATCCAAATGCTTTTATGATTCTATAAAGAGCTGGAACCTACTTTTACAAAGTCTTATTATTCCTCTTGTTCAAAGGCCTTTATCTCAACCCTGTTTTCATCACTACATCAAAGAAAGTTCTCGGAAATGTCTTCTTTTCCTCCACATTTTTGTTTAAATAACAGGTGACACAGTTGCAATATTTGGTATCTCACTATATTAGAAGGGAGAAAACTAATTATCTGTCTATGTGTTGAA
This sequence comes from Ibidorhyncha struthersii, assembly GCA_013398815.1. Classification (NCBI taxonomy): domain Eukaryota; kingdom Metazoa; phylum Chordata; class Aves; order Charadriiformes; family Charadriidae; genus Ibidorhyncha; species Ibidorhyncha struthersii. Next base: position 820,756 of record VZSZ01005278.1, on the reverse strand, counting down.
TATTCCTCACGTGCTGTTTTCAATTAATATTGATCTATCTTTCATTGATCAATAAGAAATCATAACAAAGCTATTCAAAACAGCTGTAGAAAAAAATTACAGGTTTTTACAGCAAGTTGATTAATTTGATTAATTGCATTTTATTGCTGTGCTGCTGTGACAGAAGCCCTCTTGGCCTACATTCAGGGAATTGAATTTGGAGAACTAAAATTTGCAGTTATCATACCCAAACTAGGGAATCACCATCTACATAGTGCAGTGCAAAGCCAAGCAGTGATCCCAGCTTGTACAGCCCTAGTTTGTAGGTATTCTTACAGAATTACTATGCTCAGTTACATCTTTGAAGTGGTATTGCTTTTCAGTGAAGTATTTGCATCATGTGATGAGAGTTTATGATAGTTACTGTTCCAGAGATGACTAGTTGGAGTCATTGCTAATGTTTCTTCTCATATTCTCAAGGTTTTGTACCTGAGGTCTGTAACTGTTCCTACGCTCAGTAAATTGCAATAAAGAGGCAATTGCAGGAATCTATAGCTAGATGATTACCCAGCAGAAGTTGTGTGATAGCTCCAGCCACAAGTCTGAGTCTGTTGAGGATGATTCAGGGCTGCCATCAAACTTAACTGTACTTTAACTGTTTTCTGCTTTCCAGAGCTCCTGCGAAGCATTAGTACAGCCCTCAAATGACTATAATTTGCAACTGTGGTTGGCAAAGGAATGTGGATATTTCTGTATGTGTTAAAGTTAGTACAGAATTTTAACCTGTTTTTTTTTTCTCCCTCAAGTACAGGAAAAGAAATACTTAATATGCCGGAGCTTCTAGTTCTGTAGGTCTTTAGACCTTTTCTCTTGTTGACAGACTCCAATGGCTTGTTCTAAGCACAAAGCCTAAGGATTCTTGTTCTTTTAAACAAGGCATTGTATGAGTGCTTCTTGTTTTCTCTCTATCATTAGCCCTCCAGAATTTCTGGGAACACATGTAAGAACCTAGCACCTTGTAAGACTGAAGACTACTAGTTTATGACCTTTTTGTCTCCTTGTGAAGCAAGCTGATTGGTAGGGAATTCAGAAATGCATGCTGTCCTTCAGCCTCAGCAAATCTACTGGTCTTCCTGTAGGTGGTCAACAGTGCCTGTTCCCACGTAATTCCAGCTTGATTAATTTTATATCAAATGAAACAGAGAATGTCTCTGCATGAGGCAGTCCATCAAACTCCATAGATAGTGTAGCAGAGGAGATCCACTCAGTTTATCTTCTCTCAAACTGTTTTTGACACAACACAGACAAAGCACCTAAACAAATTTGGGAATTTCTGGATAGTTACAGCTCTCATCTTGCAATGTCACTTTTATTATTCCCCAGCTTCTGATTTTGTTTTAACAGCAGGATGATGGGGGGTGGGGTGGGGTGGGGGGATAGATGGGCTGCCCGAAGAAAGAGCTGGTCAGAGCAAATCTCTAGCATACACAAAATCATAGAACTATAGAATCATAGAATACCTTAGGTTGGAAGGGACATTTAAAGGTTATCTGGTACAGCCTCCCCTGCAATGAGCAGGAACATCTTCAACTAGATCAGGTTGCTCAGAGCCTCGTCCAACCTGACCTTAAACATTTACAGGGATGGGGCATCTACCACCTCTCTGGGCTACCTGTTCTAGTGTTTCACCACTATCATTGTAAAAAATGCTTCCTTGTATCTAGTCTGAATCTACTCTTTTAGTTTAAAACCATTGCCCCTTGTCCTACTGCAACAGGCCCTGCTATAAAGGCTGCCCCCATCGTTCTTACAAGCCCCCTTTAAGTATTGAAAGGCTGCAATAAGGTCTCCCTGGAGCCTTCTCTTCTCCAGGCTGAACAACCCCAACTCTTTATAGAAGAGGTCCTCCAGTCCTCTGATCATCTTCTTGGCCCTCCTCTAGACACTATCCCTCTCCAACAGGTTCATGTTCTTGTGCTGAGGACTCCAGAGCTGGATGTAGTACTCCAGCTGGGTTCTCATCAGAGCAGAGTAGAGCGGTAGAATCACCTGCATTGACCTGCTGGCCATGTTTCTTTTGATTTAACCCAGGATACAGTTGGCTTGCTGGGCTGTGAGCACACATTGCCTACTCATGTCTGTCTTTTCATCCACCAGTATCCCCAAATCCTTCTCCTCAAGGCTGCTCTCAATCCCTTCGTCCCCCAGCCTGTACTGATACCAAGGGTTGCCCTGAACCAGGTGCAGGACCTTGCACTCGTCCTTGTTGAACCTCATGAGGTTCACATGGACCCACTCTTCCAGCTTTTCCAAGTCCCTATGGATGGCATCCCATCCCTTCCACATGTCAACTGCACCTCTCAGATTGCTGTCATCAGCAAACTTGCTGAAGGTGCACTGGATCCCAATGTCTATGGGATTGATGAAGATATTAAACAGTACTGGTCCCAATACACACCCCTGAGGGTCACCTATCTTCACTGATCTCCATCTGGACATTGAGCCATTGACTGCTACCCTCTCGATGTGACCATCCAGTCAATTTCTTACTCACCGGACAGTCCATCCCTCAAATCAGTATGTCTCCAATTTAGAAAGAAGGACTTTCTGGAGGACTGTGTCAAAGACCTTACAGAAATCCAGGTAGATGACATCCCTAGCTCTTCCCTTGTCCGCCGACGTAGTCAGTCCATCACAGAAGGCCACTAAGTTGATCAGGTAGGACTTGCCCTTGGTGAAGCCACGCTGGCTGCATCAAGTCACCTCCCTGTCCTCCGTGTGCCTTAGCATACCTTCTGGGAGGATCTGTTCCATGATCTTCCCAGGCACAGAGGGCAGGCTGACAGGCTGGTACTCCCCAGGGTGATCCTTTCTACCCTTATTAAAAATGGGTGAAATGTTTCCCTTTTTCCAGTCACCAGGGACTCAGCTGACTGCCATGACTTCAGATATTATAGAGAGTGGCTTGGCAACTACATCAGCCAATTCCCTTAGGTCTCTGGGATGGAGGTTGTAGTCTAGGATATCAGCATGTCTAGGGAAACAAAACAGTCACCCTCCTATAATTTGCATGTCAGGGCAATGGGAAGCCTACTATGATTGCTTTCATTTCTCCAATCAGAAGATGTGATGGCTGGGGAGGTGTGAGTCTCCTTTCGGGAGCAGTGTGGAGAGTCATGATTTCCAGTAATCCAGCTATTAAAATCAGGGGTGGGGGTTGGAGGGGGGTTCTCTTTCACTTGTTTTACAGCTGACTTTTTTTCCACACATCTACAAACAGAAATATTTTCACAAACACCGCTCTTCTTAAGGTGTATATTCATCCTCTTCCTTGTACTTGACAGGATAAAACCTATAATTTTTTAATCACATAATGATGACTTTTCTACAATGTACTTTCTTTCTCTCTTTTTCCTTCCAGTGAGGTTGAGTGTTTAACATATCACAATACGGCTAAGGATACTTTGAAAAAAGTCAGCTACATCACAATTATATGGAGTTGTTTGAGGTACTTCTCCAGTATTTCTTGAGCTATTTTTCTGTTAGAGAATACAGATTGTAGGAAAGCTTCAGCCAAGTACTTAGTCAAAAGTAGTTTGCACCTAAAACTGCTAGACAGCAGAAGCCCAAGTATCTGTCACTAGCTTCAAAACGAAGGAGTTGTTGAAAATCACCATGCTGACATAAGCAGAAAGTCTGGCTTTGGATTTCAAACCCATCCCGAAGGAAAAAGCCTTTAGGAGTATCAGAGGTGTTCTGGAATTAACAGCACTAAACAGCCAGGATTTGGTTTCTGTTGTATGGAATACATAGAGGTTGTTTAGCAGTATGAACAGAAAAAATTAATCCACTTAATGGAAAAGATAATGTCACACTTTTTAAGCATCAGATTTTGAATTATTTCAGGTTAATACTGAAAATACACATTTTTGATTCTGCACATTTTTCAGTCATTACCGAAGATGGTATAAGGCTGCAGAGTTCTCAGACTCTCCTGTCCAGCAAGCTGAAATATTCAACTTGCTTCACTGTTTGATTTATTCACTGTATAGGCTTTGTAGTGTAGTCTAGAATGGAGAAATAGGATCACTGGATCTATTGATCATACAGCGAAACACATGCTTTTATACTTCACGTCTGTAATCCCCTGGGTTCCTTTTTCACTCAGATGCTGTGATGAAAAATAGCCTACAAATCAGATGGCAACTTTTTAACCTCCTGGGTGTCATTGCTTTCAGAGAGTTATTAACTCCTGTGAAATTACTTCAAATAGGCAAATAGTATCAAGTAGGACACTTTATTAGCACTAGTAGCCTCCTTTTAGTACTTCTGCAAAAACATTCACTCTAAGGAGCTGTACCTGCCCAAGTCACATTGCTAAAGGAGGTCAGAAGAGACCCTGCTGTTACAATCCTGAGGGGCGTTCCCAGTTTATATTAGGCCTTTCCCAGCTTATTTTAGACTAAACTATGGCATTTTTTTAAGTTGTTGAAGGTGTTTCTTAGATGTCTTTTAAAAGAATATGTATTTTATTTTTTTTTCTCATTTATTCATTTCTTTCATTCTTTCATTCTACTAATTCAATTGAATCCCTCTTCGGGGCTCTATGCTTTTCCAGCATTTCCAAAACAGGTTCAGTATCATGAACCATGACTGTTTATTAGACATAAGAATTGTCATTACATGTCAAACTTCAGCACTGTTTAGAAAGACTCTTAAATTCGCAGTGCTAGATAGAAAGAGAGGGGATGTTTTTGGCAGGATCTATTAGATAGGGTTTTTTCAGTTGTTAAAAAAAGAAATGCAAAGAAGATGTGTATCTCGGTAAGCATCCTGTAAGCCAAAAGTGCTGAGATGTTCCCATTCAAGTTAAAATGCAAGGAGTTAAATTCATAAGATAAACCGGTTTGCATGTTCAGTTGTTTGAAATGCAAGCAAACTAATTGGAAGAAATGATCATTCAGATTATGTTAGTGTTCCTCATGGAATAGAGGCATGATTGTCTCTTTTGTACAAGAGGATAAAATCATGGGTTCCACAGACTGCTGCTCAGTTATCTGTAAACTTTATTTATCAAACAAACATACAGCATATTTTTGTGATAACCATATACTCACGATGTGTAAGTAGGAAGACAGGCTCTACTGAGTAGTCACTGAATAGAGATTAAGTTGTGGAGTGTTTGCATGCCATGGACTTTGGGTAAGCCACTTCACTCATTTGCCCCATCACAAAGATAAACATTGTGATCATGTCCATTAATATTCCATAAACAAAAAGCAACACTTTAAGGAGTATCTACCTTGTCAAAATATTAAGGATCCTGCAACTGTAGTCAGATGTTTGAAAATTTATTTCCACTTTTTCTTTTTATCTCTCTAGTTATATATATGTCCCTCTTAATTTGCCTCTCAAAAAAAAAATTATTAGCAGTGATATAACTGAGGAATGTCACGTTTTTTCCCCCTGGAACTGCCGTTCATTCTGGTTCTTGTTCTGGTCTTCAAACTACAGAAAAAGCTTGTTTTGAATACTTGTTATGTACAATTCAAAACATTTGGTTTGGTTTCTTGTGACACATAGGTCATATACGACTATTTTGTCCCCCCCACCTGACCATATTAGTATTGGGTTAATTATTTGACCAGGCACTTAAACTTTTTTTGGTTTTGAATCTTAAAATAAGTCAACACCACAGAAGCAAACAGAAAGTATGTCAGTGTCAGAAGCTTCAGAATTTATTTAACTCATGGACATTTCTCAAAGAAACATTTTAATCAAAAGTTCATAGACTTAAAGTAAGAGTTACAGGATGAAACTGTGTATGAGTAGAGAAGAGGCCAAACAGTGTAATGCACTTGTTCTTTCTGGCTTTGGGAACGATTTTACACTGAACAACTTCTTTTATTACTACTTATATTAGATAGCATATATACTACATATATCATTTTTCCACATAGTAAGTACTGTCATAGTGAACTTCATGACACAAATTTTTGAGCATCTGTTCCAAGGAGGGAGGTCCTCTGTAGGTCCTGCTGTAGGAAGTGTAGAAGATAGCTGGAGAGCTAGGTTCCCTACTTCTGCTTCAAGGATAGGAGATACAACAGAATTTGATCTTCTGGTTTTGAAATTGTACTGTGAAGATTGTATGTTTGTTGAGGTAACCCAGTCAAAGATTAATAATAACCCATGTTTGAAAAATCACATATAAGTAGAATAATCAAACACTCTTAGAAAGAAGAAATGAAACCAGACTCAAAGAATTGTATTTTAAAGGAATTTATGTCTCTGAACATGCTTTCCAGTTGCCATACCAAGACAGCATTGCTGACACTTCAGTAGAAGAAATCTGTGAGGCTGACTGATAAGGAAGTCACAAAACTAATATTTGAATATCTTGCATCTTATATTTTATGCTGGAAGAAAAGAGAAACAGCCTAAGGACCTCCCCTAAGAATTTTATCATTTTTCCACAAGCATGGACTCTCCAGAATGTACGGTCTATTTGGTTACTAAGAACAGCTAGAGAAGTGCAAAGTTTTGAAATAGGTGGAGTGATTTAGCTCCCAAAGGAATCCATGCAAAGACTTTTGTAATTATATCTACTTTAAAGTAAATTATTTTACAAATTACATGTATTCAGCTTACAAGGTCTAAAAAACTCGCAATCCTGAATGATTCGTAGTCTAAAGCTAATAGAGTTCCAAAGTTGAAAGGAAAAGTATTTTGGTCATTGTCAAGCTTATGTATTTTACTAGCCTGAGAATAACTAATTAAAACCCATTCAGAAATCTTAACTTGCTTTCAGAAAATTAATGATGTCGGCTGTTTTTTTTGAGGAGGGAAGGGGCATGCTGCCAATGAGCAGTGAGGGGTAGGAAGTAAGGGGGATCCTTGGGCTGGCAGAGCGAGGGCCCTCACCAGCCAGGGCCTGGTCCCACCACCTGCAGTGAAGGAACGGGGTAAACTGGGGAGAGGTGAGAGCGGGGTGCATCCAGGGAGACTCTTGAGCCCAGGGCATCAGGCTCCTGTGTGGTGCTAGGTCAAGGCAGGGCTGGGAAGTAAGCCTACAGTTCAGGGTCAGGATCAGGATCAGACCCAATGAGAGTGACAAGAGTCAGACAGAATGCCAGGATGGCTGGGCAGGTGACATGGGCATGGTGACAGGGGTGGGCTGAGGTCAATAATCCAAGAGAAGACTCTTTTGTTGGACAATACAAATCTAGAATTGAGTGCACCCTCAGTAAGTCTGCAGATGACACCAAGCTGGGTGGAAGTGTCGATCCGCCTGAGGGTAGGGAGGCACTTCAGAAGAATTTAGATGACTAGATCTATGGGCCAAAGCAAACTGTATGAGTTTCAATAAGGCCAAATGCCGGGTCTTACACTTGGCCACAACAACTCTCTTTCTGTCACAGGGATGGCCAATGGTCAATTAAGAAAACCCCATGAAGCACTACAGGCTTGGGGAGGAGTGGCTGGAAAGCTGCTCAGCAGAGAGGGACCCAGCGGTGTTGATTGATAGCTGGATGAACATGAGCCAACAGTGTGCCCAGGTGGCCAAGAAGGCCAACAGCATCCTGGCCTGTATCAGGAATAGTGTAGCCAGCAGGACCAGGGAGGTCATTTTACCCCGGTACTCGGCACTGGTGAGGCTACATCTTGAGTACTGTGTTCAGTTTTGGGCCCCTCCCCACAAGAAGGACATTGAGGCGCTGTCCAAAGAAGGGCAATGAAACTGGTGAGGGGTCTGGAGCACATGTCTTATGAGGAGTGGCTGAGGGAACTGGGGTTGTTTAGCCTGGAGAAAAGGAGGCTGAGGGGAGGCCTTATCACTCTCTACAACTGTCTGAAAGGAGGTTGCAGAGAGGTGGGAGTCGACCTGTTCTGTCAAGTAACAGGTGATAGAACAAGAGGAAATGGCTTCAAGTTGTGTCAAGGGAAGTTTAGATGGGATATTAGGAAGACTTTCTTTACTGAAAGGGTCATCAGGCTTTGGAATGCATTAGCCAGGGCAGTGGTGGAGTCCCTATCCCTGGAGGTATTTAAGGGTGATACAGTTCTCAGGGACATCATGGTTTAGTGGTGGGTTTGTCAGTGTTAGGTTAATGATTGGACTAGATCTTACAGGTCTTTTCCAATCTTGGAGATTCTGTGATTCTGTGAATTATTACATATTGTGGAAAACATTCTCCCCCTTTCCCATCACCTCTCCTGATTCAGAGAAGGCCCATTTCCTTTTTCTGTCAGTGAATGAAATTTAACTCAAGAAGGTAGGCTGAAGTTGAGATCTGAAAACCCTGTGGTCAGACTTTGTTGTTGGCTTTGCTTGCTATAGCAGATACAGAGATGGAGACAATGCTACTCTATCCAATGGAGAGGTGTGTTTGCTATGCAAAAGTCTTCTGGATTTTTCTCGCCCTCTCGTTACTTTGACCATGTGTCTTATTAACATGCCCAGAGCATATAATTTGTGTTTCAAAGAAGAGATACAGATTGGGTATATGTTTTAGCCCATGAACTGTAACATAATGGTTGGACTTGATGATCTTAAAGGTCCCTTCCAACCTTAACGGTTCTATGATTCTATGAGTTGTTACTAATGGCAATTTGAAGTTGATGGGTTATGAATATCATTGCTAGGATGGATTTAAACTGCCTGCGACTGTTGAAGGAATTTTCCTTCCTGCAAATATTGGTATTTTGCTAAGAAATACCCTGCTTGCTAGCTGGTCACGCATGGGACAGATTGGGAGTTGGCAGGCATTCTGCTGGGTAGTCATTGATGTGAAGAAAACATTTAGCAGGTGTGAGGAGAAAGAGTCTCATGACAGGCTCGGCTGTTCATATTTTTCTTTCCCTTCTTTTGAAAATGAAACTTCAACCTAATGTGTATACTGGTGATTCAGTAAAAAAATAGCATTCATTGTTTTCCTGAAGATAATCTTTTCCAGGCAGTCCTGTCTTCGCTGACTTTTAGTTGTCTTTATGCTCCAGAAAATAGGTGGGTTTAGACAAGCGAGACTAGTGTCATAATAGGATGTAGCTTATTTTCAAAGGCAACAAGCTGTCATCTCAACAGCATAAAAGGCTGTGACAAGTCTTTGGGTTCAGCTTTATAAGCAGGGAAATGTAAAAATTTACGGGGCAGTACCAGAAAGTGAAACTTCCCACCTTTGCTTTGCTAGTGCTAAGTTCATGAGTATTTAGCATATCTTAGTTCTGGGCAAGGCTCAGCTTGCCTCCCTCCTTCTATCATCTCAGCCTGCTGAAATAAATTACATTTTGAGGTTACAGTAAACTTTCCATAACTGACATAATTACTCGTGGCTGCTGCCTTCCAAACTCTGTGAATTCACTGTTGAGCATCTGTAATACCAAACATCCAGACTTATTTGTATTTCCATCCTAATTTTTACCCAGCCAAAATACCAGACCCTAATTCAACCAAATTTGTCTGTATGCTCCATTAGACCTGTGTTTGCACTTGCTTTTAGCATAATAAGTTCACTGACCTTCAGCTCCTGTAGTCACAAGACTGTAGCACTGCTGCCACCAGAGGATATTGGAAATGAAAAATTTAAGGGTTAGGTAGCCTGGGAAGAAAGTGGAAATCACTGTAACTCTTTAATCCAGGGTTAGGCTTCCATCTTTGAGTGGAAAGGCAAGTTAAGCTTTGATCTATTAATATATAATGTGAAGATATCCTGAATGTTTGTACACAATTTGGACAAAAAATCTTTTCGACCCTTGTTTTTTGATGCACTCCAACAGCGTTACTTGTTCTGCGATACAAAACACCAATCCCCAAAATAGAGGCTTTATTTCTGAATGTTCTCTGAATACAGTATCCAGTTCTGGTATTTGCACACGTGGAAGACCCATGGAAAGGAACACTGAAAAGAATTCAAGGAAGGAGAAGGAAATTAGTCTGGAAAATATATTCAGGTTGGCAGAGAGACAGTTGAAAGGCAATTTTGATTACCTGGGACAGGTATTCAAACTATAGGAAGACATCTGATAGCAGAGGATGAAGAAGGAATTTCGGTCTTAATCACAAGGAATAACCAGACCCAGTGATGGAAAATTGAAGCTATGCAAAGTCAACCTTGAAATAAAAAGCAGTTTTCTGGGAATAAGTGTAAATTAAAAGTTTATTGGACAAGGTTTCAGGTTTGCAATCATTCATGCCTTTAAACAAAGAAGAGATTTTTTTATATATTGTTCATGTCAGCTAATGAGGGAAAAGTTTTGTCACCTATTTGAACCCATTCTTGTGGTGAAGAAAAGAAGTACTGTCTTGTATGGACACAGTAATCCTTTCTGGCCTTAGAAAACTTGAATGCATTTCATTTCCCCCTCCATGGGCCATGGCAATGGCTGGTGGGGTGGGATGAGGCTCAGAGAAAGCCCAGAACTGACTGCTTTTCCCTCGGCACAATTATCAGTATTATGAGAATTTTAAGATGGTTTTGGCTAGCCTTTCTGCTTTCTCGTCCACAGAGGACAAGAAAGTATTTCCCTTCCATGTTTTTGATAATGAAAAAGGCATTCTGCTGTTAGTGTTGATTTTTGATTTCCATGTTCTCTGAAGCAAGCAGTGTGTGTCAGATGGGAATAGTTCCATGCTACTTGCAACACTAATCTGTTCTGTGTGGATGGCACACAAATTTTAGTTACATTAAATAATTACAAGTCTTTGAAATTAAAGCTTGGGGGTTCAGTACTGGGGCATCTGGGTAACATGACTTCTGCTGCTTTCTAAGTGACTATTTTTCTGGTCTTGGTGTGTGAAAAAATGAGTCTTTTCTTGTTTCAATCTGAAGGTGCACTTTGTTTAATTTGCATTTTAAAGGCGCACTCATTGATTATACCATGCTTTTGAAGCAGCATGGAAAATGGAGTTTGTAACAGTGAGCAACTGATTGGCAATGTGATATAATTCTGCCATTTGCACATCACTTAAAGTGTTCAGATCTTCAAAATCACTTTAGGATGTGAAGTTTTAAAAATTGATTTTGTCATGTTTTAAACTAAAAAGAAAAACAGTGCTTTTTAACAGGCATCTCCGGTGTGCTCAAAGGTGGGTTTATCTGTATTCTGTCTCATGACTTGCACACAACAGGGTTATGAAAAATGATGAGGTGGGCAGGGGGAAGACAAGACAAAATGCTTATAGCAATTAAAGTAAAGCAGAATGAGAGCTGGATTAGATTTTTAGCAACTCAGGGTGCAGAGATAGGAATTCATGTTCTCCAGGTGAAGAAACTGGAAAACCAGACCAGCTGGGAAAAGTAATGGAAAAGGAGTAGTTTGTATGAGAAAGTGTAGCCATGTCTCTTTTTTTTTCCAGATAAATGTGGCGAAATTATCAGTAACAGTGTGTCAACATTAGAATAACTTAAAATCTGTATTTAAAACAGCCTTAAGTAGCAAAAAGAGATTATTTTCTTTTTATAAATAAAAACTTAAACAGCATCAGTAGTCATACTTAAAAGTAAATTATGAGATTATTCATTTCTCTCTTATAAGATAACCTATTTGGACAAAATTTTCTTACTGTTTTACTGTGCTTCTCCTGAGACATGTTATTGCCTTTTGTTTCGATTTCAGTAGTTCTCTGAGACTCCAACTAAAATGAGGTGTTCCTTGTCTTAAGTGCTAGATAAATACAGTAAGAGACACCCCAGATCCAAAGAAATGATACTGGAAAAGCTGTATATCTTAAAAATAAATAAAAAAAAATCAAAATGTGCACAGTTTTTTTCTGCTAAAATAAAAATAAAGATTTTTTTCAGAAAATTTGCTTAGTAGATGAATAAAAAAAGACCCATTGTTCCTTTTTATACTTAAGATCATCCCATCTGTCATCCTTCTCTTCCTATCACCTAGAGCCCCAAATCAGTATAAAGGTCAGTTAAATATCTTAGCTCAATTAAAGACCCCCAGCCATATTTCCTGCAGTCCTTCTAAAACTTCAAAGATGCATTCTCTGAGAGACTTGAATATTCCATATTTTAACTGGCTTGCACATCCATTTTCACAAAGCCGGTAATAATATGAATAGTTTATGACTGTAAACATCCCTGCATATTGTCTGAAGAAATAATTGAAGAAGTGAAGACATTCTAGTCAGATACACACTAACTGAACCTCCAGGTCTCCATCTAGATCTTTATATCTTCTTTATATTACACTTCTCCACTCAAGTTCACTGTAAATTACTCAGATGATTGGTAACTCATCAATCCAAGGAGAGGTAGCGGGGTGTAGGATTGCGCACAAGGTACACTTGTACAGAATGTAAGAATGCACCAGAAGCAGAGAAACATGAAAGGATTGGTGTTTCTGTGAGGATAAGGATTTTGTTTTTACTCAGTCCCCTTCTTTGAGATTTTGTCTTATTAGCAGACTCCCTTCTCCACCAGAAGTCATATCTGACAGTCTTCTCTACAATCTGAAAGACACAAGAAGCTACGTAAAAAGAAAAACAGCCTCCATGAAGCCTTGAAACTCTTTCCGACAGCTTCCTGCTGAATCACAACAGCTTGGATTATCTGGCCCTCTGAGGCCATGTCCGAAGAAGATTACAAGTCTAGTTTGTAATATTTGACAAAAGTATTGCTTTTCATGCAGGACGTGTCTCAGCAGATTTCTGGTTCTGATGTATAGGACAAAGCAGCTATAGACCAGCAGGGGTGTATGCTTTATTCCTGACAATAACAATCTTCTACGTTGGTATATCTCTTTAATACAACTCATTATACATCTAGTGAGAGAGTCCGGAAGGTCTGTGTATAAAAGAACTGTGTAATGCCCCAGAGATTAATCTTTCAGGGTATAATGAAATCATGTGGCACAGTAGGAAAGTGGTACTCGGAAGCTGGGATCTCTTTGTTATGTGGTAAGGACTCAGTATGGCAGGAAGTAGAAGAGATGAACTATGGCCACAGATATCCCATGATCATTAAAAATCCTCCACTTTTCACCACAGGTAGGAAAATTAACCATAATATTCTGGCCAAATTCCAGTTTCAGTAACTGCAATGAATTCCGTTTTAATTCCTTTTGCAGTATCAGGTGATTCATCAGTCATTTTCACTCCTGTAGTAATGATGGAGAGACAGGTAATAGTTTTATAACAGCAAAATTGTCATACATTACCCTTCTTCTGTGCTTCAGTCCTTACCTTGTAAGGTGGGCTTCGGAGAGTCTCTGCTGGGAAAGAGTGACCTCCTGTGACCTTTAATATGAGCTGGATAGGATCTAATAATCACACGTGGAAAATTCTTCCTTGCAAGGATAGTGCCTCAGACAAAACACATTTTTTGTATGGAATTTAAACCTTAAGTGAAGATAACGCAATGAAATTCAGGATATTTACCATTTGTTAACCATTTTGGATCATTTTATTGTACAAAATAATAGGCTGGTTCCCTCTGATATACCTTGGGATAACTCTGTTGAAGTGGATGTTGAGTTTTCACTGTGTGAGAAGTAAGTCTTGACATGCTTCATGCAGAGAAGTAACATAGAGCAGTGTCTAGTTGAATCAGCGGAGGTGATCTGGGGGCCCTTGGTCAAACTGGTATAATTTGATCCAGGCTATTATGTAATGTCTTATTGACAAATTTTTCTATCATTATGTGATTAGATGTGTGTTTTAGGTTCCCACTGCCACATGCAATAAGGATTCATGTATATCTGGCAAAATATGGTGCGTTGTTTATGCTCTGGAAGATACATCTATTCTTCCCTCTCCTTTTGATGAGTTTTGCTGGAATTATCTTTGAGATATCATTCCCTGGAGCTGAGTTACTGTTCATGTCATTCAGTCCAGTTTTGAAATTCACACACTTGTTTCTTTTATGGGGGGATGAATCTGGCAATGTAAAGAGTGACAGACGAAAATATCCATGTTTGTTTTCCTCCTGTTCTGAATATAATACAGCAGTGCTATCCAAATGGAGAAAATCTATGCAGTAGAGGCCTAGTATTTGCTTTCTTAAAAATGTGTTCATATAACATCTTGATACTCTTCAAAGTTAATCTTAAAAAGCAAAAGATGGATCTACTCTTCCAAACCTCTTCTTACAGAATGATGTTCAGATCAGAGCTGAAAGTGTCCCCAGTTCCCAAGCCCCTAATGCCTACCTGTTATTGTCCCTAAACAATATATTATACCTATTTAAAATCTCAAAGAATTTCTCATTCTGAAATATTTTTATTACCACCCTTCGTTTTCACAATAATATGTAATGAAAAATTCACTTTTTAATTAAAAAAGAAACAAAAAGAGAAAAAAATAGCACTGTGGTAGTGGAAGATTAACTTTTCCCTTTCCATTTAATTGATAATCCTTAAGGTGCTGAATTGAATCAATAGCAATTCAGTTACTTTACATTTTCTAGAGCTACTCTGATTTACACCAGAAGACAATCCTGAATAATTTATAATACATGTATTTTAACAGCATAAACAAAGATATACTAAGCAGTATACTTTAACAAGAAATATGAAAGAGGTTTTTGCAGATCCTACACTATAGCTTCCGCAGAATTGTTTCAAGAACCTAAAGTTCTGCATACTGTGACTATTTTTTTTTTTTAAATCCATTTTGGTTTTGGGGGCCTGGCAATAAGTTAATGGGAAAGGGATTGTTGTATTTTATACAGCATAATGTGAACATACCAAACAATGAACAGCTGAAATGAAAGGAAACTTTCCACCCCCTTACTTCTTGCTCTGACTCTACTGCAGTATGAACCATAATGGTCAGTGGTATCTAATGCTGCAGTCATGTTTGGCTAAACAGATAGAAGGCCCAGTTTTCCGCAAATAAGTGTGTGAAACACATTCAGCATCACCACGGATATTATTTGTTGGCTTGCATTCTCTTGTGCTTTGATGATTTTTCATTAATTTCTCTTGTACCTCTGTATTCTTCCTGTGCTCCTCAGAAGTAATGGACCTAATGTTATTATTTCTTACAGTTGTGTAAGTCATTGGATTTTCCACAGAATTTCTCCTTCATACCTGGGAAATATGCTCCTGTACCTGGCCTTTTGGGTATCTTTTTAAACAAAACTGGTTTTGACTGCAGTCAGGAACAGGACGCTAAGTAAAGTAAGCTATCCCACGAGTCCTGTTTCCCACCTGGTATTGCCTATAGCTTTTCAAATTTTTGCAAGACTGTTCAAGTTGCAGGCTTTCCTTGCGCTGCTGGAAAAGAAAGCATTTGTGTGCCTTTAGGTAGAAGTCTGATGGAATACACAGAGAGGAGGGGTTACTCCTGTCAGCAGAAGTACCTAGCACTGTTTCCAAGGGCTTGGCAGTGGCATTCAATGGTATTTGCTGATTTAATCAGCAAATATACAGGTTGAAAATTCCAGTTTAGTTTCTTTAGTCAGTAAGTGGAAAGAACTGCATGCTACCTCTCTGTTTATAGAACACATGCAATTTGTTCTGTTTTATGAATTGATCATGTTTTTTTTCCTCTTGACAATATGGGAAAAATTTGTACATCCTTGAGGTAAGGAAGAGCAACCAGCAGTTCTCATGGGTATAACAATTTCTCCTCCTTCCAAAATTCATCTGTCTCTTTTTGTCTCTTTTGGCAGCATGGCACAATCTAATTTCAGCTCCTTCTACAAAACAATTTGCTGTTCCATTATTCTGTTACTTAGAGCAGATATGTAACTCCATTCACATACAGCTGTGAGAGATTTCTAAATGATATTGTCATTGTCTGTTATTATTGGAACAATTTGGGTGATGTCAGAAAACTGTCAAATCTCATGGACTCAAACAGTTCCCAATGAATAAGGAGCAGAACCTGTTTATGAATGATTAAATACAGTTCATCAGCAATGCTAGCCAAGGAAAAGAAATAGTGTCAGGTCTCCTTGCTGTCTCAGCCATTCATGAATGCATGAAAAAGATACTTATTTCCAGCAAGTAGGAGACACTTCTGCCAATGGGAAAGTCCACTACTATCTCATGGAAATGTAGTGCCTTACCCACTGAATTGTACCAGGGCCTGTGAAAAATATGCAGGCAATTATAGACAAGCCAACCAAGTACAAGTGGGTACATGTCAAGTCATTCTAGCACCCAATGTATATCCAATTACTTGACTTCCTTGAGGCTCTCCTCCTTACCAGTCACAAACTTTTATGAAATTTTTCTAGGTGGCAATAACTGCTGTCATTACCCCTCCTGCATTTGCTTCCAGTTTGTACTTCCTTCTAAGAAGCGATAGGAATGAGTGATTCCTAGGATTAACATGTCCTTCTCTCACCCCATCCCTACACAATTAACAAAGATATGTGTAGAAGTGTGTATGTATGCATGTGTGTATATATGGAGTCACAGAGTGTGGACAGGCCACATACATAAATTTTAAATGTGAAATACAAATATGTCAAAAAGGGACATAGTTATTGGCAGAACAAATTTACATGTATTAGTATTTGTATGCATTTGTTGAAAAGAACCACCTTTCACATAACGCTTCCTTTATTGTTGCTTTCTTGGTATTTGGCTGGGAAAGCAAAACAAACAAAACAACTCCTAAAACCACCACAGCCAGTTTCTTGTGTTGAATGACACTATATTTGTCCTGGATAATTAAATGTGGCCTATTCTTCCCTCTAAAACCCAGGTACATCATAGGAGTAGGAAGGCAGTGCCTTGCTGACCACTGGATTGTACTACTTTCACTGTGACCTTCTGAGTCTGAGGAGAGGTTTTGTAACTGGCTACTCATTTGGACATTCCTTATTCCACCTGACACATAGAACTCGCCTTAGTCAGCTGAGTCAATTTAGGAGGCCAAGTTCACTCTGCAGGTGTTGGAGAAAAAGAGAAGGTTGTTCAAAGCATCCAACAAAGTTTCCACTCTGAATCACTCTCTGAACTGACTCTGTGGCTGACTGAGTCACTCCTAATTTGAGTGGCTTGTATTCATATGCTCTGGAGCTGATTTATTGAAAATGTGAGACATTTGTAAAAGTGTGTGCATCTCTAGTTTCTCCTGTGCATATTAGATACAAAGGTTTTAGTTATCCCTGGCATAATCTTATGTCAGCAAATGCAAAAATTGTCCCAAATCCACTTTTAATCGAAAAGAAGACACTTGTTCAGTGTAAATTGCTCTAGACCTATAAATTTTGTGTGACCTGATGGCAGGCTGGAACCTGAAATTATACTGATATCAAATTATTAGGTATTTAAGTCCTTGTCTTTCAGATTTAAGCCCAAATTCTCATTGGAAGTTGAATCATTAGTGATAATAACAATAAAAAAGATTATTATGTATGTATATAACTCAAGGCCATTGAACCATACATGGATACTGTTATCCATTGGCCCATTATGAATGTGCCTAACCTTTATGAAATTCCTAGGAAGAGGATGAAAAAACAGGAAGAAGTTCTGCTTGTTTGAAAGCAAACATAAAAATAAAGAACAACAAGAAGATCTGAAAAAAATAACCCAGGTTACAAAAGTTACTTGTAACCAGATACACGCTGAAATTATAGTGGACAATGTCGCATGAGTCACGTTGCAGGAAACACCTCACAGTCAGTCAGTGGACTTATTTTTATATTTATACATACTTGAAAATATGTCTCTAACATCCTTTGAATACACCAAGGACTGTCAACTTAATCTTTTAACCAACTGATACCAAATGTAGGCAGCAGTTTCCATTTTAACTGCTGTCAGACCATTTTCTTTTTTCTTTAATAAGGAAACCCTAAACAGATAATGTCATGGTCAGACATTAGTTGCCTGATCTCCAGAGCCAGCTTTTGTATCTCTGTGCTTTCTCATTGGCTTCCTCTCTGAACATTATGGTTGTTATGTCTGTAACAAGGGAATTGTTTTTATTAAAAAATATGTCAGATTTATTTAATTATTTTTCTATTGCTGCCGGAATGAAGCTCATTGTAGCCCATACATCTTAATTTCCTTATTGTATTAGATATAAATTACATTCTTTTTATTACATTGAGCATTGAAATCCTGATTGACAGCTATCATCCTGAACAGGGGACCAAGTCTAATCAACAGTATTGGTAGTTCGTTCTTACCTCTTTCTTTCTGTGCCCCAGGAACAACCTACCAGCGCATTTGTTCTCAGTTTACAATAGTCAGAAAATTATGCCTGATATGTTAACATGGTTCATTATCTTCTCACTGGCATCATGTAAACCTCTTCAAATCATAGAATCATTGAATCATAGAATGGTTTGTGTTGGAAGGGACCTTGAAGATCATCTGGTTCCAACCCTGCTGCCATGGGCGGGGACACTTCCCACTAGACCAGATTACTCAAAGCTCCATCCAGCCTGGCCTTGAACACTTCCAGGGATGGGGCATCCACAACTTCTCTGGGCAACCTGATCCAGTGCCTCACCACCTTCAGAGTGAAGGATTTCTTCTTAATAGCTAACCTAAATCTACCCTCTTTCAGTTGGAAACCATTACCCCTCATCCTATCACTACACTCCCTGATAAAGAGACCCTTCCCTTCTTTCCTGCAGACCCCTTTAAGTACTGGAAGGCTGAAATAAGGTCTCCCCAGAGCCTTCTCTTCTCCAGGCTGAGCAAGCCCAACTCTCTAAGCCTGTCTTCACAGGAGAGGTGCTCCAACCCTCTCACCATCTTTGCGGCCCTCCTCTGGACTTGCTCCAAGAGGTCCATGTCCTTCTTATGTTGGGGGCTCCACAGATCAAGTAATCCAGGTGGGGACTCACCGGAGAACAGTACAGGGGCAGAATCACCTCCCTTGACGTGCTGGCCACACTTCTTTTGATGCAGCCCAGGATGCGGTTGGCTTTCTGAGCTGCAAGCACACCTTGCTGGCTCATGTTGAGTTTCTTGTCAACCAACACTCCCAAGTCCTTCTCCTCAGGGCTGCTCTCAATCCATTCTCCGCCCAGCCTGTATTTGTGCTTGGGATTGCCCTGACCCACGTGCAGGACCTTGCACTTGTCCTTGTTGAACTTCATGAAGTTCTCATGGGCCGACCTCTAAAGCCTGTCCAGGTCCCTCTGGATGTCATCCCTTCCATCCAGCGCATCCACCGTGCAATGCAGCTTGGTGTCATCAACAGACAAGCAGTGGGTGCACTCCATCCCACCATCTATGACGCCGACAAAGATGTTGAACGGTGCCATTCCCAATACCAACTGCTAAGGAACACCACTTGTCACTGCTCATCACTAGGACATGGAGCCATTGACTGCAATTCTTTCAGTGTGACTATCCAGTTCCCTATCCACCGAGTGATCCATCCATCAAATCCATGTCTCACCAATTTAGAGACAAGGATGTCATGCCAGACAGTGTCAAATGCTTTGCACAAGTCCAGTTGGATGATGTCAGTTGTTTTTCCCTTATCTGTCAATGCTTTATCCCCATTGTAGAAGGCCCAGTTACCATACAGTTTCCAGGAAAAAATATATATCTGTTCTAGGTTTTGTCTGCAGCGTAGTGTCAAAACTGGGAGCCACTGGAAGCACGGCATGATCTTCCATCTCCCTATCTCTTCTATGGAGAGTAAGCTATCAGACATATTACTAAAATGGAAGTGTGTAAACTTTGTAACACATGTAATATCTTCATCTGTGTCTTCTCAGACCCTGGTTATTTCATGTTGTCCACACAGTGTCTGACTTCATCTCTGTTATGTCATGTTTTGTGGGATGTAGCCATAAATATACGTCAAGCACAGGTCTGCCCTAATCTTGTAGAAGGGGAAAATTAAAGAATAAGAAATGCCTACCTTAAACAATAAGAAAGGATGTGTGGATGTAGGGAAAAGAAATGAGTAGACAAAGGATGTTGATACAACAGTGAATCTGGCTTTGAAGAAGTTAGAACATGGTAAGAAGATGCATGGGTGTTGTACAATGAAAAAAAGTGATGAAAGAAGAAAGTGAATTGTTTGAAATATAGGGAATCCGCAGTTTGACTTGATGAGTTGCACATTTAAGCCTTCAGAAAAAACATTAAGCATCAAGCATTTTGCTTTCTTTAAAATTGATGTCCCTTGCTTCAAGTTACTAGTCAGACTTATGAAACCTGCCAGTCCCTGGTCTAATGCAACAAGCAGTGATTCAACCAGAAAAAGAATCTTTAATCAAAACCAAGGGGACAGGGCTTCCATGCTTGGGTAAATAATGTTCTTCCATGTTCAAGGTTATCCAAGAAGGGAAGCAGGCCTGGTGTCATGTCAATCTTGGACAAAGAAGGGAAGTTTGGGAGAATTACCCTGTTGTCTCACCTGGAGCTTGGGAGGATGGGTCTCAGAAAGACTCTGGGCCTTAGTCCTTTGCAATGTCTCTTGAAAGAGGCTTATTAAATTCAGAGACCACTTCTGGATTAAGTCTGAAAGTTCCTGAATTAAAAATGATTGCAGGGTATTAGTGGTATCCCAGGGAACTATCACATCATATACACAGTTATTTTACTCCAACCAACGCATTGCAGGCATTGTTAGGTTGTTGTGACAATACAATCTAAGGCAATCCCTTAAAGGCATACCTTTAATGATAATTACATTGGAGGCCTAGGCAATTCCACTCCTTGGAATGCAATCTCTGAATTTCTATGTACTGGAAGGACACTTAAGCTTCTGGTGCTGTCTGATGCAAGTGATGTTCTAATAGCTCTGAAGAAGAATGCTCTTTTTTTCCTTTTTCCTTTTGGGCTGTCAGTAACACCAGTCTTGCTTCATAACTTCCAGGATTTGGTAAATTGCAGTTCTGGGCTTATGCTGCTAACGAGTCACTATTCCACATTTGAACTTCCTTTTTAAAGGTAAATAAGCAGAAATATTATTAATACTAGCTAGATATGCAGGGCTCAAAATAAATTATGAAATAAAAACATGAATAAAAAACTACATCTATGTATTTTTTCCTTGTCCCAATGTGCACATGGAATATCCACTTCAAGTCCATGAAGACTAGATATTGTAGATATTGTAGATTGTGTTCATGATTACTGGCTTTAGTAGGGACTTTATCACTGGAGGGAACGGGGAGTACCAGGGTGTTTGCCTTCTTTTAACTTAAACCCTTCTTGGCTTTGCTTATAACAGTTAGTGAATATTATCCTGTTAAGTTTGTGACTTAAAAGCTAATTTTTTACATCTCTTAAAACTTATCCCACAGATGGGCCATTAAATAGGCCTTAATGGGTGTTTTAGCCTTTCTTGGACTAAGGTGGTGACCTATTGGTCAAAGATGCTGTTTCTCATTACTGAAAAGACTGAGATAGTCAGTCTCGACCTATCCTGCTCTGGAGGGCTGAAAGTTAGCATGCAGCTGTACGACCAGTCCTTTCTTATTCTGTGATTTGGAATGACTAGTAGTTAAGTCAGGAAAGGATCTCAGAAAATCACTTATTCCATCCATCTGTCTCTGTGTGAGACAAATATTCATCATATGAACCAAGGAAAAGTAGCATGTGCAAGATAATCCTAAAGATCCTTGGTTGTAATGATACTACAATTTGCTCACAAGCTGTTTGGCTTTTGTTTGTTTGTTTGTTTGTTTGTTTTTTTCTGTTTTTTTTTTTTTTCTTCTTTAAGGCCTGAAGAGAAAGAGCTTTAACAGAGCTAGAGTTTCATAATTGCTTTAGTCACACAGCCATATCTACTGGGCTTTTTCTGAATAGTTGTGCTGTGGAGAGGACAAATTATAGCTCATAAGTTTTTGGTAGACTGGAGGAATATATTGCACAGGTAAACAAAAGTAAGAAACTTTCTGGACCAGATATCCACACAGCTTTTGCTGCAAGAATTGCTTAAATTTCTCTTCTTCTATCTAATACAATCTTAGAAACTGAAAAGAAACAGACAGCATGGCTTGACACACCATATCACAACCTAAAGAACTCATCTTTGGCAAGAAAAGATTAGATTTTCATAAGATAGTAATTTATGACTAACTGTGACATAGAAAAGATAGTAATACTGTCTATCAGTTCTAATTCAAGGCTAGAATTCTGCGGGATTTAAAAACAACTGTGCCAGGTATCAATGATGGTAGCATAGCTTTTTAACATCAACAAAAATTGGTAAAAAAGATACTGTTTTGCACCAGTTGTCAATTGCCTTGTAGCAAAAATGTACCTCTGTCTCAGAACATACACTCAAGCCTTCTATTTCAAACCTGGCAGTGAGTCTCTTTTGCCCTTGAAAATCTTTCTGGCATATATATCTGTTCATCTCGAAGCTTGTCTACATGTCACAGAAAATTTTTATGTGCACTGGAGTAGTTAATTTCTGGTTAGTTTGGAAAATGAATTAAGACAAAAAAAATTTAAGAAACCTTACTGAATTGTAGAAGGATTCTAGCACGGGTTAATGTTGTTTAGTAAGTAGTAATTTAATCAGAATATAATATTCTGCTCTAAAAATGTCTTTATGAGGGTTTAATTTGTGTGAATACCTTTCTGCAGACAATCTCTTAAACATATATATGGCTCATAGCACCCATGGTATCTGAGCACTGTACAATTCCTCTGTGAAATGGTGAAGTGCTATCATTATAATTTTCAGACATGATAACAAGGCACAGAGGATCCTATTTACAAAGATATTGGTGCATTCAGTGAGGACAATAGGGTGTTGTTATAACTCTTTCCAAAACAGTATTTTCTGTCTATTGCAAGTATTTGTTCCGCCCCCCACTCACTCCCAACTCACATGCTTTTCCAGGAACCTGCCTTCACTTTCAGTGTGATTATATGTAAATCTGATGCTGAGATTTCTCTAAGCTGTCCCTGTCAAATGCAAATCTGAACCTGCTCTTAAAACCAAAATTGCCCACTGTTCAAAGTGTAAAAGACTAAAGTCTGTGTTCTGAGGCTCTCTCAGCCCACGCTCTGGAGGTAACTGGACGCCCAGAGACTTCTAGTGGTATAACATGGGTAAAGGTTTTGTTCAAGCCATCTAAATGATCCAATGTGGAGATAACTATATATCCTATGGTTTTGTCCGCCACAAAATATCCTGACATCAGCTCTTTTAAGTCCTAATTTGGACATGTTGAGTTAGTTGGGGTCTATGTTAGCTTTACCTATGGCATCTTAACCACAATTTTGGATATAAAGAACTAATTACTGACTTTTTCATGAAGTCTTGACCTCATTTTACTCCAGTCATGCAAGAAGTATGCATTTCAGGGATTTTAACCTGCTGTAGGTTTTCCTATCATGAAGCTAGGACTCTGTCCACTGAAATACCTCTCCACTGGAGAACCAGACTACTCATCTACTAAACAATTGGCATTATTTTGGTATTCTAGATATTTTTGAATATTGAGGCAATAACAAAAGCTAAAAGAAAGCAATGTAAAGACATAATCTCCAAATTCTTTTTTTCCTTTTAACAGCCCCTTTCTTCTCAAAGGTGCTTATAGTTCAGTGCACAAAACTATTTTTACAGAAAAAGTCTACAATCACTAACCTAAAAATATTATTAATATAAGTGTTAATGGAAGTGTTTTTATTTTTCCTGAAAACTATGGATGTGGCAATTATGACAGATGAATTGATGTTGTTTACTCTCTTTACATGAAACTGATAATTGTGGGTCATCATTGTCTTTTGAAAAAAATAATATGGCTGCTATTTGGCTTCAGGAACAAAAAACAAATCCCTTATGTGAAGGATTCACAACTAAAGAGGTACATAAACTTCGTGGCATTGGAAGTTAGAGTTCATCAGGTTTCTATTTGTTGAATTTTTCTAAATTTCCAAATAGTTTTTCCAAATAGTTTTTTCCATGTCAGGGAAGATCAGGCTCTGCTTTATTTCGAGGGCTTGGTTGTTCCAGCTGCCCGTCTCAAAGGCAGAGAGTCGAACTGCCTGTTCACCGCCCGGTTGACAACACAGGCCATCAGGTAGAACTATAAAAGGTAAAAGATAATTAACAGGAGATGGTTTAGCAAAATTCATTTCAGACAAGTCTAAGCTGTGACATTTAAAACTGGTAGACATTAAGATAAAATCAACTGCATGTATTAGCTATAGAATTAGTCATTAACATTTAAATGTAGCCAGGAGGCAGCAATGAGAAGATATCCTGCTGGCAAGAGCCACAAGACGTATATAATCCTCAAGAGTGAAAGCTGTTAATTGACAGGGAAGTAAGGCAGACTAACGGGACTGGGAGGTGAAAATCATCCCCAGCTGATGTTCACATGCAGATCTACCAGACAGCTCTTTGCAGTAGTGTAAGATCTGCTTTACCTGTATGGCTAAGCTATTGTATAGACTGTTGCATGCTGACATTTGGGATGTTGCTGTCACCTAGATGACATGCAGGTGGGGAATGCTGCCTTTAGAAATCACACCGGGAAACAAAAAGGAATACATACGTGCTTTCACATTCTGTGCTTTCATCTCCTTGTTTTCTCCTGTCCAGACATCCTTTGGGCATATCCTCCTCATTTACTTCTCCACGCTACTGCTATTATAAAAGGGTCACAGCTTCCACGTTCCTACTCTACAGGCATCCTAATAGTTGCAAAAAAGACTGCAGAACATTTTATGACATGAAGCATTGTTTTATACAAATTATTTAATTTAAGAAGAAAACGAACCACTAGATCCTCTTGACTTGATAGTATAGTTATGTTTCTAAGCTGACAATTTACGTCACTTTGGTGTATGAAGGCTAGTATACATTAAGAAGGTGTGTTAAGATCTTCAGAGAAGAAACACTGTAGTAGCAAATAACTCCTGTGGTAGAGTCAAGGCCATGTACCTAAAACAGTAAAGGCTCTACTTTTGGCAAACTTTTCCGAAGCACGAAACACGTAGTAATTTTATTTTCTGTCAAGATACGTTTGTCCAGATTAGAAGCTAGTGTCTGGGGCTTATTCTGATTTCAGTTAATTCAGAATTTAATTAGTTCGTTAAGTTTTTAGACAGAAGGATAATACAACCATGAAATTAGACTGACATGTAATTTTCTGATGATAAATTTATCACAGAATCTGAAGCCAAAATTTATTTTTTATGGCTTCCTAAAGCTGATGTGTACAATGGTTGAATCAGACTAAGAGAACAGAGCAATTGCAATAGGTGAAATGTAAATTAAGTGCTTAATTTAAAACGCCTTGTTAATATTTACTTTGTAGATCTATAGAGAAAAATGACACACATCTGAAATAACTTTTCATTTTTACCTGATAACTCTTAACACATCCATCAGTGAATTCTCTCTCTTGTTTTTTTCTTATCACACCTTCTATACCTATTAATTCTGAGGTTTACCAGATTAAGACAGTGTGAACATTCATTTGATAACTGGTTATCAAAGCTAATATGGAAGCAGAGTAAGCTGGTTTGCAGATGTGCTTTTATGAATGACTGAATGAATATAATTGTAGAACGGTAAACAGTGTTAACTGAGCCTCTGGGCAAAATCTGTCTCTGCTGGGAATGAAAAAGTGTCACCATTTGCTAATGCTAAAATTTAGTAGCTTGGTCTTGAAAAGCATAAGTGATCATTCTTCAAATCTTCTCAGCTTCCTAGAATGAGGATGTAGAGGTTTGGGGTTTTTTTTTAACTTGAGACCCCAGGAGATACATATCTCTCTAAACTACGACAAACATATATAGAGATGTAGTGGATTTTAATTATTTTCCCTTCAACATACAAGACTACATATTGGGTAAATATGTAGAATCTGTCCCAGAATATGCAGCAAAAAATTATTTGATTAGATCTTTCTTCAACAATTATAATTGTAACTGGGTTGGGGTAGCTGCACATGTCTTTCTGTTCCCTCCCTACTCACTGTCAAAGTGCTATCCAGTGCATAGCAGAAACAGAAACCTGAAACATCTGCTGTTATTATTTTTTTTTCTCTTGTGACAAGAATTTTTATATATTCCTTTTATATTCTTGAGTTGGAGCTAATAGGGCCCATTTGTACTGTCTGCCAACAGAGTCAACAATATAACTCTGCATTTCTAAGTAAGGTCATAAAGAAAAAAAACGCTGTGAGTCTTTTGAATATTTTGTGAAGCGCTTGCTAATACAGATGACTTTTGACTGCTTTAAAATATTTTTGATGCAATCAACATAAACTTTTGGTATTTATTTGAGCTGTGTTTATAGAATAGTCTTTTTCACAATGTTTGTCCAATTCAGCAGCTTAGCATTTATTGCTTACTTTTTCAAACCAGTAAGGGATGTACAAAGAGGTCAAGTGACTTGCCTGAGGTGAGAAGGGAAATGTATGGGACAGCTGGGAGTAGACCTCAAGTCTCCTTACTCCTATTTCTGTATTTTTCCCTGAAGACCATTGTTGTGTGTATGAAATAGGCTGGAAAAAATAAGGCAGTTTTCCTGCTACTCTGATTTCTTGAGGTATGTGTAGTAAACCCCGAGTCTGTTAAAGTTACAGCAGATAATATAAGGAAACTGTAACTAAATGAACAATATACAGAGAAAGCTAGACTAATTATGGCATGTTCTCTGGAAATGGCTAAGCAGAAGAATGCAAGATGTAGATAAGCTTTTTTTTTTTTTTTACAAAAAGAAGGCAGGTTTATCAGTTTAGAGAGCAGCATAAAATAGACACTATGCAAAACTAATTCTTTATGAGCCACTTTTTCTGTATGCTTACAGCCATCTTCCAAGATGGTTTATAAAAAAGCTAAGGTCTAATTATTCAATGCTGCCACTTTTGTGCTTAAGTGGGCCCTCACTGCAGAAATGACAACAAAAATTCTCTAGAAAATAGATGCTTATGTGCTTCAGCTGAGATAGGTGGCCAGTCTCAACTGATGGAAATCATCACACTTCTGAGGACGTCAACGGAGTTAGACTCGTTTACAGTACCTGGTCATTTGGCACATGGTATACACTCTGTGGACTATACAGACAATGTCCCTTCTCATACTGGACATATAAAGATCTAGATCTTCAATCATAAATCATCTCTTGGACCAGTAGGAAATGGATCATTGTGTATTTGCCAGTCTAGACTCTAGTTTTAATCATCTGCTTTACAGCACATCATTGCTGTTATCTTGACAAGG
Source organism: Ibidorhyncha struthersii (assembly GCA_013398815.1). Lineage (NCBI taxonomy): Eukaryota > Metazoa > Chordata > Aves > Charadriiformes > Charadriidae > Ibidorhyncha > Ibidorhyncha struthersii. Next base: position 793,696 of record VZSZ01005278.1, on the reverse strand, counting down.
CCCACTTGTCATCTTTTTTTGACATTGTTCAGAAGCTGATGTGGTACTTCAGAGGTGTTAAGAGCAGCAAGCTCTTCAGAGTGACAGAAGAGGTCACATATGTATTGCACTGGCTTTCAGATACAGATGACTGCAGTGAATAAATGATATCTTGATAAAATGATGGGATTTGGGTGTGTCATTCCTGCAAGTAAAATCCATATTCAGAAAAATGTAAAATAAAGGTGTGTCTGTCCTAAATACGCCAAAAAATTTAGAAAATTCTCTTACTTATTATAACTGGGTTTTGCCCCCATTTAAGACTCATCTGTTTATGTTGGTAAATTCAGACATCCTTATGGGGTAGTTAATTGAGTCCTCTAGAAAGAGCGTTATACATCCTCAGATTGTTAAAAACTCTGCTCATCACCAAAATATTTGGTGGCTATACCTAACAAAAATAATATCTCTATACTAACCTTTTAGAGGCATTATAACATTAGATAAGATGATTGATTGTGACAGCAATCTAAAAAATTTTATGGCTTATGCTGGCACTCGGCAGTCCCATCAAAATAATAGTCCTATTGTTTCAGGTAGAGAGGAAGTCATTACCTAAACAGTTGAGACAAATAATTTCCTTCTTTCTGTTGCCTCTTACCAGCTAGCTGGCCTTACCATATGAAATAGAAAGGAAGCCAAAAAACTTACTTGTAGTACTGTACTTTCTTCCTTAGTCTGTTTCTGCAGATAAATTAATAAAGTCTCAATCCTGAGCTATATTACATTGCGGATATTTTCAGGCTTGGAGTATGTCAGTCAACAACCCTCTATGTTGACTATGCTAGAAGCAGATAATAAAAAGTGACACACATGATATTTCCTAAAGTAGACAAATATCAAAATTCCTGATCTGCAAGAGATTTTATGGTTCTTAAATTTTTTTTGGTGCTTTAGCACTAAAACAAATGGAGAGTAAATGAAAAATAAATCTGATTTTTCATTAGAAAAATTGAGAATACCAGAAAAAAGGTTTTTAAAGTATCTTGTTATGACAATTACAAAATACATACTATAATTCTTTATATCCCTGTCTCTACAACTTTAAATGTTTTGTTCATAAATTCCCGAGAATTTTTCTGCAAATATATATTAAAACACTGTAGAAAAAGCTATTATCTTATTAACATTTTCCAGTGGAAAACTGATCCATTAGAAAGGTCCACGTACTTCTACTATTTTGTTTCACTTTTCTTCTTTCTGAATTGAGTAGTTCAAATATCATAGATATTTGACAAACAAAGTAATTATACAGGCTGTGATCTATCTATATGAAAAAGGTCTCAGATTCTCTTTCTCATTATTTTTAGAAGGAGGTTATTATTACATATGCTTTGCACTTAAGCTTGTAGGCAGGATAAATCATTCTACAGCCATGGGCTAGGATAAAAATACTATTTCTAAACTAATGTGATGTGGGACCTTTTGGATATGGGTTGGTTTGGTTTTTTTTTTTATGTTGCATGAGTAGTCTTTTATACTATCCTATTAATAATTCATGCCAAGCCTACCTTATTTACTACTACATGACTTCCTTAACGACATGTTCATAAAGTACACAAATAAATATACTGCATGAAGGACATATGATATAAGAACTCTATTTCCCAAAGAGGTCCAAAAATGTTATAAAGACTGATCAAGTTTCAGAGGATCCAAATAATTAAAATACAGCCATCAGCATTCTGTCCAGCGAAAACTAAGTGTTCTTTGCTGAGAAAGCTTAAACTCCTTAGCATGGGCACGGAAGACTGTAAGAAAATACCTACACTGTTGCAGGAAACAGTTTCAACAGCAATGGCTTGACTCAGTGATGGAAAATCAAAATGCTTAAAAATCCTTTGCAAGAATATTGTGATGAAGGACTTCTGACATTTGGCATATACTGCAGAAGGCTAAATACCAGCATAAATTTTGAAAATGATCCTTGGGAAAAAAGGACATGATTTTAGATTATGCCTTTTTTATTGCATGACTACTGAAAATGTATTTTTCATTGCCTTTCAGGACAATAACATATTTAGTCAGTCCACTTCAGAGACTTTTTTATTTATTATTATTATTCTGATGGGACTCAGTGCATGCTTAATTTTTTAAAAATGTGTAGCTACCATATTTAGTGTGGAGAAATTATTTTCTTTTATGACTCTTGGAATTCTGTTTAGTCCTGATTTTTGTTTTCTTTATTCATTTTTATAATATTTCTTAACTGTGAATGCTTACTGAAAACAGGCTTCTGCCATAGTTGAGTTATATTGAAGGCAGACAGAATAACAAAATGAGAAACTTGACGGAGACATTTTAAAATTTAATTTTAAAATATACATGCAGTTGTTAAATAAATTCATGACATAACTTTGAAGTCAGGAACATAAGAATAAATGGGGAGTTTAAGCAAAACTAATTTATGCCCAGATTGAGATTGTCAAGAATGGAAGGCATTTAGGTGCCAAATGACATAGAATTTCTGGACAAGCTTTAATAACGATAGTAAAAAAAAAACAAAAACAAAACCGCCAAAATAAAAAACAACCAAAAAAAAAAGAAAAGAGGAAAAAGAAGAAACTGAGGTGAAACTTCTACCTGTTTGTAGTTAAAGTAAGCTTTGGTGCTGTAGGTGAAATTTCTGACCAAATTCACTGAAACTCTAAATGTTCCTGAGATTCAGACCTTTTGTATTTTCCCAACCTGTCTGCGTGCTGCCATCATGACTAAAGTGTGCTGCTGCATTTCAGTGCTCAGGCAGAGGCTCAGTGTTTCTGTGTCTGGGCACTGTGAGAGCAAATGGCTTCCAGCAAGGCACAGGGGAGCCAGGGAAAGGATGCCAGGGCCAGGAAAAAAAAAAAAAAAAAACAAACATTTTCTAGCTAGTCTTGTTCAGCGTGTGTGTCTTTGTGTGTTCTGTCATGTTATTCAGCCAGTTCCAAACCCCTATTTTATAAAAAATTCTTTAGGCAAGTTCTGCGGCCCTGCACTGCTGTTTAGGCACACAGCTCAGACCATGACAAGCCCAAACCCTGGATTTCCCAAAGTCCTGTGCTAGTCATGGCCTAGGACACTTTGGTTTCCCACCATAGTGTCCATACGCATCTGTTTGGCAGAGTATTCCTGTAGCTGAATGCCCTACCTGCTTTGTCTGTGCAATGCATAACACAATAGGAACATATGCCTGATTCGGGTTATCCTAACACTGTTAGTACCCGTAACTATTTTGCAAACTTTATTTTAAAGTGAGTATAGATCCTTAAACATAGGACAGTCAGAATATTGAAACACCTCAATACCTTTGAAGATCATGGTCTTCAAAGACTTCCACTGATAACCCAGGTAACTTAATTTCTTAATCCCTAAGATATGTTTGAGAATGTAACTTAAGCTTTGTCATTGCAAGTCAAAAATGTCACAGCTGCTTATTAAAACTGGGATCTAGTGCTATGGCTTAGGCCAAAGGCTAAATTTATAAAGGCGTCAAGAGAATATTGGATATTCTGTTCTTTTGAGATTTATGAAAATGAGTTTCAAGCTTCCACAACAAGACATTTTGGAAAATATCATTAACCTTTTATTCAACAAATTTATAAGGGACAGACAACCCATGTCTCTCTGCTTCTAACATACCTCTACAACGGATTCTCTTATAACCAAAGCAGAAAGCTGGGGTGTTATTATCTGAACACCATGAAATGATGACCTGTTCACTGGATGAAGTTTAAATCTTACAGCTCATCCAATAATACATGTTTTGGGAGAAGAGAACACTACCAAAGCATAGAAATCACATTAGTTCTAACATGTTTGTTTCAGCTCAGATGAATTCTTGCCTATTCTTGGCACATTGTTTTCAAGAGAAGTTAGGCTTCAACACTTGTATTTCCAGCTTTAACTAATTTTTCATTGTTCAGATAGTTAAACCTTCAGAGCTTCAGCAGAGCTGCAACTAACAGGTATCTTGGGATGTTGTGAATCCAAATGTTGACATTTCATAGCAAAGCTTGTTAGAGCATTTGCCAGGAAACAAAATTCTGTAGTGTTTTAAACTAGCTGACTGCTCTTAAACACCTTTGGCAGTTACATTATTCCTTGCAAACATTTTCGGAGTTGGATGGGAATCATACCGCAGTGGCCAGACAATCTGTCCACCAAACCCCCGTGTTTCGAAGATGCTGGATAGCTGTTTTCACTCTCCATTTACTAACAGTCAAATACGTGGGTGACTGAGTAGCTTTCTTGGTGCCAGTTAAAGCGACTGAGAGTCACATAGCTAGAACTGAAAAAAATAATCCGAATGACGCTATGGCAGCATTTTGCACATATTTGGCATTTTTCATTTCAGAATCTTAAAATAATCGATAGGTTAACTAGAGGTAATTTCCAAGAGTATACTGTTCGTACTTTGAACAGGCAGGAATACATTCTTATTCATATTATACAAACATCTACATCTAATATGGTCCCTGTCACAGCTGGAGCTCTGCAAACCATGAAAAAAGTCACAGTCCGAGTGTGCTAACAACTAATACAGTTGATAAAGACAAACATATGTTTTTAGGATAGGAACACATTTTAATTAATATCTATCAATTCAAAGTGATCAGAAATTAATTTGCACCTCAGGGGAATACCTGGTATCTTGATACATGTTTCATGCAAAGTAATTATATTTTTATTTTTTTTTAATATAGAAAATTTTTAAATATCAAAGTTTATAGAAAGAAGCAGAAAACTGAAACACATAATGGCTCCCACTCTTTTGGTAGCTCCGTCAGCTAAAATTAAATGTTTCAGTATTAAAGTGGAGGTTTGGACAAAAAAATGTATGCCTTTATTTTTTTTCCCCCAGAAGTCCCAATTAGTGATCAAACATTTTATGTGAATTAACGTATTACAATAAAAAAAATCTCTTAATGAACTGTTTCATCTTGAAAGATAATTTTGAGTTTTTTAATGTTGTTTTGAAAAGTCCTAATTTCAGCATGAGCATATTTAAGACTTTACACCATATACATCAATGATTATTGCGAAAATCTCAGAGAGATTGTAATGGAATATTTAGAAGACATGGAAGAGTGATCCTTAAAAAGGGGCAGGCATTGGAAACAGTAAAATGAGATACAGAAAAGTAATAGTAGAAACACAGACCTTCTTCCACACTCAGAGTTTATTTTTTACTTCAGTGAATTCAGAAGGAATCTGCATGCAAATGTTAAGTCTTTCATTTATTCAACATATCTTTTACTTAATTTCACATAAATGAGTTCACTCATGTTTATTCTTTTAGCTTAATTTAAGTGTGAGGGACCTCTGGAGGTCATCTAGGCCAATCTCCTGCTAACCTAGGGCCAAACTAGAAGTTAGATCAGCTTGCTCAAGGATCAGCTTGCTCTTTTCTTTTGGTTACTATTGTGGAAGGACCAAAGATATTAAGCAATGAACGAAATCCAAAGTAAACCTGTACAGATAGAGAATGCTGTAGGATATACATCCTCTTTTGGTCTTAATTTCTCTCCATAGAGATAGACCCGGTGGAAACCATAGATAGCACGTGACAGACATATAGGAGGGTAATAGGTGAAAGCAAGACACTACTGAACAGTTCTAGGTAGTAATAATAGCCCGATAACAGCCACCTTAATTTTAGAGATTAAAATATTTTATACAGGGTTTTATTCAAGTAATGGTTGTCTTATTGTCATGACTTTTGCAGTTTTAAGCCAACCTCTAAAAAATTGACGTCTGATTCTCCAATTATTTATTATTTTTGTGGTGGGTACCCTTTCAGAAGTTTAATTCATTCTGAAACATACTATTCTTAGTGTCAAATTCACAGTGTTCATTGTTCCTTTCTCCAGACATGACCTCTGTAGCATTCTGGTTTTCATAGCTAAACCTTCTTAGCACTCAGCCTGAGTACTCAAAAATGGAGGTTTCCGGGAATTGCTTTTGTGATCTTTAATTCTGTGTCTTTTGGGTGATTTCGGTAAATTAATATTAAAGAAGAAAGCAGAAGACAACTACGTAATGTATGAAAACATTTAAAATATAAATGTGGAGAGGCAAAGTAACAAAGAAATCAGACTGACTGAACTGAAAATATCTTTCATCTACGTTATTTCTTTCAAAAATAATGGACACTTTTTATCCAATCTGGAGTGTTTTGGGTGAAAAATGTGGAATAAGCATACTTCAAAGTGACAAACCGGTCATCATCGGCTGGTATTCACCCATGGTCAGAAGGAACAGAGACATTTACATGTTATGGTTAAAGAAACCATTATATTCTTATTTTGGAGTTAATGGAAGTCAATAGAAGTTCTGAGTGCTAAAACACTAATTTATTAATGTCTTGTAGTGCACATTCCCTTTCTGCCTATATAGAGCACATTTACATGCTGATTACTCATAAAACCTTTTTCTCTTTGCCCATAGTTTCTAATCAAAATTGGGATTATGTTGTTCATTTGTCTGAAATCACATGAAGTCTGCAGTGGATTATTTTGTTCATTGGGCTGGAGTCACATGAACTGTAAAGTGGATTATGTAGTTCGCTGGACTGGAAGCACTGCATCGAGTTGCTGAATCCTATTACTTTCTGAGCTCTAGGCAGTTCCCTGGAACTTCTGTCAGAGGAACCCACTCTTCTTTGTTCAGTAAATTCAACCTTTAGCTATTTCTAAGCAGTTAAGAGAAGTCCTATTTAATCTGAACAAGAGTAGGTACACTTGTATGTCAGTAAATATTCTCTGATGAAAGTGGAAAGTGCATTAGAGCTTGCTAATAATTTTAATTGAGGTGAAAAATCCAATCAGTTATTCAGAGGTTGGAGTTCTCCAATTAAGTCTTCCTTTCGTCTGACTGTGCACCTGGTTAGATTAAGCACATCTCTGTGACATTTAAACACCCAAAGAAGGCGGTGATTACTTGCACTCCAGTAGAACCTAAAGGACCTATTGTGTCAGACTTTGCACAAAAGGAGACTGGTTTTTAATCCCTCCCTACCCCAAGAAAATACAAGCGGAATTTGATGACTGAGAAGACATGACCGAGAAAGAATTGACAAAGGACTGTATTTCCTTGGAGTAATTATGAGATTCTAGGTTAAACTCTGCCAGAAGACATACTGTATTTAATTATAATTCAGCTAGGATTTTTTTTTTCATGCAATACTGTGCATAATTTGGCCAATCAGTTCAGTTTTAAACTGGAGTAAACAAATTGACGTGGAGTAGTCAAGTGAGATGAGAAGAGGAGAAAAGCTTCCAACTTTCCTCAACAGAATGTGGCAAAAAGGTATTACAGAGAGAGTGCTGGGAAGCTGATCTTAAAGTACTGATCATTGATATAAAAGGGATGAGAGTAATTCTGTGAAAGTGGCTGGGATACTGCCAGAAATTGTTTTATGAAATACAAGAAATTATGTCTAATGGATGTATGACTTCATTCTTACTGGAATGCTGTTGGGAAGACATCACTTGGTTATCATGAAGGGCTTTAAAATTCATTAAACACAGTCTGGTTTTTTATTGACTTATACTTTAAAAGAACACCACAACGTTCCAGGGAAACTTCTGGAGGCAGAGTTTAAATACCCATACAACAGATTTATCTATCCCTTCATAAGAAAATAGCATAGTTTGAACAAAACCCCACCCTGCCCTGATATCCATCTCTCAGCATATCTGAACATCCACAGAAGTGGAGGAATCTATGAGTTAGCTTAGTTCTGCCTTTACAGGGTCTGCTATGACTAAGGGTGAACAACATCTGTAAATTCTAATGCTTATGTAGACAAAAAAAACAGATAGTTAGGTTTGTTCAAGTCAGTGGAACCTGATAAAATTTACACTGAAGTACTTAAGGTAATAAAAGCAATCTCTGAAATGTTACAGAGAATTCATGAAGGATGGATGGAGGCCCAGAGGACCTGAGTTAGGCAAATACCTAAGAAAGAAAAAAGGGAGTAAAATTATTATAAAGAGAGAGATGCTTAATAAAATCACAAAAGCCTTTGAGCTAAGAGCATAGTACCACGGGACTGTACGGTTCATTCTAGGAAGTATTAGCATGCAGGTTTTTGCAATTCGAAGCAGGCAAAGCAGATACAGCCATGTACTCTTTGGGAATCATCTGATGAGTCTTAGAGTGGCCTGAAGATTTGGGGCAAGTCTGTAGCTTGACACTAGCTCTGAGTTGATTCTAAGCAACAGGATGTCGTAAGCCTGATTGTTTGTGACACCTTTGTGAATATTGAGTTTGCTGCAAAAACAACTATGCTAGTCTTGAACAAAAAGCTGTTGTCTATCACCACACAGGAAATAATTCATGTGTTTAACAGGCATTTATGTTAGAAATTCTGAGACATTCACTTGGAACTGTTTGATGTAGGACCTAGGACCTGGAAGACACCAAGAACTTTCCACTGTGGCAACTGGAATGTTGACAGAATAACTAGTAGCACTTACTTTAGGCATTTGCATTGCTCCCATAAATCCTGCTTATATACCTTGTAAAGATGAAAATTTGTTCAAGATCTATATCACCGTTGGTTAAATACAATAGAATGCATTGTGTGTGCAGCTTGCAACAGAACTGAGAAAGAAAATGTGGAAACTGTATGTTCAGGTTACAGGAGCCTGAAGGTTTGCTGATGAGATGTGATGCACCCTTAAGAAGAGGAGCCGTACTGGGGCTGTTGCTACTCTGGCTCTGGTTGAACACAGGGTTTTGTGTGAGTGTAAGCTAGTACTTGCCCAAAACATCAGTCACTCAAGGCTGAAGCCAAAATGACAACCAGCATGGAGACTCAACATAGCACCAAGTACCTTGAGTTTAGTTATGTTACCTCAGATTAAGAGTTCCAATCTTAAAGTACGTGATATTCCTCTCAGTTATGATATTATAAGCCAGGGGTACCACCAAAACACCAGAGTGAACAGTGACTCATCCTGATCATTGTCTTCAGCAACTGCATGAGGTGTTTGAAGTACCTATACAAAGGACTCTTCCAGCAATGTCTAGATTCAGTATTACTCTAATATGAAGTCTCATAATTTATCTTTTAGGAAATTAAACAATATATGTAAGTTTTACCAAGGAAAAAGTCGGCAAGCTGGAATACAACAATTGGCATGAACTATTTCCCATTGTTGAACCAGCCTGTTAATACAGTCTGCAATGATTCAAGTGACAGATGATAGCTTTTCCTTCTGTTTAGTTGCTTAAGGAACAAGAAAAATGCAAAACCAGCTTCAGTATCTGCAGTGTAAAAGCTTTTTACAGTTATGCATATAGAATATCAGGATTTTTTCCTCCTACAACTAGATATAAATACTGCAAAATACAAGAAACTGGATTATTAACATTTCCCTTTAAACCAATGTAAATAAAAAAAGGCAAATCAAAGACTTAAGGGTATGGAACATGTACAAGACTTGCCCCTTCTTGTGTTGCCAGTAGTTATCCTTGCAGTCCACTGTTAAGATAGCAATAAGGTGTCATTGTTTTTCTTTGGGCCCTTTTCCTCTTCGATGGCTTATTTCTGTGTTTGGAGATGAATTTTTCTTTTCTTCATTTACATAAATGTGAGTGCTGCTGAGGAGAACTTGTCAAGAGAAAGAAGTTACATTTCACAGAAAATGTTGAAGATTCTGAAGAAAAGGATACAACTTTACAAGAGAGAAATTGACAACTTCCAGCTTTCTAAGACGAAAAATCCTAATAAATGAGTGAGTTTGGGAAGAGTAAAATAATTTTCCCCAGGTAGCAGAAAAGTTCCTGCTGCCAGGAAGGCGAGCCTGACGTGAGCATAATTTCAAACTAGAGCTTTCCAGGAGGCACTGCCAGGTGTAGTGTCTGTCTTTCTCTGCCTTCTTGGTGCTCATTCTTTTCTTGCCCAGCAGTTTACATCTTGCCGATAACTTCTAACTGCAGCTTAACAAATGCATTTGGGTACATGTTGTTGCTGTGGTGCCCATGAAGAGGTCTGTCATGGGCCACCAGATTCCAGTGAAGGCACTCCTTTTAACCTCCTGATACTATGCGCATAGGAAAAAATGTTATGAATAGAAAATTCAGTTTGGAAGCTTTATGCAGCCAATAATAAAATGTCATTAGTTTCTACAAACTATGGATTATTTTTAACTTAATAAAATAAAAAAATCAAACAGTAAATCCATTTTGATGAAGTTGATTTAATCACCACATTGGAAGTTAATGGTTGCTTCAGGAGTGCTGTTGATACAATTACATTAAATTTGGTAAAAAAAATAATAGTACCAACCAGTATTATATTTACACACATGGTTAGTGTTTCAGAAGGGTTGATTTCAGAAAAAGAGTTGAGAGAAATTAGGAAGAAGAGAGTGAATGAAAACCGAAGGCACAGTAGAAGTCTTGATGGCCAAAGTGCTGTGATTCTGCAGTCTGGGAAAAAGACAACAGATTACAAGCCTATCACTGTTCAATGTTAAGGCAGAAATTATAAACAAAACACAACAGAGAACAAATAAAAAGAGAGGAATAATGTGTTAATGTAATTTTTAACTTTGAAAACAGAGAATTGATAAAGGAAGCTAAAAAATGTCAGAGAAACAGTATCTAGTAGAGCTGAGAACAAGCACAAAAAATGTATTGGGGGTAAAACAAATTCTTCGCGGAGCTTTGCAATTTGTTAGCAATGCAGAAAAAGACGGTGCGTTTAATAGTTACTCATACTTATATAGCATATGTATATGTATAAATCGGCATGATGTAATATGGCAGTGATTTTATTTTTTCCAGGATATTTTTAACCAAGTATGATGTTAACAGCAGCAGTTGTTAAGCATTCTCAATTTGAAATCAATAGTCCCTGATAATTTGAAATCTAGAGTCATAAAAGAGCCTGTTCAGAGCTGACATTTGTTTTGTGTTATAGGTTGTATGAAAAATGAATGTGATGATAGGCCAGTGTTATGGTGCTTCTAAAAGTCACAGGTACATAGACCCAAATAAGCATTGGAAAATGAACTCAACATTGATTGTAGTCAAAACAGTAGATCAATTACTAGAGCCCATCAGCAGGATTTTGTGGAAGGCATACCTTGTCAAAATAACTAAAAAAATCTTGTATGCCTTGAAGGTATATAAACTCATATTTCCTCAAGAAAATCTTAAATCCTCACATTATATGTACCAGAAAGTGATCAAAAAGTGTGTTGGAATAAGATCTTTCTATCATGTGAATGTGCTACTGAACCCTTTAGGAAAACTCTGACTTAATTTTTCATGAACTTCATTAATACCAAATTTTCTATTCCAAGCGTACCGAAACCTAGTCAATAGGTTTGCTCATGGAAATATCTTGTCTATGGCTATCATTCTTAAAATAAATCAATAACAGCCAAATTCCAAATGCAAGCAAGAAAGAATGAAGACTTCCTTCCTCATTTGTATCCTAAAATATACTGCATAGCAGCTCACAGCAGGAAACTCAGTAAAAATTATATAAAGCACATTAATGCAAATTGTCAGCGCATACCTCATTGCAAAAGTTGCCGCGTAAAGGGAAACAAGTTCCTCTAATTAAATCTAAAACCTTTACAGCTGTGAAACTATAAATTTTTATCTATACTACAGTAGCTGTAAAATTTAATCTAAATTGAAGTATTAGGTTTTTCTCCCCCTCCTACATAAAGACTTACATGAAATTAGAACATGCCTTTTAACTTCTTCCACACGAGTACTACCTCTTCCCAGCAGAAATGCTTATTAGGTTTATGCTCATTAAGTAGTCTCTCTTGTCCTTCCCTTTCTTTTCTTTGCAAGTGGTTTGATTTTTAGTGAGAGAGGGAAGAAGCACAAAGTTCTTTGCTTTCTTCTATGCGATGCTCCTGTAACAATAAACACCAGGGTGTGAGTGGTGCTGTGCTGACCAGCTGTGTCTGATGCTCCACTCTGGTCGGAGCTGATTCCTAGCTAGGGTAACTAGTCACCGTTCCTTGTGCCCCTTATATCATCAGAAAATCCCTGAAAATTTGCTGTACCTCTGGACTTGTGTTTGAAACCTTATGAGATAGATTTTTACCAGTTCAGATACAAGTATTCAAGAGTTTTAGTGGATAGGTTTATCTTTCTTAAAAAAAATAAAATAATAAAAAAAAAAACGAAAAAAAAAGGTCCAAGAAAGACTATAAGAACAAGGAATAATTTTCACAACCTAAAACCTATTTTTGTGATTCATCTCTCACAATAGCTGCTTTGGATTTACACCGCTAAACCATACAGAGAGAGAGAGGAGTCCTATGGGCTGGTTTCAAGGGCAGGACAAACTCTTAGACACTGTTGCTTTAGTTCAGTTCTTTTGTGTCAAAAGCATAGGGAGAATCTCAGTGCACCGTAGGATAACCAGCCAGCACGCCTCCACAGTTCCAGCCTAGTTCACATGTCATTGAATTTCCCTTTAGCAGTCTCGTAAGGTATTTTTATTCACAATTGTGGTTTTTGCAGTAATAATGTTGTTTAGTAGTCTGGTGGGGTTTTGGTTATTCTTTTTTTTTTTTTTTTAATTTCTGCCCTCTGAGAGAATCATTGTTCCAGCAGTAAGAACTACGAGAAAGAAAGAATTCACAAAGACTTTCAGAATTCACACAGAGGCCTGCTTAATCCAAAATCAGATAAATTTCATATATATGGTGATAAGGAGGAGGAACATATTAACAGAGTTAACACAATTATGAGGCTCTCAGCTTCAGTGTTTTGAGTAAGTAAGTTTGGTCTACAGTGTGTTCTGACAGATCGTGCTGTGTAGATACAGATCTGGCTGATACAAACCCATGAAGTGCTGGTCTGCCCTGAATATTTTTCATACAATCCTCTCTTGCGTGTTCTCTGGGCAGCAGCTGGGGTATTTAAACTCGGTGGTTTTTGGATATCAAGTATTTTGTAGCGTTCTTGCAGGAGTAGGAACCCCAGCACACAGAGGTATTGGACACTTGTTCAAAGAAGAAAATGACACTGTTGTGCCTTATTGTAAATGCTAAGGTTTTCAGCAAGGCAGAACTTCGCTACCAAAAATGGAGTCAGACTGTAACACCGGAGCTATCACAGTCTATTAGAGACCTGCTTTGAGAAGTGGGGATTTCTGGAGTGGTTTGGAATCCTTTGGTACAGACAGCAATGGAAATCTGTCAGTGTTTTTCTCTGTTGACATACCACTATGTGTGACGGCTGCTGCTGCTGCCATGTATTAGCTGGATGCTTATAAATAAGTCAAAGCAAAAGAAAATATCACTGCAGTGGGAGAAGCCCACAGGGAAGGGAAGGTATGAGGGCATTAAAGTGCAGGTCTGTGTTGAGGAACGTCTTTATTCAGTTCTTAGCGAGGGCACAGGTTGCACAACCTCATTCTGTACCCATTCCCAAATTGCATATCGAGTCCTTTTTTCTGTAAGACTGTAAAGCAGAGCTGGGGCTGGACTTTTATTATGCTTATGCGCAGTACTTAGAACTCTTAATAACCCAATCCTAAGTGAAGTGTCCAAGTACTATGAATAAAAATCAAACCATAACAGCAGGAGGTACCTAATGAACAGAATTAATGTGTCTCTTGTTCCAATTTACTAAGATTAGTAAACTTGTTATGCTCCTAGTGATAAATACTTGGCACTGATATCTTCACTGTTGGAGGATCTTGTGATTACTTCATTTCAATGTTTTGTGGGTTTTTGGTTTTTTTTTTTTTTTTTTTTCCCCAAATGAGTTGCTACACATTAATAGCCATGCCCCAAATCAGGTTCTTGTGTGCTGTTCCTGACTGATCCGTCATGAAATTAGCCTGGCAGCTTCACAAGTATTTTCATTTCCTGGTCATCAGAATCAACACTTGAAAGAGTACAACAAATAAGTGTTTCTTTCACAGTAAATCAAGGCAATGTTAGCCTCCATTAGAGGCTTTTATTCAGACTGTGTATCCCTATAGGCAGATATGAACTGATTTGTTTTGATGGTAAAGGAACATAAGTTGTTTTTTTTTAAAAAAAAAATACACCAACACAGTTTTTAAAAGCCACAGAACAAAAACTGTTCTTTTTCATAACTCACATGCAAGGCGTCGTTTTCTACTATGTTGTTGGAGAACAGGACTGAGTGCAAGAAGGATATTTATCTAATCCAGAAATTTGATAATACACCAGACAGTGAGATATACTGCCAAAATCCCACTTTTCTCTGTCAGTTTTTTTTATGTGTGACCTGACTTTATTCACTTAACTTTTCCTTTCCAGAATTTTCCTATTCATAAATACAAAATAATGTAAATGCTCCTCTCAACATTTCTTCTGGGTTTCAGATACTGCAGTGGGAATGTTTCCTAGCACAGTATAAGTTTTCAGCTAAGAAGATGACACTGAATAAGAGTAACCAGTTAAGGAACAGTATTAGACAGATGGCATAAATTCTGAACTTTGCAAATTTGAATCTTTTTTCTACTTTGAGCTATGCACCCTGACAAAGCACTTCTTTTGGAATACTGCATACTCTCAGCACCTCAGTAACATTTCACATGTCAGATCTCACTAGCTTTGAAAAACATGAGGTTGAGTGGAGTGAGATCATAGGGCCACTAAGGTGCTCTAAGGGCCTTAATATATACAGGGAGGAGGAGCTGGATGTTAAACCTGAGAAGAGGAAGCTAAGAGTGGGGGGAATCTACTTGTGGTATTTCACTACCTAAAGGGAGTAACAGAGAATTAGAGCCAGACCCTTGGAGGTGTAAAATGAAAGTACAAGAGGCAATGGAAGGGAAATCCTGATTAGTTAACAGGGAAAAAAATATCACCATGAGGACAGTCAAGCATGGAACAAAGGCCCAGAGAAGTGTGGAATTTCCATCCCTGGAGACTTCTGAAACCTGTCTGGAAAAGCCTACACAACCCAGTCTTACTTCTTGGTTAACTCTGCTTTGAACAGGGGATTGGACCAAACGAGTTCCCTCCCTTCCAGCTTACATTATTCTATAACTGCAAACAGGGAAGTCTGGAGAGAGTTGATCTGTGTGTGCTTATTATAACATATTGCATATAACATCACATAAAAAAAGCAGTATGTGAAAGAAAGTATACTAAGTAAATTGACAAATGGAAGAGGAAATTCTGTTTTTCACGAAGGTATAGACATATTTCAGATTTTTTATATTTCTTTGTTACCCTTTTCTTCCTTACCCTTAAAGGCTTGTCTGCATATAGATGTCTTCGTGCAGTACGTGCAGGCAGGAATTTACAGTGTGTTAGTGTTTTGCCCTATCTTCCTCCATGTACATACTTCAGGCTCTGATTCATGAAGAAGGACAATTTATATGGGCAGATCTGATGAGATTGTTCCACTTAACTGTTTGACCTACCACGTCGGCAGTCAGGTAAGCTGCTCAGGAAGAAATTCCTGCTCTCCTGCAGTGTACAGCCCAGTGCTTTAAGGCCAACCAGCATGCCTTAGACCAACAGACTGGGCAGCTATGTGATACGTGAACTGGTACGCATGTTGCTCACTTGCCTTTGAGATGGGGCTGGAGTAGGATTACTTTACCTTGAATTAGTAAACTCCATAGGATTGCAGAGCCACTTTGTACACTGCAAGACTCATCTACTACATCATAACTGTTCTATGGGGATCACGGCTAATATTTCCTACTTTCAAAAGCAAAACTTAAAGCTATGAGTACACATCAGTGTTTGCTCATATGGGATGCTGCATTATTAACTACACAAAGAAAAAAGAATTAGCTGTGTTATCACTATAGTCACTGTGATTTCACCGGTAGATAGGTGTCCAATGAATCTTTACAAAACCACTTGTTCATCAGAATTCCATAGTGGGGTGCTACTTCCAAGTATTCATCTTGACATAGACTGTATTTCTCAATAAATTCTATCCTGAGATCCGCTAGTAAGCATAAGCTTCCTTATGGGAATTTTCTACCTGTGTTTTGTCCCAGGTTTCCAAGATTGGGGGGAAAAATAACAAACAAAAATTATAACTACGTTTTCATACTTTCATCAGAAAAATGCAAACTAAGTCAGGTTTATAAGTTTCCCCAGAAAAGACAAAAACTATTTATACTTAGAAACATGAACAAAAGCCATTTCCAAACAGTTCTGGAAGTATTTTTTGTATAGCAATGAACTGGAAGAAGCTTGTAATGGTTGTTCACAAAGGAATAAAGGACTCCAGTACAAATAGTTGGATGCACTTTCTTTTAGTTCCAGTGACTGGATCCTATATCGTGGTTAATTCAGGACCTGAGGTTTTGTTCATAGTTCCCCAGAAGCTTGTAAAGTTTCTGTGGCAATTGCATTTCTACCTTGCCCCAGACTGAAGATTCATGATGAAAAGAGGGGTTTAAAACACATGTATTTAATTCAGTAGAAT
The DNA here is from genome assembly GCA_013398815.1 of Ibidorhyncha struthersii. Taxonomy (NCBI): domain Eukaryota; kingdom Metazoa; phylum Chordata; class Aves; order Charadriiformes; family Charadriidae; genus Ibidorhyncha; species Ibidorhyncha struthersii. The sequence continues at coordinate 777,259 of VZSZ01005278.1, read as the reverse complement.
ATGGGGAAATGTAAAAGAACATTTTTAAGTTTTTTTTTTTTGTATGGAAAACAATCACTGCATAATGGCTGAGGGTTCTTATTCATAATCTAAATAATCACTGTATTAATTTTACAACTTTTGCACAAAGTTATATGTGCCTAGATCAGTGATTTAAAAAATCATAACTCCACTGCAGCTCATAAAATAGAGTTTCTTCCCAAGTGAAGATTCATATTATGCTGGAGTCAAAAGGAATTCTAATGCAAAGATTCATAAACTAACATTAGACAGAGCTGGTTGGTATTACTGATACCTGAGGGTAAACCAGCCTTACGCCAGGAATTAGTATACCTACAGTGACATAAAGCAGTTCCAGAAGTAATGGATATTCCAAACTCAAAGCTGTGCTGTTTCTGGACCAGATGCTGTGTATTTTGGGCCATTGGCAGCCATGACTACAATTCAAATAAGGGTATCAGCACAGTTCAGTCTTTGACAGTGTGCTAGTTTTGGCTGGGAGAGAGTTAATTGTATTCATGGTGGCTAACATGGGGCTATGTTTTGGATTTGTGCTGAAAACAGTGTTGACAATGTTGAGATGTTTTCCTTATTGCTGAGCAGTGCTTACACAAGAGTCAAGACATTTTCTGCTTCTCTCACCATCCCACCAGCAAGCAGGCTGGGGGTGCACAAAAACTTGGGAGGAGACACAGCTCGGACAGCTGACCCCAACTGACCACAGGGATATTCCATAGCACATGACGTCATGCTCGGCGTATAAAGCTGGGGGAAGAAGTAGGAAGGGGGGGGACCTTCGGTGTGATGGTGTTTCTCTTCCCAAGTAATGGTTACGCATGATGGAGCCCTGCTTTCCTGGGGATGGCTGAACACCTGCCTGCTGATGGGAAGTGGTGAACGAATTCCGGTTTTGCTTTGCATGTGTGCGCAGCTTTTGCTTTACTTATTAACCTGTCTTTATCTCAACCCACAAATTGTCTCACTTTTTCTCTTCCAATTCTCTTTCCCATCCCACTCGGGGGAGAGTGAGTGAGAGGCTGTGCGGTGGTTAATTGCCAGCTGGGGTTAAACCACAACAGAAAGATCTATGCCTCTTTTAGTAACTTTGTTGTTTGTGCCAGGATATTAGATCAGATCCACCATGTAAAATGGGTTTCACACTTGCCACTTAGTTGAACAAATTCTAGAAACCTACCCCACATAAGTGTGAGCCTTGGTTCACTAGCAGAAATAGGACAGGTAGTGGTTCTGACACAGGCTTTGGAAACTAGAGAATATTACACAGAGAGTGACAGATCTTATGGTATGGTGAATTGCATTCGGCTTATAGGAATAGGGCAGAGATTTTAATGTGACTTTGAAGCCTTGAGGAATCAGCTTGTTCTACACACACGCACACACACATATAGTTTGACTGGGATTATTTAGTTTCTTTTAAAACTATACAGGAGAATCTTAGTGATCACACGGGGGCTGGGATGATTCCTGTACAGAAGTCCATTCACTCATGTCAGCAGAGATTTATTTCACAATCCTGGGTGCAGTGAAATATCAGCGCCTGTTGATGAAATGCTTGCTGTGGAATCTGTGGTCTTAGTTGTTGGATATTCTTCTGATGAAGAAAAAAAAAAGATTGATGAAAGACGCTAGAGAACAAATTAATGTTTTTTACACTTGATTAACTGCTTAATATTCCTAATGTGCTTAAGGTACTGGAAAGACTTGGAGGGTAAACACAGAGACAACGCAGGACCTGAAAGTGAAAGTCAGTGAGGCCAGACTTTAATTAAATTTAAATTAAAAAGAGAGAGGAAATTAAAGTATCTATCACATTAAAAAAAATCAAAGCAGGTTTAACTCCTAAAAAAAAAAAAAGAAAACCTTAATTGAAAACTAACACTCTAGCTTTAAGGAATCTATAGACATTTTATTGTTACAGTGAAGGAGTTCTCATCATCATCTGGGGTCAAAAATTGTTTGGGTTTTGTGTTGTTAAAAGAATCAGAAATTGTATAAACACGTAGTTTAAAATTTAAAGTAATTAAAAAATTTAAATTCTTATGAGATTCTGTTACTTTACTTAAGAAAACTGCCGATGTAGTCAGGCCAGAAACTCGAGGTAAGTACCAAGTTTGAAATTCAACCATCGTTAGTGATACCATATTGCATGTTTCTTGGGTAGAAGGGCATTATAATTAATATTTCTGTGATCAGTGGATCCACCAGCTACATTTGCGGATGCTGAAAACTGCTTTAGAAGGTGGCTGACAAAGAGGAAAGTGAAACAGGTGCATAAAGACAGTCAGGTTTTTCCTTCAGTCCTGCGTAGAGAATCAATACAAGTGTTATCTGCTGTTTCAGTTACAAATATGTCTTACTTTACTTTATATATCATATTTAACCTAGAGTGTTTTCAATATTTTTAGTTAACTGAAGTACGTTAGACATTTGCCCATGTACTCTAGGTTAAACTGGAATTGAGATGATTTTTATAAAGAAAAAGTCATGAATTGCAAAGGGTTCAAATAATAACTGCAACAAAAAATGCCTCCCATCTGAATCCACTTACCTTATTTCCTTGATAGGATACTTCTAGCATGTTTCCTATATATCCATGCTACCCGTAATAAACTTTAAAAGGTAACTAGCATGAATGTTCTTAATCCATTGAATTAGATGAAAGAATAATCCTGCAATAGTCCTGCAATAGGACTGTATTCCCTATATATGAGAGTGAAGAAATTTGAGGTAATTTCCTGTGTGTATCACAAAAAGATTCCTGATCATAGGACCAGCTCTACTGAAGATTTATTAACTGATATCCATATACCCGGATTTCCTAGGATGAGTCAACCATCTGACCCATTTGCATCACTTTAGTATTGCTCAAAGGGAAATAACAATACCTGTTGTAGATTTATATGGTGGATGTTGGTGTGGATAAATTCATTTATATGACATGCTTAGGTTATTTATATAGTACAATCAATTTGACCAACTACGTTTGAAAGTTACCCTCAGTAGCTTTACATCATGATTGATTTAGTTTCCTTGAACTGAAGAAGGTCTATAAGAATTTTCTTGTTCCATTGTTCACTTGGGTTCATATCCTCTTGAAATATATAATGGGATGGTTCATCTGCCCGATCAAAAATGGTCTTTAAATTCCATTTACTGAGACATGAAAATAACCAAACAAGTTTTATATGTATTTGACGAAGGGTGAAAAGTGGACAGGAAGATCAGAAGAATGGCAAGTCATCTCTATTGCACATTAAAAAATTCCCCCAGTTTTTATCCTTTTTTTTTTTTTTATTAAACTTGCTTTTTGTTCTTAAAATAAATCCATTTCTGTCCTGAGCCAAGCAAATTAGTTTTCATTCTTAGCTACCCAGGAATCACTCTCCATCTCCATGATAAAAGTCATCTTCGTTACAAACAGAAATTGCCTTCCTTCTGCTGGTTGACATAACACATTGTGGCAATATCACTGTTGTTACGGTTGATGAAACAAGTCCCTGCTTTCAGGTGCTTAAAACTGTAAAATAATTGCTCTCTGGGCTGAGGTTTCTCACACTTGTTTTTCACCCAGAGGTGATGTCCTTTTTTGGAAAGCTTCTTAAATCCCTAGTTTGGCATTTTATTAGATACCCAAACATGAAACACAGAATCAAGTATTTTTCCCAACTTGAAAACAAACCAACAAAAAAATTAAACGTATTTTATTTGTGCTTGAATGTGTTTATATATGCTTTTTTCTTTTAAATTCTAAAGATATGCCAAAAATACTTTCAAGGATACCAGAATATCTTCATAAAAAACCTTTTGACGATCTCTAGCAGAGAATATATAAAACACTGCTATTTCTGTTTTCACATATGTTATAAAATTCAGAGAAGCTTCTGAATTCATATGGGGATAGAAAGCAAAACTCAGGAGTTTTCCCACTAAAGCTCACCCCTGTCATTTCAGCTACAATACTCTTACCAGTACCTCTGACCAGATCTCATGATGCAAGTATCATCTCACACCTGCTGCTTGCTACCAATTTGCTGTATTTCTTGTCTCACTGCATTCATTATAGAATCATAGAACCATAGAATTGTTAAGGTTGGAAGGGACCTTTAAGATCATCAAGTCCAACCATTAGCCTAACCTGACAAAACCACTTCTAAACCATATCCCCAAGTACCACGTCTACCCTTTTTTTAAACACCTCCAGGGATGGCGAATCCACCACCTCCCTGGGCAGCCTATTCCAATGCTGGATAACCCTTTCAGTGAAAAAATTTTTCCTAATATCCAACCTAAACTTCCCCTGGCTTAACTTGAACCCTTTTCCTCTCGTCCTATCACTTGTCACTAGGGAGAAGAGGTCAGTCCCCATCTCTCTACAACTTCCTTTCAGGTACTTGTAGAGAGGGATAAGGTCTCCCCTCAGCCTCTTCTTCTCCAGGCTAAACAGCCCCAGTTCCCTCAGTCATTCCTCATAAGACTTATCCCCCAGACCCCTCACCAGTTTTGTTGCCCTTCTCTGGGCACACTCCAGCACCTCAATGTCTTTCTTTGTTGCCAGCTATACTGCAATAAAAGCTTGAGTAGTTTTTTTTTTTATTCAGGTACCAGCTTCTGGAGTCAGGTGATTTCTATGAAAGTTATAACGATTATTTCTGAGTTTCTAGCCCTCATTAACACCTGGAAAATACAACTTTCCATAACACAATAAATATAAAAAAGGTTTTTATTTATCTATTGACAAATTCAGAATCACCTCAGACTGCTAATAGTTATGTCTTCTCCCTCAATTGTTAAATTTTTCATTTTCAAAACAGAATCTTCGATATGAGAGGTTTTGGCCATGATTATGTTATTTAGTAATATCATTGTGGGCAGTCTTACATAAATTCTCTAGGATATTGATCATAAGGATACTATTCATCCAGACTGAAGCCTGTACATACAGACAATTCTTAGGATTTAAAGTGACAGCTCAATAATTTTTTAGGTTTTTGTCCCCTGCTATGCTCTATTCTTTTGTCCACTTGTTGTTACTTGACCATTTGAACTATTCAGCAAAACAAAAGTGTACAATTGCAAAGCCCTCATTTGGCAATTTACTGGGAATGAGGACCAGAATGTATCTTAAGGGAGAATGATGGACAAAAAAGAACTTACCCAGAACACTGAATGTCAGAATGAAACATCCAAACTTCAGTTGGCACAAGGCAAAATAGAAATATTTCTTGTAAGAACAGTTGTGTTTGAAGAAAAAAAATATTTAGTTTTATTAAACTTCTCAGCAGAAATATACTTCTTTCCTACCCTGATCCAATTAAAATTACTTTAAAAAACATACTCTGATGTTTGTGCCTTTGGTAACTTGATGCTTCTGTGGTTAAAAAAGAAAAAAACAGTGATTTTCTCACAGAAACACAAAATCCTTTCCCTACAATATACCCTGACATCAGTTTATATATGTGTACTCAAGAACTCCCAGTCTACAGAATTCAGTGTCTGTAGAGATGTGACTTGCAAGCAATACTACTGTATAGAGCACTTAAAAGATGGCTTTGCACTTAAGGTTAATTGGGGAAATAACCTGACATTTACAGGGGTAGCGTTGGACTACATCTTAGTTGTGTTTGTCTTCCCCTTGCGTTTCTGGAACAGCCAGATATTTACATGACTTTTTTATTTAAAAAAGGAAGAACACAAGAAGGAAACTGTATTTGCACTTTATGGAGATTGCAACATTATCCTTTAGGAGGAAAACAATGTCGTATGATTATCAGAGAAGTTACTCCATACACTTCACACAAATCACAAAAGCTGGGTCTTCAAGGAAGGGGCTCTAGCTGGATGAAATTGAAACCATTATAACCTTCTTAGGCCGCCTGCTTTTCTTTTGATTCAGGATTAATATAGAGTAAGAACTTTGTAAACCAGACTAAGCCCATTACTGGCTACATTCTCACTGTAGTGCAGGCATGTAAGCATAGAAAATACCAACACCTGTATTATTTATTCTGGGGAAGGACTTGTGAGAAGCTGGAAAAAGAGGACAGAAGGAGAGTAGATTAGAGATCATATCAAAACCCTATGAGCCAGAATTTCAACCAGTGTAAATCAAATTCTCGTGGGAAGGGTGGAGCCCTGCTGTTTTTTAAACCATCTGAGGTTCTTCCCTTTGTCAGCCGTTTGAAATTCCAGTAGCATTCAAGAGGCCAAAGGAAGTTATATTTCCACTGACATGTGCTGGGCTTGAGTCTTACAATGCCTGTTACAGTTCTTTTCTCATGGCTAAGGAAGTATGGAAACACTCTAAAGACATACAAAAATGTGCATATTGGTTAAAAAAGAATACTTATTGATGGTGATTTTCTTGCTGAAAACTGCGGCACGGTTGTTGATGGACTGGCCAGTGATGACAGTCAAACATTGTATTGAATGTCGCCCACTACTCAAAGAATAAACTGGTCAATTTGCTCTCTTCTGTTGTATATCAGCAAAAGGGAAAATCACCTTGCTTGTGTTAAATGCAGTGGAAAAACAAGAGAGCTGGAACAAACAAAATTCATCCAAGCTCTTGATATGACCAAAAGATGTTGACAAGATGCAGCATAGCAAAATAGTGGGAACTCCAGCACTAGAACTGTAGGAAGGCTGTTTTATTTCTGATCAGCCTTGCAGTGTCTTTCTCTCTTTTTCCAGCTTGCATAAACACTGCCAGCCTGATTTCCCACCGCATTGCTTTAGTTTTCCACCAATGTGATTTCAAATATAAACCTGCAGTAATGTAGTAAGTAATCAGGACTAGAATCAGCATGAGCCCTTATGCTGCACAACACCATGTGAGTGTTAGTAACATTGCCTTTTCTTATGCCTAATTTTACCATAGTTTGCAGATACATCTGTACTGTTCAGTCTTATTAAGCTTTGGAGATGGTATGCTTTGTGGAAAAACCTGCTGTAAGGCAAAGCACCCTGCTGAAGAGTAAATGAATTTTTGAACCCTTACATCTGTGCAACTCTGCCAATAACTTGGTTGGGTGGCATCCAACATTTGCCTTATTACTCTTTTCTCTAAGTTGAATAGATTTCTGGTTATCCTAGCAAAGTCATGACTGCATTCACCTGTCAAGGATCCTCATTAGTGGCACTTTTTTTGATTCCTCTAAATCCGATCTTTAGTACACCTAGACATTTATAATCTCGTGGTTTCAGTGGAGCCATTGTATTACAGAAAAAGATGAAGATACAGCATAGATTTACTATCTGTTCACTAGTCACACCCTCAGCTAATAAAAGTAGAGAGTTCTCATAACAGAAAGTCGTCATCCATTTTTAGAGGAAAAAAACCCAAACCCTTGCAATCTTTTAAATCATTGGTAAAGGGAAGGCTGTAGAGAGAATATTGGTTAGCTGAGTATCTGTTTCTCAAAATATCTTTTCTTCTCCCCTTAGGCAAAAGTACAGTATAATTACTACAAGCAGTGGGTGAGAAACATTGGTAAAGAATGTTCAGTTGTGCAATTTTCATGTTTTCTGCAGTTCTCATTTCGTGAGAGTGGCTTCTTTTGCAGAGTGTTGTGTGGTCATTAAGAAACAGCTCAGGACACTCTAGGAAAAGTATTGGTGAAATGAACGCTATCCCAAACTGAGCCAGACTGATGGTCTGTGTTTGAGTATTAAATTAACAAAATGCCTCAAAGGGTGTTGTCTGTTTCTGGTTACTCATTACTCTTGCATACAGTAAACCCAAGGAAAAAAAAATGGAAGAAGAGATGATCACAAAGATGCAAATTCTGCAGGCATCTGCTAAATCATTTGGTTCGTATCCTTAAGGACTTTCTACACTAAAAAGGAGAGTTGTCAGTTCTGTCAATGTTACTTTAATGGTAAGTAGTATAAGTAAAATGTCTCTGCTTCCCACCCTTTTATACACTTTGTGTGCAGATGAACGACATGTAGTGGTACTTCAAAATCAACTTATACTTATCTGCATCATTAAACATAACTGAACAAAAGCTTCTATCATAGAATCATAGAATGGCTTAGGTTGGAAGGGACCATGAAAATCATTGAGTTCCAACCCCCCAGCCATGGGGAGAGACACCTCCCACTAGACCAGGTTGCTCAAAGCCCCATCCAGCCTGGCCTTGAACACTTCCAGGGATGGGACCTCCACAACTTCCCTAAGCAATATGTTCCAGTGCCTCACCACCCTCATAGTGAAAAATTTCTTCCTGATATCTAATCTAAATCTACCCTCTTCCAGTCTGAAGCGATTCCCCCTCATCCTATCACTATATGCCCTAGTAAAAAGTCCTTCCCCATCTTTCCTATAGGCCCCCTTTAAGAAATGGAAGGCCGCAATAAGGTGTCCCTGGAGCCTTCTCTTCTCCAGGCTGAACAACCCCAACTCTCTCAGTCTTTCCTTGTAGGAGGGGTGCTCCAGGCCTCGGATCATCTTCGTGGCCCTCCTCTGGACCCGCTCCAACAGATCCATGTCCTTCTTATGTTGGGGCCTCCAGAGCTGGATGCAGTACTCCAGGCAGGGTCTCACAAGAGTGGAGTAGAAGGACAGAATCACCTCCCTTGACCTGCTGGCCACAATGCTTATGATGCAGCCCAGGGTATGGTTGGCCTTCTGGGCTGCGATCGCACGTTGCTGGCTCATGTTGAGCTTCTCGTCAATCAGCACACCCAGGTCCTTCTCCTCAGGGATGCTCTCAATCCATTTCCCTCTGAGCCTGTATTTGTGAATAGTCTTCAGGATAAGAAGAGCAGTAAAATGTATTCCTTTACCATCTCCAGAAACTTTTCAAACTACTGTTGTTTAAGTGGGTCTCTGCAAACCAAGCAAGAAAACATGTTCTTTGAAACAAGAATAATCCAAGCACTACTGAAGGTCAGCTAAGGAGTTCTCATTGCCATCATTGGGCTTGGATTTGACCCCTAATGTACTGTGTCAGGCATTTTAAGGGAACATTTATGCTGGGCAATTGTAACAAAATTTACACTGCTCCTAACACTACCTTCCCTGTCGAAAGTTATAGCAGATCAAAACTTTAAAACTTCAAAGGATCTCTCTCCTGGCTTGCATTTGCAGCTCCCTATTTTGCCTGACTTACCATTATTGAAAATTTCTCTCCAGTCTCCATTCACATTGATCTGGGTTGCTGCTATAGGAGTGACTGACAAGCTCGGAACAGCAGATCACAAAACCAAGAAGAAGAAAGACAACAAGTCAGCATGAAACTTTCCGGAGGCCAGCGCTACTGAGGAACAGGCTGGTGAAACGGAGCATAGAAAAGAAGTCAGATGTGCAGTGGATATTAATGTGGGACACAGTCGCTATTTCTTTTAAGCACAGTATCTACAGAGGACAATGGGATTATCGAGGGGGCTGATTATGAATAGCCTTAAGCAAGTTTGCGTGAAGTTCCGCTTGCTAAACTAGGGCATGTTCAACAAGCCCAGAGACATTCAAGTCTTTTTAACTCTTCCAAATATTTGCTGCATTTGACTCATTATGCAGGATTTGATAAAGTAGCTGCTGAATGGCTTGAATCAATGCATAGGTGCATCTATCCCAAACACACTGCTACAAAACAGTAAAAATAAGTGGATCTGAAGGTCTCCTTCTGCAGGATCCAACCTACAGAGCAACATTCCTTTTTGTTCTTAGGATTATGTTCTGTTTTCCTTAAATGAAACTGGGCTCACATGCATACCCTAAGATCACAGAAACATATCATATAATCATCAGATAATTTTGGTTGGGACAGACATTAAAGATCATCTAGCTCCAACCCCCCTGCCATGGGCAGGGACACCTTCCACTAGACCAGGTTGTTCAAAGTCCCATCCAACCTGGCCTTGAACACTTCCGGGGATGGGATGGGACATATACAGCTTCTCTGGGCAACCTGTTCCAGTGTCTCACCGCCCTCACGGTAAAGAATTTCTTCCTAATATCTAATCTAAATCTGTCCTCTTTCAGTTTTAAGCCATTACCCCTCGTCGTTTGCCTTTGCCTTCTGCAACTTGTATGGTGTGTTGGGCACACCAACTTGTAGGGCACTTGCTGGTGAAAACTGAGGCAAAAAAAGTCATTGAGTACCTCAGCTTTTTGCATATCCTGGGTAATCAGGTCTCACATTTCCTTCCAGAGAGGGGCCACATTTCCCCTAGTCTTCCTTTTATCAATGATGTACATATAGAAGCTTTTCTGGTTGCCCTTGATGTCCCTGGCCACATTTAACTCTATCAGGGCTTTAGCTCTCCTAACCAGAGACCTGGCTGGGCGGACAATTTCTCTCTATGCCTCCCAGGGTACCTGTCCTTGCTTCCACCCTCTGTAGGCTTCCTTTTTCTGTTTGACTGTGTCCAGGAGCTCCTTGTTCATCCATGTAGGCCTCCTGGCTTTTTTGCATGACTTCTTCTTTGTTGGGATGCAGCGCTCCTGAGCTTGGAGATGATCCTTGAACATTAACCAGCTTTCTTGGGCTCCTCTTCCCTCCAAGGCTTTATCCCCCTGTACTCTACCAAGCAGATCTCTGAAGAGGACAAAGTCTGCTCTCCTGAAGTCCAGGGTAGTGGCCTGTTGTGCACCATCCTCACGGTCCAAAGGACCTTGAAATATTTATTAATGTAAAGTAAACCATGGTACATTTTAAAGGCTACTAAATTTAAAAGAAATTAAAAGGTACCAATATCTGTATTTCTAGTGGAAATACAAATATGTGTATATACACATTAAAGAGATAGGAATGTTTAAAAACTTAAGTGAACTTCAAGCTAATTCAATTATTTATTTGTATAACTATGTAATATAAAGCTGTAAGTCAAAATATATTTTATATTACAGTTCATTGCCCATAGTCTGCTATTAATAGGACCTGAGCAAATTTTTAAAAGAGCAACTACGTTTTATGAAAAAACATTCTTGCTGTCTCTAGAACTTAACAAGTGTGCTTGTTTTTCCAAGGAGTTGTGAAAACGCTGTTAAAACTTGATTAATATTCTTTATCTAGTTTTAAGTTTTCATTTGTGTGTGGCTCATAAAGGGTATTGTTGTTCCTTTTCAATGTATTCTGCCTAATACAGCCAGAGCCTGAGGGAGAATTTTCAGTGCCATTACCACACATGTTTCTGTAGAAATTAGCAACATTTGCTTCATTGCATTATATGTCTTCTATCATAACAGCTTAACTAGATAGACTGTTAACAAGGGTCAGTTGTATTATCTGTAGAACTTATAGTGAGTTTTTGTGGATAAAGAGAAAAGCGATTGGCTTGTTAGGAAAGTTGTAGTGAACTAGTGTTCTATGTCAAAGAAGCATGTTCAGGCACATGAAAATATGTCACCACACAAAAAGTCTGTTTGCAAAACAAGCTAATGTGGAAAAAAATCATATTTCAAAATTTTTTGAGGGTTTTTCTTTCTGAATACTTTATTATAAACTTTACTGTCTCAGTGTTCACTGCAGAAATTCAAGATTTTATATTTCCAGCTCAGTGTTTGTTTGTTTGTTAAAATGCCATTGACAAAAAAATGCCAAACCAAAACAAGAAACCATAATGTTGCCATCAATGCTCAAAATTTCAATAGAAAATTGTCAAAGTTAGCATTATTTTCTACTAATTGTACTCAAAACTTCATTTACTTAAGACAGTAGCCTCTGTACAGAGGAAAATAGTAACTGGTGATTATACCTTGTGTTGGCTTTCTCTGGGCTTACTCATAGAGCAACCAGGGCATGGGTTTGGGAGCCCTGCTTCTGACTGAAACCTTCAAGCCCTGTAGTCTTTGTATAGCATAGCAACCATGCAATTCAGCTCCTTGCAGCAAGGAACTGAAAATGCTTGCCCAAACAGTGTTATGGTACAACTGTTCATGCCGCTCTTTCACTCAGTCATCTGATCAGCTGCCCATCTGTGCCCCACATCATCAGTTTATCAAGTTAGACTCCTGTTCATATTTCAGAGGTTGTGTTCTTGGTTCCTGCTACTCTGTATATCTCATTTCTTCTCTCATCTTGTTATATTTAATTGTTTTTCAAGCCAAGAAGAAAGTTTTGTGATTCTAACTCTGTAACAGTCAGGTTCACTGGCCTTGGCTGACATCTCCAGGAAGGTAAAAGAATGTGTTCTGGGTGATAATGCCCAACCGAAAGCTAACTTCAGATTGTCTGGGGTATTTATACTGGACCTGATGCATACATAGATAGAATGGTTATGGAGAGTGTTTATCTTCTTGAGCATCAAAATTATATATAAGCACATATATATATGTATAAGTAAAGTAAGAACAAAATTATGAATATGTTGCATTATAATGTTTGTTGTGTGACAAATGAAGCATCAACACTGTATGATGGTAGTTACTTGCATAACAATGCATTTCCATGTACTGAGGTAAAATAGTACAGTATATTGTTTTAGTGAATGACAAGTTAGTACAAGCTTGTCTTCATCTTTATTGATTTTAGAAAATGAACAGTATTTCCATGTATGTTTCTTCTATGCGTCTGTCCTAGTTTTCTGTCCAAAACATATTATCTAACTGAAGAAATTTCAAGGATATCTTCTCTTTCTGTCACAGGGATGGCCAATGGTCAATTAAGAAGACCCCATGAAGCACTACAGGCTTGGGGAAAAGTAGTTGGAAAGCTGCCTGGCAGAAAAGGACCTGGAGGTGTTGGTCAATAGCCAGCTGAATATGAACCAGTAATGTGCCCAGGTAGCTGACAAGGCCAAGAGCATCCTGGCTTGTATCAGAAACAACATGGCTAGCAGGACTTGGGAAGTGATTGTCCCCCTCTACTCAGCACTGGTGAGGCCACACCTCGAAAACTGTGTTCACTTTTGGGCCATTCACTACAAGAAAGACATTGAGATGCTGGAGTGCATCCAAAGAAGGGCAGTGAAGGTGGTGAAGGGTCTCGAGCACAAGTCTTATGAGAAGCAGCTGAGGGAACTGGGGTTGTTTAACCTGGAGAAAAGGAGGCTCAAGGGACACCTTATTGCCCTCTCCAACCACCTGAAAAGAGGTGTAATGAAGTTGGTGTTGATCTCTTCTCCCAAGTAACAAGTGATAGGATGAGAGGAAAAACAGCCTCAAGTTGCACCAGGGGAGGTTTCAACTGGATATTAGGAGAAATTTCTTCACCAAAGGAGTTGTCAAGCATTGGAACAGGCTGCCCAAGGAAGTGGTTGAGTAACCATCCCTGGAGGTATTAAAAATATGTATAGATGTGGTGCTTAGGAACATGGTTTAGTGGTGGAGTTGTCAGTGTTAGGTTTATTGTTCAACTCAATGATCTTAAAGGTCTTTTCCAACCTGAACGATTCTATGGTTCTATGAAATGTTACTATCTGCAGCCATGTCCGGTCTGAGTTGCAGTTTTAAAATGTTTGGCTTAAATTTCTATACTTCATTTTTCACTATATATTGAAAGAAAAATTAAATATTTAATATGATTTGCAATGCTACAGAGGTATTTTTTGAATTACTTATGAATCACAGTTTTTGGTAGCAGCAGTTCCTTGGGCAGAGAGACAAAATTCTTTTTTGAACCTCCTCTGTTGGTCTGCTGGGTTTCTGGGGTATTCAAGCTATCTGCAGGTTTTAGATGCATGTTCTGTACTTACTTTTTACTTGCTTCTCTGCTTATCAGCTATTGTTTCTGCTTCCCATACAACATTTCTGGTTAGTGATTAACGAGGTCTTGGATTTGGAATGTAACACTAGAAGTTTAATATATCAACAGGTAAAATAACAAACACTAGAGGAGAAAGCTTGGTGAGAGAGGCTTTGTCTGGCTGCTCACTTCCTACAGTTATTGTCAACTTGAATCTTACAAATGGTCCTGTCCCACCCACAGGCCCCAGTGTCTTTCAGGGCCACTCTTTCTTACAGTAAGACTTCATTCAGTACAAAATAGATAAAGGAACAGTGCTTATGAATACCCATGAGAGATGTCCTTCCAGATAAGACTTTTTCTTTCAATATTAGCATCTTCCTCTTCACAAGTTCATGAAGTGCCTCACAAACCCTGTCGAAAGAAACAAGCAAGCACAGTTCCATGTGTTCACTTCTTTATGTAAGACTCACTCTGGTAAAGAGATGGTCTCTTTCAGGAAAAATGAGAAGGGAAAGGGAAGGCACTAAGATTTTCTATGAAGAAATATCAGATTGTTCCCTAACAATCAAAAAGAGTGATTATGTCTTATCAGATCTGTAAAATATGTCATAAAAGATCCTTTTTCCCTGTTGTAAAGAGGAAAGACTGTAGTTTAAACCTGAACAAAGAACTATAGGCAAACCCTTAATAAAACTCATTTCTTGTGTAAACAGTCCAAAATCTTTGTGCTTTAAAATTTGAGGACGTCGCTTAATTGAGAAATGTTTCACTGAAGATGTTTATTACTTCTAACCAAGATTTCCATTTTGAAGGTGAATATCTTACTGCTGTTTGAATATGTAACTTTTGTAATCATTTGCAAAAATGTTTACTTATAGAGCATTCTTTACGTACTGGAAGGTATCTATACAAAAATTTGCTGGATATTTTGTTATCAGTAATTGCCTGATATTGTGAATACTGAGATATAGGTAAAATGTAGCAAGTTCATAGACAATCCTTAATTATTTTCTGAAATAACAAACTATTTGAAGTCTGAAAATATGCAGATTAGCTTGAAAATTGCTAATTATCTGGCAACGCTTAGGCAACATCTTATCAAAATGATAAGGACAGGCTTCACTTCGCCACTGGTTGATAAGAAAAAAAGACAATTGTTTCTTTGAGTTTTGTTTTCTTTTTTTCCTTAGTTTAAACACTTTAAGATATATTTCAGTTTAAAAAGACTATTTATAGAGCAAAGGACTCTAATAAAATTGGAACATGAGCTATTTTGAAACATAATTCCACATCCTATTTTTAACCCTGATTGATCTAAAAGGATGTCACAGGAAATGACACTAAAAAGAAGAACTAAAACTCTGGCTTCAAAAATAGCACATAAATTTTCTCTTAATAAGGTCCAAACCAATGACAAATTTGCTATATTGACAGCTACACATTCAAGACCTGATGATACAAAAGCTACCATTCGAAAGGCACCGAGCCAACTAGAAGATCACAGTACCGATAACTAAATCAAACAACCTCCATAGAGACGTGCTAAAGGGAACAGAGAAACGCTGTGACCAGTGCTACTTCTAAAAGCAGCATCTTTATGTGGCTCCAAATGGCAGAGGATGAAAGTATTGGTGTACTTTGTATCACCAGTCTCTGGCACTGTTTTGGTTTGGCCCTGGCTGGCAGACACGCACCCTCTCGTGGTTTAACCCCAGTTGACAGCTAGAACCATGCAGCCGCTCACTCACTCCCCCCAGTTGCGATGCGGGGGGAGAATCAGAAGTGTAAAAGTGAGGAAAAGCTTGTGGGTTGAGATAAAGACAGTTTAATAACTAAAGCAAAAACCACACATGCGAGCAAAGCAAAACAAGGAATTCATTCACCACTTCCCATTGGCAGGCAGGTGTTCGGCCATCCCCAGGTAAGCAGGACTCCGTCACACGTAATGGTTACTTGGGAAGGCAAATGCCATCATTCCATCATTCTCCTTCCTTATTCTTCCCCCAGCTTTATATACGGAACATGATGTCACATTGTACGGAACAGCCCTGTGGTCAGTTGGGGTCTGCTGTCCCAGCTGTATCCCCTCTCAGCTTCTTGTGCCCTCCCAACCTACTTGCTGGCAGGATAGTATGAGGAGCAGAAAAGGCCTTGACAGCTTAGCAACAGCTAAAAACACCAGTGTGCTGTCACACTATTCCCAGATCCAAAATATAGCACTACACCAGCCGCTAACAAAAAAATTAACTCCATCCCAGCTGAAGCCACAACACGCTCACACAGCCACTCTCTTACACCCTCCAAGAAGAATACAAGATCAAGAAGTGTCTTGGTCAAAATAAAGGCAGTGAGATCATGTAGCAGTTACAGTCATGGGCAAAACAGCTGCTTATTCATGGGTCCCCCACAGGCTGTAGTCTCTCTGGTAATATCTGCTCCAGCATAGGTGTCCTCTATAGGCTGTAATACCTTCCAATGTGCATCCTGAAAAGCATTGCTGCAAAGGAGGACAGAATATGGAAATAGTTCAATCTTATCTCTCTTCTGCTCTTAGCTAGTTGATAGTCAATGCTTGTCCTGCTAGCCCTGTTTCCTCTTATGGCAAACAGGGAGGTCAGCTTGTGTAGACAGTGGGGTATGAACTTCATTACAACAGAGGTATAGAAGGGGAGGACGGAGCTGTTCAGCCTCAGGAAGAGAAGGGTCAGGGGAGAGCTTATCAATGTGTATTAATACTTGATAGAAGGGAGTAAAGAAGGTGGAGGCAGACTCTTTCAACAGTCCCCACTAACAGAATGACAGGCAACAGATCTGTACTGAAATACACTTAAACATTTTTTACTGTGAATGTTGGAAATACTGGAACAGGAGACGAGAGAGACGGTAAAACCTCCATCCATGGAGATACTCAAACTTGACTGGACGTGGCCCTGATCAACCTGCTGTAGTTGTCTCTGCTTTGAGCCAGGGGGTCTTGACTAGATGATCTCCAAAGCTGCCTTCCAAACTGAACAATGCAGTGATTCTGTGAGACTGCAGAAAGAAGAGGATAAATAGCTATGGATTAAACAGGAATAAGGGTGATTTCAGCTTTATTAGAAAACAAACAGCAGCAAGAAGGGCTTAAATATTATGAAAATAATTCCGATGACTTTTGTACAAAGTAATATAGAGGTAATCTACTACTACTCTGAGAAAACCTCTCCATTCATGCATGGAGGAGAGACTGGATTTTATGGTGTGTTGTTATCTGTCACCCTCAATAAAGCCAAATCTTTGGCTGGAGCTTTGGTGGAGCTGAATGTTGAAGTTGTTCAAGCTTTATTGAGAGCACTGTGGAATTTGAAAGCTCCCCTTTTCATTAAAGGAATGAGAAGAAACATCCAGCTGTTACCTGTTTTTCTACCACCCTTCTTTTTTTTGGTCTGAAAACAAGTCTTTTCCATTTAATAACTTAGCCCTAAGATTTCTGTGCTTGGCTTTTTATTTTAAACAAATCACTTTCTCTTCTGAGTTAGATGTTCACTCATATGTTCAAGATTGGTATTACATACAAAATTAACCTCACCCATCTCTGCAAATAATCACCTCTGGGTCAGTGGAATTCACTAGGCCACAGTGTAACAGAGAGAGGAAATAATTCTACATTCTTTTGACACTGCAGGAGGAATTTTAATATCTAAATCTTCATGGATGACGCAGATGTCTCTATAGGTGATCATGACGCTCTACAACCTATCTATCTCATGCAATCTATGCTTCCTAACAATGAATAAATGACACTGTGACTGGGCGACTGACAATACTGAATCATTGATTCAAGGATCACCTCTTCCAAGCTCAGGAGCGTTGCATCCCAACAAAGAAGAAGTCATGCAAAAAAGCCAGGAGGCCTGCATGGATGAACAAGGAGCTCCTGGACACACTCAAAATCAAAAAGGAGGCCTACCAAAGGTGGAAGCAAGGACAGGTACCCTGGGAGGCATAGAGAGAAATTGTCCGCCCAGCCAGGTCTCCAGTTAGGAGAGCTAAAGCCCTGATAGCGTTAAATGTTGCCAGGGACATCAAGGACAACCAGAAAAGCTTCTATAGGAGATAAGTGATCAGTGGTAAAAGGAAGACTAGGGAAAATGTGGCCCCTCTCTGGAAGGAAATGTGAGACCTGATTACCCAGGATATACAAAAAGCTGGGGTACTCAATGATTTTTTTGCCTCAGTCTTCACTGGAAAGGGCTCTAACCACACTGCCCAAGCTGCAGAAGGTAGAGGCAGGGACTGGGAGAATGAAGAACTGCCCACTGTAGGGGAAGACCATCAAAGGAACCTGAAGGTGCACAAGTCCATGGGACCTGATGAAATCCATCCCCAGGTCCTGAGGGAATTGGCAGATGAAGTTGCTAAGACACTATCCACCATATTTGAAAAGTCGTGGCAGTCTGGTGAAATTCCCACTGGAACTGGAAAAGGGGAAACATAACCGCCATTTTCAAAAAAGGAAGACCCAGGGAACTACAGGCCAGTCAATCTTACCTCTGTGCCTGGCAAGATCATGGAGCAGGTCCTCCTGGAAACTCTGCTAAGGCACATGGAAAATAAGGAGGTGACTAGTGACAGCCAACATGGCTTCACTAAGGACAAAGCCTGCCTGATAAATTGGGTGACCTTCTGTGATGGAGTTAGAGCGTTGGTGGATAAGGGGAGAGCGAGACATTCATCTACCTGGACTTATGCTAAGTGTTTGACACTGTCCCACATAACTTCTTTGTCTCTAAATTGGATAGAAGGATTTGACAGGTGGACTACTCGGTGAATAAGGAATTGGCTGGATGGCCACACTCAAAAGAGTTGCGCTGAATGCCTCGATGTCCAAGTGGCGACCAGTGACGAGTGGCGTTCAGAAAGGGTCGGTACTGGCACCAGGGCTGTTCAACGTCTTGGCTAGGGACACGGACAGTGGGACTGACTGCACCTTCAGCAAGTTTGCCAACACCACCAAGCTATGTGGCGCAGTCAGCTCGCTGGAGGGAAGGGATGTCATCCAGAAGGACCTGGACAGGCTTGAGAAGTGGGCCCATGAGAAACTCATGAAGGCCTTCACTCATCACACTTCAACATGGCTAAGTGCAAGGTACTGCACATGGGTTGGGGTAATCCCAAACACAAATACAGGCTGGGCAGACGGTGGATTGAGAACAGCCTTGAAGAGAAGGATTTGGAGGTATTTGTTGATGAGAAGCTCAACATGAGTGGGCACTGGGTGCGTGCAGCCCAGAAAGCCAACTGCATCCTGGGCTGCATCAGAAGAAGCGTAGCCAGCAGGTTGAGGGAGGTGATTCTACCCCTGTACTGTGCTCTTGTGAGACCCTACCTGGAGTACTGCGTCCAGCTCTAGAGACGCCAACATAAGAAGGACATGGACCTGTTGGAGCAAGTCCAGAGGAGGGCCACAAAAATAATCAGAGCGCTGGAGCACCTCTCCTATGAAGACAGGTTGAGAGAATTGGGGTTATTTAACCTGGAGAAGAAAAGGCTCTGGGGAGACATTATTACAGCCTTCCATCATGTGAAGGGGGCCTACAGGAAATCTGGAGAGGAATTTTTTACAAGGGCATGTAGTGACAGGATGAAGAGTAATGTCTTCTAACTGGAAGAGGGTAGATTTAGATTAGATATCAGGAAGAAATTTTTCACTGAAGGTGGTGAGGCACTGGAACAAACTGCTCAGGGAAGCTGTGGCGGCCCCATCCCTGGAAGTGTTCAAGGCCAGGCTGGATGGGGCTTTGAGCAACAGGGTCTAGTGGGAACTGTCCCTCCCCATGGTAGGGGCGTTGGAACTAGCTGATCTTTAAGGTCCCTTCCAACCTAAACCATTCTATGATCCTATGATTCCATGATTCACCAATTCATAAGGATATTGGTAATTTTCTGAAGCAGGACCTTCTCTTCCTACAACATCATGTTTTTTCTTGGAAGGTCTCTGATTTATGTACTAATACAGAAAACTATTACTTCCTTGTCAGAACAGAGAAGGTGCTTCAGATGTGATCCATCCATTGCATACTTTATTTCTACTGTTGTTTTCCACAGTATACAATAGGCATTCCTTCCTACATAATAGACTCAGTATAAAGAAATCACACATGTCTGTTTGTGGATGATTCAAGATCATAGTGATATTTAGGGTGAAGTTTTTCCTCCTTCTTCTTCTCATCACGTCACAATAACCTAAAAGAAACAGAAAGAATCTGTTGCCTGCATCTGCAAAGTTTTATTAGCTACAGTATGTAAGCATAAAGGTGTTACCATGTGACAAGTTTGAACAATATTTGATTTAAAATTGGTTCTATGAAAACTAATAAAATGGAGCAATATTGGTCTAATAGGTTTGTTCTTTTATGGATCAAGTCAAATGGTGCACAGAACATTTTTATTCTCACTAGCTAAATGTATCTAGTTATGTAATGGCCAGACTATTGCAGTGGGAATACTAATGAGAGTAAACAGCTAGGGCACTCTACTCCAAATCAAATGGGTTCAGAGATTACTCATTTTCTTTTAGAATAACAAATGGACTTGTCAAGAATAAACAGAAGGAAACCATAAAAATGAAACACCTGCTATTTCTTTTTCACAGATGTGGCTGCATATGTGCAAAGATACTTAAATATAAAATGCTTGAATTATTATCCAGAAAATTAATCACTCTGGTCTCATAACATCAAACAGAACTAACAAGAAAAATAAGAAAGCTCTGAAATCTGTGCCCACTAACACAGTTCCAATGAATTTTCTATCACTGATACCCATGTTATTGTTTTCCCAGTGATTTTTAGAAAATATTGTATTTAAGCTTCAAATTGTCATGAGTTCACAAAGAATTAACATTGATTGTTCAATTTCAGTACACTGAACAACAGCATCAGATATCTGTTTAATAACAAAGAATACATTCTCTCTGAAAGAACTTAGAAGATGGTGGCTTTCATCTTTTGACATTATGATGAAGATATTAAAATTTTGGCTTCTCTTTTGAACCTAACACCAGATAGATCTGGACAAACAGTGATGGTATTTATTAATTCTTCAGTTCCCTACAGGAATATATGGGTTCTATGTAGTTCATAGTGAACCAGTAACTATTTCATATATATCAGCAGCCTGTAGGTATAATTACAGTTAATTAAATAGTCCAAAATTTAGGGGCTCTCAATTTAGCTCTCTTTTCTTTCATCATATGGTATGTGGATTCTAACACTTACACATTCACAGGTGAAATACTGGTTCTGTAAAACTGTAGTGGAATTTTGTCTATAGCTTAAATGAGATTTCATCACCTATCTCATTCGCCACTCATAAAATAAAGGTGTCAATACTCCCATTCCCTATCACACATTTGGGTTTATTTTTGCGTAGTTCAATATACAGTACCTAGGAGAAGAAGTCACAGCAACTCCTGTTTTTCCTAGGGTAAGTCAATAAAATAGTCTCCAAAAGATCCTTCTTAGTGGCTAGAAAAACATGATATTTCCTCATAAAACTTTTGACCTTTTACATAAAAAGCTTTTATAATCGTTATTATTACTAACCCTGATGGATTGCAGAAAGTTAATACGATAAAATATGATTTCACGTAGTTTATATTCGTTAATAAATATTCAGATATAAGGTCTATTTCACACATAATTTGGATGGTATCGATTGTATACCATATCAAAGTTCTAATTTGCCCATTCTCTGCATTTACAGGATGTGGCTAGTTCCAAATGTACCTACAACACTTAGACAAGAGTGAGGGAGATATTCTTTGATGGATTAAAGAGCCAAAGAACCAAAGAGCAAGAGGAAGGGGGGAAACTGGAAGTTATTTAAATTATGAGGAGAGGAACTCTGACCAGACAGAATTTAATAAATCACAGCATAATGGAGTATGGAACAGGTCATTCTTGATGTGTTTGGGGAATTTTTCAGGAATTCTTCAGGAAATTTCCTAGTCCTATACGTTTACTCTCTACAGTTCATGAGAAATGGAGCTAAGAGAGTGTGGAAATCTGGGTATATTTGCTGCTCTGACAGCTTTTCTCTGTTTTCTTCCCTTCAGCTTCTATGCCATTCCATGTCATTCCCCATGAGATGAAGTGGCAGTAGACACTGCACTCAAGCAAGAGGCTGTGAGAATGTAGTGCACATGTAGTGAAAGAGTACTGTCCAGTTATAAGAATGCGTACAAGTTGACTGACCCTATTCCCCTGGTGTTTACCATGCATGAGTGTGTTGTTGGAGATAAGAGGTTATTTGCTGGCCATACTTTCCGCTGATTTCTTTTCTGACACAGAAAATTACCCTGGTGCTTTCAGAGCTGTCTGACAGAGGTTATTCTTTTCTTTCTATGCATTTTGTTCCCCACGCATTTTATTTTATAAAGGGTCTCACTTGTGCTTGGAGACAAGGTCTCTCTGCAAAAGTGTTTGTGATGACTAAGATGAAGAGTGAGAATGAGTGGAAAAATGTGGAAGGCGTGTGTATGGCTTATACTTTGAGTGTGCTGACTTGCTTGAATATATGGCCCAATAAAGTACTGACAGCTGAAGTCCTGAAACTGAGTTCTACACGTCCCTAGTGCTTGTCACTGTGCAAATTGGCTTCTCAGATATCTACTTTGGAGAAGATGATGAAATATGACTAAACATGGTTATAGACATAGATATGTAACTTATTCAGATAAATTAGTGTTCCAGAGACTTGAGCAAGCCTTGGGATTCTTGGGTGATTCTTACACTGTCTGTTTATTTCTCCTGGTGTTGGTCCAGAGTACAGTTAACTCAATCAGGATTATTATTTACTCCTCCAAATTACCTTGCACAGACTAAAGCACACTCATGTCCATAATAATTCAGTAGTAAATCATTTACAGCATGATTCAGAGCTCTTCTACGCCTGTGGAATTTGCCTCATTAACTTCAATGGACTTTGCTGACAGTGCATGTAAAGAGACCGATAGATTAAAAGCATAGCAGTTGTAAAGGTTTGGCTAAACCCTAGGCTTAACTGGGTGTGTTGATAGAATTTTACCTAGATATTTCACCTATGATATTTCACCTACAGCTGTGAGCTAACTGGAAGTAGAAAAGCAAAACTATACTAGCTTGCTTAGCAGAAGTGTTTGGTTGTCTGCTGGAAGTCTGCTGCCTTTGAATAAGTTGATAAGCAAGTGGAAGGTTCAGCTGAGATGATACTTCTTGAATCTTTCATGTTATATCCTTAAGGAGGCAGAGACAAGATCAGCATGGATAATTAAATACATGCTGCCATCTCAGAATTAGAACAACTTCTAGATAGATGCAAGCCTGAAAGGGCTTTGGTCAAGTAATATGGAATAAAATACTCCAAGTCATGGGTGAGAGATGTAACAAAATATGGTTTAGAGAGCATTTGGAATAATTAATATGTGAAGCTGTAGAACCCTGAGGGCACTAATAGGCCTTAGTGGCTCTGACTTCCTCACCTGGGACCTCCAGCCAAAACTGTGAGCTCAAGAACTCTGGTACGCTTGACCCTAGTTAAAGTTGGCCTGGGGCTCTCAGTCTGGTCTCTATGCCTGGTCATGAGTATTGCTGATCATGACTTCCACAAACAGGGGCTGATATCAGGGTCCGGCTTTGCCATCATAAAGCTGTGTCTGACCCCGGTTGCCCTCACTGGGTCTCATCACAGGCTGGCTTCCTTGTCTTGGCCTGACTCTCTGAAGGTGCCCGATGCCCTGGGCTCAGGGCTGCTAGCTTTGAGATTCCTTTTAGCTCCTGGCTCTTGTGCTGTCCTGACAAAAGGAAACAAAATAGAAAAGATATAAGAGGTGGATTTTTGAAGCTGCTTTTCTAAAATATGAATGTGTCATTAACTGAGAAAGGTAAATGGGGAAGGAAAGTACGAATCTAGATTATGAAATGGTTTTATTGTGTATCTTTAGAGAGGTGGCCATTTTACTGTTTTTGTAACAATAAAGTAATGCTAATTCAGGTGTACTGGCATTCTCTGGGAACCTGTCGTTTGTTACAACTATTTCAGGCCTGCAACTCAATGAGACAGCACTACTATGTATCAAAGTAATATGTATTTTGTTGGCTTTATTTAATATGATTAACCAACAGACAGCTGCTCAACAGTCTTGTTCAGTTTTTTTTTCATATCTAGATGTTGTCAACATGGTCAAAAGCCCTCGAGTAACTTTTGGAGGTATATTAAACACCTCCCAATATAATCAGCTAAGTACTCGTGAAGAAAATTCTGGTAGAGTGTTTGGCCTTGTTAATTAAAAATATCAGGCTGATGTTCTTATGAGAGCTCTCCTTGAAGAGGAAGGAGGCACTTAACATTATATCATATTGGTGACTGTGTTTATTATAGCAATAGAAAAAAACATGTTATTCCTACCAACAGCTTATAGTTAATGATTAGTTATTTGTTAGTCGTGTTTAGCAATTTTTAATAATCAGATTATAATTTTTTGCATGCCTGAGTTTAAAGCTTTTGAGTTCTGCTGAGATGATACTTCTTGAATCTTTCATGTTATATCCTTAAGGAGGCAGAGACAAGATCAGCATGGATAATTAAGAACATAAAGACCACACAACGTAGGGAGCAGTGAATTCTGTTCAAATTGTATATGAAGTACAGATTCCTTCAAACTCCTGGGAATACCGGCAGCACAGCAGTGTGAACAGGCATTGCTAGTACTTAATGAGTTTGGATGAATGCAGAACTGGACAGATTTCTACACTGCAATTATAGGTTAGCCAGACTTTGGGAGAATGCTTTATGTTTAACTCCTGCTCTGCATCTGGGAAAGTCCTAAATAGTATTTTTGAGGATCTGAGGCTAAAATATTAGCGCTAATTGTGCATAGGATTATAATATGAGTTTAGTTTTTGCTCAGGCACAGTTAGATTAGTGCAGTTTGAAAGCAGAAAAGTCAGGTTAGCATTCAGCTGAGAAACTGCGGGAGACTAATAATGGAGATAAGGAGAACAAATGTGCAATTCTAGAGGTTGAGTTGAAAACAGTAAAAATCAAATAAAATAAGACTTTTGTGTTTTAATTTGTACTAGTTAGGTGTTAAAATGTTAAATAATAACATTTTAGAACCTGGACATCTCTAAAGATCGGTGTGCAATTGTAGTGCCAGGGGAGACTGCTTACCCCCTGGTATTTTTAGATTCTGTAAGTACAAGGGATCAATATTTCATGGTGTCTAAAGTTGAGGGTATAGCATGAGCTAAAGGACAATGAAATAGCATACTTTCCCAGCTCCTTTTTGAAGGATACAGGTTATATGGGTGAGGTTCAGTAGCTGTGTACTAAGCAAATCCATTGCTAGCAGAGCATCCAAAAGGCTAAAAAACATGTTTGGGCCTCCTTGCTCGTTGTTGCAATCCTCTAGGAGTTTGTTGGTAGCAATTACTTTGGGTACTCTGAACGTATGTTGCTCTTATGCATGGAGTGTTCTCCATCTCAGTCTCCCCAGATGGTGCATGGGCCTTACACACCCATGTGTTTTGTAGTCCCTGCCAGCTCAGTAATTCATAAGACTGTCAACATACTCCATGGTATCAGGATCGTCACATGAAATAACATCTCTGTTACTGGATGGAAACCAGACTTTCTGTTCACTCATGCAGAAGTTAGAGGTAAGATTTGTTAGGGCTGAGTACTAATCCTCTTGGCTTCTCTCCTGGGTTGTAGAACATAATCTTCATTCTTCTTTGGGCATAAGTTCTCTGAATCCCTTTACATAAATCCAAGAATTGATACAGTATTAATGGGCAGATTCACGTGAGTTAGTACAGCAGTACAGGTGCTGTCAAGTAGTAGACTAATAACTTGAAGATGCAGCTAAGGGACCTAATAGATTTGTCCAGTGCAGTCTGAACTCTTAACTGCAACATCTTCAGTTATTAGCTGTGCTGGTGCAACTCCAGTTACACTTGGCTGGAAAAACTACTTTATGGGTATTACAGACACATGCTGAGGTGTCCAGACAGAAAACCACTCTCATGCTTTAAATAAATGGGAAGAATATCTTTATGTGACATAAATGGTTCTTTGTAAACAACTTTTGGCATAGAGAATTTCCTTTCTTTCTGTCAATTTTTTAGTTGTGTTCTGGAACTCAACTGTTTTCAGCAATTTAATTCTCCATGTCAGTGTCCTCCTAGACTTGGTCAACAGGGCTACCAATCAATTTAGTAAAAATACACGGCACAAAATTGGATTTCTAGGCCCTGGAGCCTGGAATATTTCATTAGCAATGCATTCTCAAGAGCCAAAGTACACCCCTGTAAAGAGAACCTGCATGAGGTCTCATAATTAAGTCTTGCAAAAGAGTGGATTTCTGTCATAAAGAAATCAAAGTGTAGTAAATATTAATGTAAGGTCAGGAGCAAGGAAGAAATTGTAAACTAAGACATCACCTCCACTGTTCTTTTTACTGTCTGTATGTATCTCTTCTCTGACAGATAAATTGGACTAACTACTTTACGCTTAATTTCTCTAGAGACCTTCATTCAGCATGCCTCAGGTTCAGAAGTTTGGAGTAGTAATTTAAGTAAGCACTGCTTAGATTGGAATCATCCTTGGAGAAGCCTACTGGAGTAACTTTACGTTGCATTCTTTATTTTTTTTCTAAATCAGTGATAGATTCACTCTATCAGGCTGGAAGGACCTGGTTTTGCTTCTTCCTATGACTGTTGCATGAAGATGTAAGATTGCTTTACAAAAATTTCTATAATTTTTGTAAGTAATGAGGGATATTATCATAAGGAAGGTTCTGTGCACCTATAACATTGTGATGTAACTATAGCTCTGAAATCTCTTTATCTTTTTATAAAAGAGTTTCCACACCAAATGGAAATTTATAATTTCCTATTATTTTTAGAAGATTCAGGACATTTGGTCATGAATGTTTTGAGAGAGGATCAGATCCAGAATTTCTCTGACAGAGAATTTGAAACCTGACAGACCTAACAAGTATCTTATTAGACTTCTGATGAAACCAGGGATGTAAATTCAATGTGGGTAAAATATGATCACTTTGATTTGTGGAGTGCCTTGGAATGTAAGATACTGTATGCCAGAACAATTTAAAAGGATATTTTTCTTCCCTATTTGGTTATGGAAAAGCATGTAGCTTAGAGGTAAAGTAAGAGTCAAGGCAGCAAGCGTTTTTCTTTCCCACTCTGTGCAGCAAGAAGCAAATTAAAGTCAGGAAAAGGGAAAATGTTCTAATAGAAAATTGAACAGAAAGTTGAATATCTGTTTAAAAAAGTAGAACCAAAAGTTCCATTAGTAACACCTAAAGCAACATTTGCGTTCAGTCATCATGGTTATATTCATTTGAGTGTCTTCTGCAGCTGTAAGCACAGAATGGCTCCAAAAAACTCACTAGAAATAATATTAAATGATATAATGCATTTAAAGTAAAAAATACAGCTTCTGCTACTGTCCCCAGATTGTCTGCTTTTAAGACAAGTAAACAGATGGTAGCATCATTTTAACGTTTATCAGTGTAAGAGGCTGGTCTTCAATGGAAGACTTATCTGGCTCCTGTCATGAGGTCCAAGCGCAGCAGTGAAAACTCCTATTTCATCTTGTGAGAGGCCTCTTTTTATAAGGAGGTGATACGAGTGGAGGGGAGACAAATCCTTTAATTCCATACTTAGGGCTGGTGATGTTTGCTTAGAATAGAAGATGTGGGGGTTTACTTCACATCTTTGCCATCCGAGTAAGTTCTTTTGTCTTTCAAGGTCTATTTGTATAAGGTAGATCAGAGGGCAGTTTCATTGTGAGAATAATAAAGATTTTTAAGAGAATATATCTGAGCTACTGGCCACCTATAGTACTTGACACATAGCAGCTAGAACAAATAAGACCAAAACAAGATAAAAAACCCCAAATGAAAGCCTCTAAAAACTATATCCAGATAAAGTTTCTATTGGAGTCACAACAATAACCAGCAGGGAGGACATGAGAACATCCCAACCTAATGAATTTCCTTGCTTGCGTCTTAGAAGTGCTCCTTCATGCTTTTTATTCAGTGAAGGACATAATTCTCCTTGTTTATGTTCGCAAAGGTCATCTGCCCTTGATAGAGTTATTTCAGCTTTATACTAGTACAAGAACAAGTGTCAAGCCCAGTGAACCAGTGTTTGCTCAATTAGAGCCAAGGAAACCTCCACGCAGTCACAAATCAAATACTCAAGTCCTTTCCTGCTCTGCTAATGGTTATATATTGCTGCTCACATACAGATAAATCCTTGAGATCCCAGGCAGGAGTTACTCATTCATGACAGTACATATATACATATGTATATATGTACATGTATACATATATACAGTACATGTATACATATATACATATATATGCAAATACATGTCTCTGCATGTATGTGTATTGATATACATATATGAATGTGTATATGCGAACATGCATATCCTTATATGATACCTTTTTATTCCAAGGCATTTTTTTCAAGTGTTCCCAAATACGAGAACCGTTTTGAAGAAAACAGTTATGTAAGGCAGACCTAGACACCACTGCTGCATTTTCCTAGCTTTCCATTTTGATATCTGATTGCATAAGAAACTACACATACCAATATCATTCATTTCATGTGCAAATAGTTATGCATGTTTGGTTACCTGACCTGCAGGGGTAGTTGCTAGGCTTAGGTAAACTGGTGAAGCAATTCAGTTGTTCAGTTGATTGGTTATCATGCAGTCACAGCAATCACACACGTACCATGTGGTGATGATGCGTACCAAGTGGGACCACAAATCTATGCGTGCAGGTTTCCAATTGGACAGATAACTCTGAAGATATTGCTAGTCTTTTCACTTTTCTTCCTCAAAAAGACTACTGTTGTAAAAATTGGGCAAAGAACTCATTGGGGTTTTGTTTGTTCATTCAAATAAAAAAGATGCCATTTTGTGTGACTTGCAATGTAGAAAGCTTTAATAACTACTTTTCTGATAACACATCACAAACTAGCTCCTGGGAGCAGTCTTTCAGAGTGAGTAGTGGGTCACAACCCAATGGAATTGCTAAACTATGTTTTTAATGTATAGAAGGCTGAGAAAATACAGCTATTATTGTGACTGGCTGGACTTTTAGCTTTGGGACTTCTTAAATGTTTACTGGGTAACAGCTGCTTATTACAGCACTATTTTTTTTTCTCCAAAACATTAATAACAATATATACCTCCCCCCCAAAACACATCTCAAAAATGTCAGGTCCCAGAAGAGGATCTAATAAAACTACAGAGTGGCCTGTTACAGTCAGAATGATAGCCATTAGTTCAGCTCTGAATATCAGGAGATATTTAGCCAAGCGTACTTGCTGGCTGTTGTATCTGGTTAGACATAGACCCATTTTTTCTACAGATTGACAGTTAAAAACTAGATTCTCTACAGTCTGTAAACTGTGATTTTTATATCCAGCAGTGATTTGAAAAACTATTGCTAATGCAGGTTTATAATAATGAGCTTTTTGAGTGAATATCCCCATTACCTGCCCCATTTTCAAGACCTCTCTTATAATATTAAAAGTTGCGCTTTTTTTATTATTTAACACTATTTTTTTCCTTTTGCCTTTTTGCCATTTCTGTTTTCAACAGAAAAACTCCTAATTATCCTGGCTACTCAGTCCCTTCTATTTATAATGGTTTCCTTATCCATCATTATAGTGTGATCACACTAATGATAGTTTCTCGTATCTCTGTGGTGTAATTAATGTAATATTGCAGGCTGAAAAACATCATTTTCAAAAAGCCTCTTAACTTTTATATGTTCATTTGCAGCTATCAAATAATGTGCATACACTCTGGAACACAGGAGTTGCCATAAGAGAGCACAGTAGTGGTCCATCTACTGTGATATCCCATCTCAGACCACAGCCAATCACATATATTCCAAAAGAAAATATAATTTCCCCATTGGCCATAATAGTAAAAATAACTGAATAGCACTGCCTTACCCATGGGGGAAGTTTGTTGCGATTGCTTTTAACTGTTGTAGCATATCATCCACATCATTCACTTCCAGTACAAAGCCCTGCTAAATGCACTGATGTCTGGGGCATTTTAGAGATCAAGGGAGGTGGAGGAGAAAGATTAATATGTCTCATTAAAACAATTGTATGCCTCTGCAGTCAGTCTGAATGTAACATCCAGAGCAGTGTCTGAACTTGCACTCTTCTATCTTTACTTTGAATTGATTTTACAGTCTTCCCTACTCTCTGGCCTGCTCAAGTACTCCCTCTCCTAATAGAAGTCTGGGCTGTCCATTTCCCACGGTGTTCTGCACATCTCTTGCTATGTTCCCCAGTTATGTTGTGATCTCTACATTGTGTTTCATTTTCTGACCTGTACCTTCTCTTTGTGCAACTCAGGATGTGTAATGACAAGATTTACCTTGCTTTAAGTGACCAGTTGCTTGTGATTTTTTTTAAAGGCCAATCTGTTAATTGGAGTGGGGGTTCGGAAGCAGAGCAGGTCTAGTCAGTAAAGTGTGGCTGTGTCTCCAATTTTGCATCTCCATGCAATACAGCAGCCTTATCTACGGGTGTTAGGAAATTCCCACTGTAGAGATGCTTCACAGTATCAAGTCTTTTATGGGATAAACAACTTTATTTTCAAAAAATGTTTGCTGATAGCTCATTGAACAATATCCACCTAGGATACATACAACTTGCTGGCATTCCCTCCAGGCTGTCAAAATTAAAATACAAACCACCTGCATTGGCTGGTCAGCTCAGACAGTAAAGGACAAAATGTATTTCAGACTTTCAAACCTTAATATTGTTACTGTCTGATGCTAGGGCAGACTTTCACAATCCCTTCCCACTGCAAATCTTCCAGATGCCTATAAAATTTTCCCTCAAGTTCCCAGCTGAATTACCAGAACTCCTAATTTCTCTGTTGATATTAATGTGGCTCTAATTTTGTGGCAGCTGGTGGGAGATTTAAGCCATTGCAGTATTATCTTAAAGCTAAAGTGTGTCTGTGGAGTGACATTTGCCAAATAAGTGCCATATAACCAGCACACAAAGAATTTTATTAAAACCATTCCTAGGCTCACACCATCTGTTTGGAAGGAAGACAAAATTCATCGAGCAAAGTGACCCAATCAAGCAAACTGATGTGCAGAATGTTATAGTAAAAACAAAGCAAAGCAAACACAGAATGACAAATTTTGGGTTTTATTCTTTCTCTCTGTTGTGGTAGGTACCCTACCTTGTATTTTGGAATGGTGGGATATGGATTCAAAGGCGGAGGCAAGTTGTTTGGATCACAATGCTCAGCCCAGAGGAGGTTTGCATTTGTTATTCATTTGGTGCTGATTTAGCACAGCTCAGCTCGGAGAAAAAGTTGGCCCAGTGGGTCAGTTCTCAGGAGACGGGCAGTCTAATCCTCCCTTTGCTACCGTCTTTAGATTAGATGCTTTTTCCAACATAATGTGTCATTTTGTCTGTTTACCCCAGGCTGTACAACAAGCATAGAGTAAAAGGGTTCCCAGTCAGCATTAAGATCTTGGTCGATACTGTAATATTTGAGGATATATTCTTCATCCTCTAGTCAAAAATTCAAGATTGTTTCCTACTGTCAAGGGCTTCCTGGTCTACTGCTGTAGGAGTACCTGAGGAAATGCATGCCTCTCCTTGCGAAATGTTAACACCCCATGGCCCTGCAAACATGACTCACCCAGGCAGTCTGTTCTTGGTGGTTTCCTAAGTAAACTTCAGTTTTTCCTCTTTCCTAGAAGTAGATCCAGAGGTGCTGTGCTTTCAATACATCCACTGAAAATTTCTGTGAGTGGAGAGACACCCCAGACAACTAAAAGGTTATTGAGCTTTATCTTAACTCTGTCAGACTCCGTTGCAGTGATATTGTCCCCACAAATTGCAGCCTTCCTCTGAGTCTGGAGTGAGCTTTGGTCTCCATCTAGCAGCTTGACTTGTCTTGAATTCCAGTAACCCAGAGAAAGATGTACAGAGACTTGCTTTATGGTATTGTTTCTAGGTTAAAAGTAGCAAGATGCGGGAAAAAAAATGCTCTGATGGGGTCTTACAGCCAAAACATCTTTCGGAGTCTTTCAGATGTTGTGGAAATGCTTGGTTTTGTTGCTCGTCTAAGCACCATGCACAACACATGTATGATGGCCAAGAAAACTCACCAAATAAGCTTTCAATTATAGAGATGAGAAGACTGTTCAGACACTAACTCCACATGGAAATGGTTTAGATACAAAATAGTAGATTCTGTCCTGTGTCTAAAGAACTAGAGTTTGTACTGTATGTCAGACAGTTCTATAGTATTTAGAAGATTTAGCTCACCCTGCACATGGGGCAGGGAAGTACAATCCCCCCTTTAGAGACAGAGAAGCCTTAGGAAAGGTAACAAATTGGCCTGCAATCACACTGGAGGTGTCCTGACAGAGTGAGTATTTGAAAGCTCTAGTTGTCTACAGCTGGAATTGGTCCTGGGAATTTGATCAATTCTTGTTTCATCACAGCTAATTTCCATAGAAATAAAGGTAGAATTAGTTCTGAAAATCGGATATCAGCGAAACAAATCAGTCATTTGGACTTTTCATTTGGTGATTTAAAGTTGGGAAATCTCCTTTTGCTTAATACTTGTGACCTTCCTCAGTGGAGATTCTAGTCTTGAAATCAAGCGTGAGATAGGAGTTATCTTTTAAAACTAGAGCCAATAACAGACCCCCTCTTCCTTCCCGGTCCCCCAAATCCTTGCCTAAGGACTGAGCCAGAGGAAGAAACCTCCCAACGGAGTGCCTAGAGATGCTTGCCTCCTGTAACTGGACGTGACTGTGTTTGGATCATCTTCATTTCTGAGAAATGATGGCTTGACAGATGGAAGGACTATGTGACTTCTGCAAACAAGGACAAAAACAACAGCAGCAATGATCAGGAAGGAGAGAGGGGAGGGAAGTACTTCCAAAGTGCTACTGCTTCTGCTGCTGTAAATGTGAAGCATGATATATGTGGTAATTTGTGCTTTGTTTTCCCTGCTATTTCATTACACATTTACTGTTTTCAGACATACGCAGAAGCCAAGTACTATGGAATGTTTTAGAACAAGAAGTGATGCACTCTCCTTTCCCAGCTCACTCAACTGCAAAGACCAAATTCCTTGACTGCATACGGGCAAAATGATAGATATGATGGAATGCACACAATTCAAGATGTGAACAGCGAAGCAAAACACCTGCTCAGAAATATATCTCTGGGATGAACTTCTGCAGAAATTAGCTCTGTTTCAGGGGTGGGAAGCTATTCACATGCATTTACTGCAGTTCAAGTTGGCAAAGAAACATTTTCTATTTCTTTAGCATGTGAATTGCAGAAATGGATTTTCTAAATGAAAGATTTCCACCACTAAATCCTTTTAAGTATGTCCTAGTTCCCAGAAGACAGCTTGGAAATTGCTCCCAGGCAACAGACACTTATTTCAATGTGTAATATTCAGTGAACCTTTCAAAATATGCTTAATAATAAAACCCCTGTGTGTGGACATCAGACTAATATAGGTGATTTATTGATTACATTTCCTCTGAAATATGAACTGGACTGGTTAACTCAGTGCCCCTACAGAAACTGAGAAATGCAAACTATAGAGGGATGATTAGAGAAGATGAACAGAAACACCTGCCTTGGCAAATTAACAGGTGTTTGCATCCTGTTCTGTAAGCAAGCAGCAGAAGTAATAATTTAAATCCCTGGCCAACTTGCACTTCTGATGCACAAGAGGAGAATAGCCACAATTTTGGTGGGGAAAAGAAGTTAACCTAATCAAGAGTGGATGGTTTATAATACATCTGTGCAATAGATCTGCATTATACATTTGTGACCATTACTTACCTCTCCAGTACTAACTCATATGGATCATCTTTTTAATTTTAATAGGATTACTGGAGGTGAATCTCAGGCTGTAGGGTATGAGCTCGTCTGGTGTCTTTGCACCCTTGTTATCCCAAAACGGGGAATGAAATTAAAATGGTATTTTGGCTCTGAGGTGGATCTTTGAAAAGATGTGAGGCATAATTAAGTTATATTCACTCATACAGCAGTGAAAGGGAGTCTACGTTTGTCTGAAGACTGTCAGTTTTTTTTTCTGGAAAATTCTAAACATTAAAATGTTTAACTTACAGTGGACAGACTATCTTGAGTTTAGAGAACAGAATGAACTTACTTCCTATGACTTTAAGGCTTACACGTAAAGTGGGCTTTTATCTTGCTGTACATTAGAGACCACAGAAGGGAAAATAGTTGTACTTTCAGAAAAGGTGTCACCTTAAAATGAAAGTCAGTGGATCTGGGAAGTAGTTATGAGTAACTAAAGAAAATCGGGAAACATTTACAAACCAGTTTGAATTCAGTGAGATGAGCAGGAACAAGTGGCAGAGATACAACATTAATTGTGTTGAAGAAAAATTTCCTGTGGTGTATCTGCCCATCTATGATTGTAATCAAACAAAACAGAAAAAAAGACAGCAATGCGCAGTTGTCCTTTATATGCTAACATGAAATAAACAAAGGATTTCCAAAACAATCCTTTGGGAAAATGACAGAGGCCAGTGGAAGACAGATGTTTGCATGTTACCACTTTGTTAGATGGTTTATTGAAGGTGATCCTGGTTCTGCGCAAAAAATCTTTTATGATGGTTAAGCACACTGGAATTTTTTTCTCTTCAGAAGACCAGATGACCGACTACCTTGAGCATGTCCCTAATATGTGCATAGCTGAGTTCTAAACTTGACTTTTATCCTGAGTTGTTGGGCACCTGATGAACCTTTCTGGACTGCTGTTCCCCCATCTATGCAATTTAATGCATCTGAAAAGGCTGTTTGGGGCATTAGTCAGGCAATGTGTGTTTTGCCCATTCTATCTCAGTGCTGCAATTTAATGATTTAAGCCTGACGTGTACAAATGCACAGCTACGTTACCAACGTATTACCATTACCTTGATACATAAATGAACATCACAGAGCTTCCAAATAAACAGCAAAACTCCGTTTGTTATAACACCCTCTGCAATGCAAAACAGATTAAATATAACCTCACCTTCTCTAAATTTCTTCTATATAGAGATTTTTTTTGGCAAATACTGCTGGTAGTCATGCAAGTTACTATCCCATGTGCTCCCAACTCCATTATATTTGATGGTGAAGTGACAACTGAGAGAAAATTGTATTGACAGACCCTTCTTGAACATAATTACTCCAAAAAAGCCATCCTGAATCAATTAATAGTGTAACTCAACTTTAATTCTGAGGCACTCCAACATTCAGAAAAGCAATCAATCTTGTGGCATGGAGCCAAATGTTGTACAGCCTACCAGATGAGTAGTCACTGGCATAAGGGAGTCACTTATTTATATCACATTAACATCAAGAGAATGGATTTCAATGGGAACAGTGTCCTCAATAAAAAGGCCAAGTTTAAACCTTGTGCACTTACATCAAGACAGTTCCTATCACCAGCAGTGTCCAAGAGAGAAAGTTATATACGGATGCCTTTATTTTTCAAACTTAATTAATCAGCTATCCATTTACAACCATGTTTACTGGGATTGAAGGCTTCAGTAAAAGCAATAAAGATTCCCACTGTCCTTTCTCATTGCCCTGTGGCAGGTCTGTGTGTCTCCAAAGACAGAGCTTCTCTTAATATCCAAACCATGAAAAACATCATTACCATGAAGTGTCCTCTATAAAAACAAAGACCAGGAGATGGGACCCTTTCTTTTTGTCCCCCTTTAAAGAGGCCGTTCTCACACTCCCTTAGGACAGTCATAATATACGATGATATAAAGTGACAAAGATGACCATGCTGACATATTGTGTAATACTTTCTAGTAGATAAGGAGCTGTATGTCTTCTCCAGGTAAATAAAGTTCATCCCCAACATTGGATATTATCTGTAATCGTTTTTTTTCCCAATGTATTTCAACACTTTTTGTTTAAAAATGTATGTTTGCAAAATGAACGTAATGTTAGTGGCACCTTAAAATTACTTGTGGGCCTCGGTGTTGAGGAAGTAGCAATAATATGGAAGACTAGATCAAACCAGAAAAGTACTTCAGATTTTTTTTTTCAAGTCTGAATAACGCTTTTTCACATATCTCCCGGTTATTCATTTTTAACCTGACCCTCAGGTCAAGACTTCTATAATTTCATTTCATTTTGAATATTTCAGCTGTAATATGTATCTAGAAACCCTTCATGAGAGGTTCATTATGTAACTGCTCTTGGTTATAAATGCTCATTTCCATCACTGAAGTCCTGAAAGCTTATAAGGTGGTAGCATGTCACAGCTGCTTTTTCCAGCACAGAGTAATACGCCTTTCTGAAAACAAGGAATCTTTGAGTACCAGCTAATACATATGGCTAGATATCGCTAGGTACTACTGTTAAAATACATAGTATGAGCTTTAGGTAGCAATAAATACATTAAAAGGAAATAATTAATGATTATTTGTCATGATTACAAGCCGCCTAGCAAATAGTTTTCCTCTATAATTGCTAGTTTCAGAAAATGTCTGCAGACCACATTTCATTTTTCATTTTGGTGGGTGTAGCCTCCCCCTCTATCCAATATAATGTATGACTCAGCCCAGTCTTTGGAAAATTATCTGAGGATCACAGCATTACACTTCGTTGAGCAGTTTTTCCTTTGTATAAGGGATTATGAATATCTTACCAAAATAAGTATTGCAAAGCTTCCTTACAGTTCATTATGGTATTACCCTTTATTATAATCAATACTGTATAACACTGCATATACTCACCCATATATATTAAGCTCTGCAGAATATTTAAATTCATGCTGGAGTGACTGTCAAGTAAATAATATTTGTCACCTCCTTTATAATCCTGTCCTGTAAAGAGATAGCATGACAGTAGCTTTCCTTGCCCCATTTACTAAATGAATATAATAGCTGGAGTCCAGTCATTTTTGGTGCTATACTTAAATGAGATTCTGAGGGTTACTCACATGTATTAACACATCTGCTGTGTCTGAAGAGAGAGATTTATTCTCTAATTAAAATCAAAATGATTTTTTTTTCATTGACTTCTGCAGTGGCAGGATAAAATCCTGTGATTATTTATATGTGATATAGTAGAAGACAGTCTTACTCATAAATGTTTCCAAACCCCTGTGTGGTCAACAGGGTGATACAGTAAGCAGGTAAAAGCCCTTTTAAAACAGGCAGTAATTTTCACTGGGATTTTTTTTCCCCTTCATCCACCATGAACACTGAGCTGTAGTGCCTAATCTCTATAAAAGCAAAAGTAATTTTTATTAAGCTAGCTAAGATTTGGCAAATAATGTAGAAAAATGTTTTCTGCATTTTATTGCAGGTTTCGGGCTAGCTCAGGTTTCCCAAGCTTCTGAAATAATTTTTCATTTCACAAAATAGCCTATGAAATTTTATTATCAAGCTGAATGTTTTTATCTTTCCCACCTAAAAAATACCCTTAAAGACAAACAAAAAACCAATCAAAAAAAAAAAGATTGACTTTGTTATTTGTTTTGTTTTATAAAAATACTTCCATTGTATGGGTAAATGGAAAAGCAGAACTAAAAAGGAATCAGCTTTTCTGCAAGATTCTCAACCTATAAATGAAACAAAACCTGAACAAAAAGACCCTTTCCAAAAATTGATTTTTCACCCTCACTCCCCTCTTTTACTATTGTAGTCCTAAATTAGCTCCTAATTAAACAAGTTCAGAAGGTTTTCCTTCACATAGCATCCTGCAGGAATGAGAAATACATTTCAATATTTAGAGCAACTCATGTTTAACTTTTGCCATATCCTACTTGACCAAAGTTTAAAGCCATGAAGATACGTTTGCAGTACTGGAAAGACATAACACAGAATCACAGAATCACAGAATGATAAAATGCTTTAGGTTGGAAGGAACCTTGAAGATCATCTATTTCCAACCCCCCGTTCATGGACAGGGACACCTCCCACGAGACCAGGTTGCTCAAAACCCCATCCAGCCTGGCCTTGAACACTTCCAGGGATGGGGCTGCCACAACTTCTCTGGGCAATCTGTTCCAGTGTCTCACCACCCTCACAATGAAAAATTTCTTCCTAATGTCTAATCTAAATCTACCCTCTTCCAGTTTAAAGCCATTCCCCCTCATCCTATCACTACATGCCCTTGTAAAAAATTCATCTCCAGCTTTCTTGAAAGTCCATTTCAGATACTGGAAGGCTGTTATAAGGTGTCCCCAGAGCCTTCTCTTCTCCAGGCTGAACAACCCCAGCTCTCTCAGTCTTTCCTCATAGGAGAGGTGCTCCAGCCCTCTCACCAGTTCTGTGGCCCTCCTCTGGATTTGCTCCAGCAGGTCCATGTCCTTATGTTGAGGGCCTCCAGAGCTGGATGCAGTACTCCAGGTGGGGTCTCACCAAAGCAGAGTAGAGGGGTGATTCACCTCCCTTGACTGCTGTCTATGTTTCTTTTCATGCAGCCCAGGAGACAGTTGGCTTTCTGGGCTGTAAGAGCACATTGTCAGCTCATGTTGAGCTTCTCATCAACCAACACCCCCAAGTCCTTCTCCTCAGGGCTATTTTCAATCCATTTTCTGCCAAGCCTGTATTTGTGCTTGGGATTGCCCTGACCCAGATGTAGGATGTTGCACTTGGCCTTGCTGAACTTCATGAGGTTCTCATGGGCCCACCTCTCAAGCCTGTCCAGGTCCCTCTGGATGGCATCCCTTCCCTCCACCATGTCTACCTTGCCACACAGCTTGGTATCATCAGCAAACTTGCAGTGGGTGCACTCCATCCCACTGTCCGTGTCCCTGACAAAGATGTTAAATAGTATTGGTCCCAGTACTGACCCCTGAGGAACACCCGTCATCACTCGTTGTCACTCGGACATTGAGCCATTGACCGCAACCCTTTGAGTGCAACCATCCAGCCAATTCCTTATTCAGCAAGTGGTCCATTGGTAAAATCCATGTCTCTCCAATTTGGAGACCAAGATATCACGTGGGACAGTGTCAAATGCTTTGCATAAGTCCAGGTAGATGACGTCTGTTTCTCTCCCCTTATCCACCAACACTGTAACACCATCATAGAAGGTCACCAGATTTATCAGTCATGATTTGCCTTTAGTGTCGGCTGTCGCCAATCACCTCTTTATTTTCCATGTGCCTTAGAAGAGTTTCCAGGATGATCTGCTCCATAATCTTACCCCGCACAAAGGTTAACATGTAACAAGGAATTCATATAATAGAGCTTAACTCAGCAAGCACAATTTTCATACAAAACATTAGAACGAGGAAAACTACACTTAAAAGAAAATCATGTTCCTTTATTAATAATACTTACCAGAATTTAACACATGTTTAAATGTCTCTATTGGCTTTTTTCTCTTGTAGTGATGATCAAGAAATAAAAAAATACTTCAAAAATATTTGCAATATTATTAGGAGGCTCAGTAATGCACAACATATCATTCTCTGGTATACAGTTAACAGGGAAGCAAGAGTTTTTCCAAGAGATCAAACTAAGCTGGGAGAGGCAATGGGCAAGATGCAACTCTAACTCCTAAAACAAAACAAAACAAAACAAAACAAACCTCAAACAACTCATGTACAGAGGCTCAAGCAGTGTAAATAAGAGGCTGCAGAAAATGTTAGGTGTGTTTTCCCTTCATGTTTTTTTTCCCTCTCCAGTCATTTTTTGACATTTTCCCTTTGCCTGCTGTTTAGTTTTTTTGAAACAGAAACTGAAAATTAAATTGATGGCGTATGTCTATAGAAAAGCCTCCCTATCTTGCTGCAACACTCATCCAGTCTATTGAGAAGTTGAAAAACAGTGTTTCTTTCCTTTTGTTTCCAATGGTATAAATTGCATGTAAAAATACGATGCCATCATACCACCAACTGATTTTTGCCCCACTTACATCTGTTTTATTTTCCCACACATGAGTTTTTTCCAGCTGGGGCTTCTTAATTGTTCTTTTAATCTCATTCTCCCTTAATCTTTGGTTTATCTCTCTTTCTA
The DNA here is from genome assembly GCA_013398815.1 of Ibidorhyncha struthersii. Taxonomy (NCBI): domain Eukaryota; kingdom Metazoa; phylum Chordata; class Aves; order Charadriiformes; family Charadriidae; genus Ibidorhyncha; species Ibidorhyncha struthersii. The sequence continues at coordinate 737,515 of VZSZ01005278.1, read as the reverse complement.
TTACACTTTTTATTTGGAAGAGATTAGTCTTCCCTGTTCACCATGCACCCAAACTCGTTTCATGTAGTATATGTGCTATTTCATACATACTACTCCCACAGATTTAGACAGCCTTGTTTGATGGCAATGACCACAGAGTCTTTTGTGATCCTGTTTGGCATTCTGTCTTCATTTAGTCAACTGCTTTGTAGTTAGCAATATAAGAATTATTGTATCAAGCTAATGAAGCGTTAACTGTCCCTACTGTGTGCTAACGTGTAGCTTTGTTAGTGAATGAACATATATCCCTGCACAGTTGGATTTCTTGTGCATTTTGGAAGGGTTAATCCTAGGAAAAAGCTGAATCCTGTGTGGTCAGCACCAGTTCCCCTCTTTACCGTGTTAAGGCCTGACAGCATTTTAATGAACAAGTCACATAGCTTTTACAGGCTTTAACTACTACCACCAACTTTAATAGAATCTAAAGGAAGAAATTGTTATGTGCCAACACATGAGCACTCACAGGAGAATACTGGGAATACTGAATGATAATTTATGTTTTAAACATAAATAAAGATCCAGGGATCCAAGGAGTCTCTTCAGCTGGGAAGGTTTGTGGGTCAGGTTATTCAAAAAGAGAGAAGAGAAATAAAAAACCTAACTTGCTAGACATGGCACATTCTGAAGCCATAGAAAGACTAGCACAGGTAGGAAGTGAGTAGTAGTAGTTCACTGGCAAAGATAGTCCAGCAGGAGGAAGGGAGCTCTGAGGTTCAGGAGTGGCACAAATCATGAAGTCCTTTGAAGTCTTAAGGAGAACCTGCTGAAAACCTCAAACATTTCCCATCCTGCTCTTGCATACTTTAGTGGTTCACCATTTCTGGCTCAAAGATGCTTACTCCTTCCTCATTGCCTTTCGAAGAGTGCAATTCCTTTTCTCCGCTTTCACCTGCCCTTTCCTCTCCATGACACCTCATCACTGAATGGCAGGGATCATTCAAGAAATACCACCAACTGCAACAGTTTGTAATCAATTAACCTCTTCAAAAGGTCAGGTAATAAATTTCAATATCTTATATGGAGCTTACTACAAGGCACTTTAAACAATGTCATGACTTTTTCATTCTGAAACATGAGTTAATTTTCTATCAATTTGCTTTTATCGCACTTTTTTTAGGGATCAACATGAGAATTTTAAAATTATGAGCAGAGGCAAAAAATAAATAAAAGGGAATGATAGTATTGTCAGTTGGTTTAGTGTTGTGCATTAGAACGCAAAAGAAGTTTGATTTCAGAGAAAATTTAAAATGAAGAGAAAAATGAAGGAACAATCTCACAATTATGGGCTATGATTTTTCCTCAGCAGTTTTTTTTTTTTTTTTTTAATTAAGGCAAGTTTTAATGGCTCTTCTTTTGCAATCTTACAGTATGTACAAGCACAGAAATTCCTTTTAACAGTCAGTTTACTAGAGACAGCAGGTTACGGTCTGCACCAAAGACAATGATGCCTTATTCTGTATCCTATTCACTCACCCTCAAAGTATTACAGGTTCAGTTCAAGTCAATGTCAACTCTCAGCATGGGGCTTCTAGTAGCTTATTTTTTCTGTGACTAGGCTCTCCATCCAGGTTACATAAAACCTCTTTTCTTCATTCTAATTTTCAGTACCATACCTAGGATCCTTTAATTTCCTCTTCTGAGAAGAGAAATAAGCTGCAGGACTTCCCTTTGCTTTTTCTTTACAATATAACCTGCCAGAATCTCATAGATAAATGAAACCTAAATAGTATTCATCACTCCTGGAGTGATTAATATTTAATGTATTACACGTGTCCTCTAGTGTCCCTACACTTTCAAAAAGCTCCCCTGTTCTTCGTGACTTGCAAGAACAAAATCTCCCAAAAGAAAAAAAAAACACAAACAAAACAAAAAAAATCCTAACTAAACAAAAATATTCCCCTCCCCCTTTTTTCCCACAGTTGCTAACATGAGTGTTGTCTCTTTTAAGATGGAGCTTACATAAGTGTCATTACAGACATGAAAGAAATTAGAAGAAAATTAAAGCAGTTGAATATGCAGCAGTTTTTCTGACTTCTGTATGGTGGGGTAGTTCAAGCTTATCTCTAGCAAAAACTAAATTAGGGCCCCAAAATTTCAGTGGAATGTAGAGACAGAAGATCCTGATCTGGGGCTGTAACCAGGTAGATGTTTACCATCAAAGAGAAGGGAAGCCAAATCCTGCTGGGAATGGAGGCAGAGCTTTCTTTGCACAGATTCCTCCTTCTGTAGGCTGGACGTGTAAGCTGCCAGTGGTTCCTGTAGGAAACTATTTTATACTAATAGGAGTATCGATTTAGCAGAGAAGAAATTTGGTGAAGTTTGGTTAACATGGGTGGAGAAGAACCAAGATATAATAGCAGGAAAACTGCCTTGAGGTTAATGTTGGTACCCACAGGTGAATAATTGAGAGAGTAGGAGGTAAGAGCTGGTAAAAAAAAGCAAGCCATATGGGTTGATAGTTTGTCATACATTTATAGACATGTCAGTCTCACCCGTCACATGTTCTTTTGAACATGCCAGATGAAAAATATAATTGAACATTTTGCTTTCTGTTATTTTTGAGTAAATCCAAAGTCTTCTCAGTTATCCAGTGGACTACTGCAGATTTAATCCCTGCCAGATGGCAGCAGAATTTGCTTCATTTGTTCATGAAGAGATATACAAGCACCTGTCACCCCTCACTTTCTCTTGCAACCTCAGCAACAGAGGAAAGTGCTGGCACTGGATAATTGAGAAAGGTTCAGGGTAAACTTCTTTCATTACTAACTACCGGGAAAGCATTCTTCAATTATTCACTAAGTCTGAGGGATAGAACAATTGTGGAAGGCTATTTTTATCCTATTGGAGAAAAACAGTTTTCTCTGGGAAAACAAAAAATAAAGCAAAAACAGAGTTATAATGGCATTTCCTCAACTATGTCCAGTAAAAGGCATCATGAAATCGGGCAAAAGAGTGAACACTGTGGAAACTCAGGCCCAGCCTCCCTTTTAGCAACAGACTTTCCCAACAGAGGTAGACAGGAAGGCAGTGAAGTTTTCAAATCTGGGAACAGCAGTCCCTGATTTTACTGGAGTTCTGGAAAGGTGTAGATCACAAAATCACAGAATGGTTGAGGCGGGAAGGGACTCCTGTAGGTCATTGTGTCCAACTCCCCACTGCTCATTTATCTAGGGTTGGTTGCCCAGGACCATGTCCAGGCATTTTCTAATATAGCCAAGGATGGAGATTCCACAACCTCTCTGCGAAACCTGTGCCAGAGCTCAGTCACCCTCACAGTAAAAATGTATTTCCATGTGTGATACGTGATTCAGGAATTGCACTGGTTGAAGGACACTTGCACCTCATCAAGGAGAGCAAAATCTCCTGGGCAAGGACTCCAAGGGTTTAGTTTCACTTTGCTTTGTGACAGCTTATGGGACCCTGAGCATGTTATTCCCTCTATCTTGGCTCTAATTGGGGATAATAATTCATTTCACTTACCTTTTTTTCATTTTTAGTGAGTTACTGAGCTCAGGATGACAGGTGCCAGGGTGTGGGTGCACAAGCCCAGTGGATTTCTGATCTCTGGTTACAGGTACTGAAGACAGAACAAGAATTAACAGACCTTCTCTTTTCCTACAGCATGTAGCTATCTCCTCTCATATCCTGAGCACTCTCTAATCATCAACACTCACACCTAAACAAGATTAACATCCTCTGTTTTCATGTTAGAAACTTTTCAAATATGAATCTGAAAAGGGTATTATATGATGAGATACATGTGATGCATCAAGACTCAGAGAAAATACTTTCCAGATTGGAACTTGGGTGGTGAAAACACAGTGCAGAAATGCTGGAGTGTTTGCTAGCTAATGTAGAAGATTTATTAGGAGTTGGAAAAGAGATGGTATCAATTCTGAAGCTGGGTGAGAATAGGAGAATGTAGACCTGACCCTGCCAAGAACAAATTGATCTAATTTGATGAAATAATTTGATTTGGTGAGGATGGTCTAAAAGAAAGTAACCAACACAGGGGGGAAAGACAGGAAGGGAAGCAAAGGAAATAAGAAATTGTGACTTCCTCTCACAATCGTCTGGAAACTTGTGAGTGTAACTTTAATAGATGCACTGTGGAACTTCTAATCCCCTTCTCCTCGTTTATATGCCCATCCTTTGCCTAGCTCTTCTCCTTATCTAGTAGTCATAACACCCAGTTATGACTATGTAGTGATTACAATGAGATGTAAGTTATTTTTTGAAGGTGGTATGAAGGAATTAAAAAACAGCTAGGGTCATTTGTTTTAAAATTTCATTTAATTAAGTTATTCTTATCTTGAATTCCCATACAATCCAATTACCTGTGCAAATTTTAATGCATTCGCTAAATCTAAGCTTTCTCCTCCTCACTATTATTAAAAACAGTTATTAGTTTCATAAACTTTAGCACATAATTAGCAAAAAAGTATCATAGCCCTGCTGACTCATCAGCTTCTACATTAGTTTTATTATGGCATTAAAAAAGAGTTTTAAGCATTTACCAACTATCTACATACAGTGCTTGTCAGTGATACCCATTTATGGGAGCAAACACACAGTTACTCTTGAAAACACTTGTAATGAATGTTTTCCTCATTAGCAACAGGAACTGGTAAAACTTGGCACTTTTGATCTTCGACAGTTCACAGAAGGCTCTTCTTTGCCTTGTTTCCTAGGGAAATGAAGCTCACACTTTCACTGCCTATCTATTTAATCAGCTGGATGGAGAGCTGATTTCTATCAGAAATAGAGCCCCTATTTCTATCCTACATGAGTGGGAAACTGCACTGAGATGTCAAGCGGTTTTAGATGCTAGGGCATTCGCATGCTACATGGATTGTCTGTGCCTGAGCCACAGAAATAGCTTTTATTGGAGCCTGGACCTTCAGAGGCTGAGTCCCTGCTACAGGGAAAGTGGGCCATGTGTGAACTCTGTTGTCCGTCTGGCACTTGTCTAACTCCAGGGATATTTTGGAGTGCTCACGAGCTTCCCTCCAGAAGCGGACAGCTCTGTGTAACCCATCTTGTCACAGCTTTGGAAAAGGTCAGGACATGCATGTGGGAGACCAAGATTGCAGGAGACCAAGACTGCGGGACGCTCTTCAAAGCAAGCCAGTCCTGCCATACTGATAGAGCTTTTTATGCCAAAATAGTAAATGAGACACAAATCCTCAGTAAAATCAATCTTTGGTAGTTCCAGTGTTCACATACCTTTCCTTCTTATCCTGCTTTAGCAAAGTGGACAAGTGGTCACAATAGTTATTCTATTCACTATTGCATGTGAGCCTGCAGGTGTACCTGTACGCCTTCAGTAAATGAGAGAAAGTTTACATTTCTTCTGCTGAGGGGTAAAATATCCAAAACTAATATAGACAAAGTAAACACACAGACAATAACCAGAAAGTAATAAATGTGCACGTTTCATGGACATGCTTCCACTTCCCTCATAGTTTGTATACCTATGGTCTCACACTGATGAGTTTGGCACCCAAATCCCACCAAAGAGCTAAGATTAGGGTTTCTTTGAAGGCTGAATGTGAGGATTAAAGACTCTTGTGTAACATACTCCAAAAACTTTTTGAGTGTTATAGTTCCAGGACTTGCTGAACCTCCATTTCATTTCATGACCATTTCAAACTCCTGAGTTCACTGTCTTTGGTGTTAGGCCTCTGTATTTTAGGTCTGAGTATCACTTGAGGTTATCGTGCATCTGCATACTTAACAAATTTCCCTTTGAGACTTTAGAATTGGTTGTATCAAGGGCATTACTAGACTTCTAAAAACATTCTGTGTGTTTAGTTTTGCAGAAGAAACAGAGCTTTTGAAAAACACATCAATGGGATTTTAAAAGTCTATAAGCAGCTCTACCATACAGCTTGCCATACGCAGAATATACCACAATAGATACTAAAATTTTCAGACCCTCTGACTGGGTCACAACCTGGCTTTCAACACTATTGAAGTAGTGGGACTATTTCCAGTTTCTTCCAAAAAGCATTCTTTTCATCTCAGTTGAAAGCCTTCAATAAAGGGCTGCATATGTCCTGCCATTTTTTCCCCTTCCCATTTCTTTTCCGGATGACTCCCAATGTATCTATACTATAAGCACTCCAGGGACAACTTCAGCACAAATAGGTCATAGCCCTATAGCGCTTATCCAAACCCACTGCATTCAGATACCATTGGTGCCCCTATAAAGCACAAGGCACTTGTCTTCAGAGAAAGGGAGAGGCCACTAAACCTCATGTCAAAGTCAGAAGTATACAGCAAAATCAGTGCCTTGATTCAGCATGTCTAACCTGACCCTTGTCCAAGGCCTTGTCACCTCAAGCTTCCTCTATAGTCATTTAGAGAGAGGTAGATGGTCTGACCCGCTCCCTGCACCTGAAGGATCCCTTATTAGTTGTCTCAGCATTTTAATGCAGGCCACAGAGTTTTTTTCACAGTGACCCAACATTCCTCCTCTTACTTCAGCGTCTTTATCACAAGGCTTTATATTGATTCACTGTCATGGGCTTTCTTTTTTGAGCATCTCAGCCTCATTGTTAGTTCTTAGGCTCTCTCAGAATGGCTTTAGAGGCTCCAGGTTGTTTATTGACGTGTATGTTGAGGTTTTCTTCCCTCCTGCCTCCTATCTGATCAAAGCAATCAATAAATGAGTGCTGTTATTATATTTCCAAACTCTTTGAGGATCTGTTACAGAGAAGGCATTGCCTGCTTAATTGATGAAAGCAAAGCTAAAAAGAGCCTCTTTGGTGGCACATATAGACACTTGAGAAGTGGAAAAAGGAAGAAACTTATCCCCCCCTTCCTCATGACCTTGAAGTATGACTTGAAAGGCTTCTATTCTGTCATTCACTGGCAACCTTTTTTCTTAGAGACCTCTGACTCATCTACATCCACAGCTGCACCTCTGTACTCCAAGTTGGCAGGGTAAGCAAAGTACAATACCTTCTGCATGGTTTTTTCTTCAGTGCTCTTTCATTGGCCACCAAAAGTATGAGATTACTCATCTAGTTGTATGTTCTGTGAAAAGAGATTAAATCCCTGCAAAATTTACACAATTAAATAGCCACACACAGCTAAATTATTGCTTAGTATTTTAGGAATTAGGAGTTCAAAAGTACCTGATTTGCATTATTTATAATTGTAACAGCCAGCTTATAGTATTTTTTCTTGTGTCATACTTGGCTTCTTAGGCTTTCAGAAGACCTTGATCACTCTGAAAATAATCCCACCAAAGCTTTTTCTTTGTAAATCTATGGATTTTAGATCAACTCTGAAGTGTAATTAACTTGGGAAACAGCCCACCCACCTGATTGACAGTTCTTAGCTAGTACAGCAGAAACTCGTTATATATGTCTCCCAATTCCTTTATTGTATCTGTGGCATTATTCAGGGCCTCAAAGCTGGACTCAATTCTTAGTCATTCGGCTTTGATTTCCCATCTTATCTCGGCAAGTACTTTGCCTGTAAAAGTGCACTGTTAAGACATTTTGTAGGTACAGACATGGGGTAAATCCATCCTAACCTAACTTTACTGACCCCGGTACTTTTACCTCTGGTGTGAAATTGCCTCGGAGCAGAATGAGCAAGTTGGGGGGGATTTCATTACGATATCTCAGTAATGCATATTGCCCATACCCAGCTTTTCAGTAGTTTCTTAAAAACTGAACTTACCGTGACAGTGATCTCTCAGGAATGCTAAACTTTAAGCTTGTGACAGTTGAAATCTATAGGGCTGCTCATGGGCATAAGTGCTTCTGCGGGATCATGGCCTCTGGGGGGGGTGTTGGCAGGGGGACTTGATGGAGATTAATAGCAAGGAGCCCTAGAGGCCAAATTAATTTTCCTCATGGAGCACAGGAGGCAACATTGTAGCTTATATTTTTCTGTATGAAATGCTATTGAATAAAACAATTTGTCCTGCCAAAGCACCAAATGGCTGTCAGAAAAGTAGCATTACATTTATTTTTAGACTGCTTTCCTAAGGAAATACGGCTTCTTTGCTCATGCTGTATGCATGAATGTATGTGAAACAATATGTGTATAACTACTTAAATGTCCGATTTTGTCCCTCTCCCACCATAATGTTGAGCTGGCTGGGCAATTTCAACACATTTTTGACAGGAGGACAGAGGCCTCAAGGAAATTATTTTCTACACTGTGAAAATAGAAATGCAGGTAAAAACAAGAGACCTATTTAATTTCTTCCCATGAGAGAGAGGCTGTAGCATGAGCTCATTGCTTATTAGACATCTGAGAGTGCAGATTGTTCAAACTGATGGCATAAATCCATATGAGGCAAGTTTCTCTCTGCTGGTCACAAATCTACTGGTTCTATGCACAACTGTTGTTCTTTCCCTCTTCCAAGAACCATATAATCTTCTGGAGCTTTTTCTTAAACTGTTTTAACAGGTCACACTTCTCCTTTAATAACAATTTGCATCCAAGAGTTGGAACGTCCCTGCACAGGGCATTAAAATGAGAATTATCAGATTTGGCTTGGCCATGAACCTGCTGACAGATCATAAACAAAGTACTTCTCTCTATACCTCTGTTTCCCCTTCACACTTTACTATGCTCAGAATGCTGTCTGTTTAGGAAAAGGGAAACTCTTTACCCCTGTAGACAGAGTCATCTGGCTCTGCCTGATTTAGGTTCTCTATGTGCTCCCAAACTGAAATTTATAATGATGCAAGGACATTTTTCTATGTGGCCAAGGGATCCTTTCTTCTTCTTTTTTTTTTTTTTTTTTTTTATTTGGGAAAGTATTTCATAATTTACACATTTTGCCATTCCTCTTTGCCATACAGCTGAAAAGGTTTACCTTTGAAATATATGAATTTGAGATGGGAGTGGATCTTCCTTTGGCAGTGAAGCAGTTTGCTCCCCAGCACAGTGTAACTGGTAGTGCAAAATGGTAGAGTTAAAATTAAAACATGCCTCCAGCGAGTTCCAGCAGGATATAAACTTATCAAAATATGTACTCTGAAAGGCAGCAAAGCACGCGGCTTAAAGACCTTTGTTAGATTCTCAGTGATATTTAAGCAGTTTGAGATGTGTGCTGTTCTTCACTACGTTTTCCTGGTGGAATACCTCCAAGAGCGGTCTTTACAGGGCTAAACTTAGCAGCCTCTGCACACAGCAGTGAGCCTTCCCAGCACCAGACTGGATACCTTGTGCCTTCCATTGTAGCCAGCTAAAGAAGAATTTATGGAAAGATGCAGGCTGAACTTCTTAAATCTTAACTACTACATGTGAACTGAGAATATAAAATAGAAGCAGCGACCCCCAAATGATTCTGTGTTCTAACATATATTATTTTTCTTCATATGCTGAATGGGAGTAGGTAAAAATAGAGGTGCCTCAAATGAGAAAATGAGTTGTCACTCTTGATATGAAAGCTTATATAAAATGGAATTTCAGTCCCACAAGAGATTGATATTTTGACACTTGGTCCTGAGTCAGGAAAAAATAAAAATGAAATAGCAAAATTTTTCACAGGAATAAAAAGTTATATGAAAAAGTGCAGTTTGGAAATGTCAAAACGGTTTGCCTCATTTCATGCTGATAATAATATTCTCACCATACCGTGCTGCTCTAGCCTATAGGAGTGGTACTGTACTGTGTCACTCACAGATGCTTTCCTAAAGGCTTTCTTCTTGCTTATCTCAAGTTCCTCTGTGAGGAACTTCGGTCTTTCATTTGGCTAAAATACCACGGGACTTGGTGTGCCCAGCTGGGACTGATCAATGACTCAGATGCTAATATTCTCTTGATTTTCTGATCCCCAGGGGAACAAATAATTCTTCCAAAATTTTTTCCCTGGCAAAAATGCTTAGTCAGGTGTTAGGGAAGACATGGAATAAATGGAATTTTCTTAAGCAATCTTATTTAGCTGGTGCAAATATTCAAAATAAGGCCACACTGCCTGTTTGTCTGATTCCAAACAGTGGAAATGTGATTCCTTTATCATGGATCATGGGGGCATTTACACCCTCCAGCTGGGCTGCAATACCTTTCTCTTGACATATTTGTTAATGCAGAGGATTCATCACCTGTGGTGTGACCTAGAGTGTGCCGAAAAACACAGCCCCTGCACGTTTCTTTGAACTTGCAGGTTGTATTTCTTCATTTTGATTTGCAGTCCTCTGCAAACGTTTCCTGTAAACACCTATCTCACTGAGCTTCCTTAGTAAAAATCAACTAGGCAAGTAAATAAATAAAGTATATGAAGTATGTAAAACAATGAATTTACCTCGGATAGCCAGAGATGCTTAGGAAAAAAACAAAATTTCTGTTTGAGTCCTCCTAGATCACGCACAGGAAATTACCTCATGTTGCTTATATTGGCAACTGGCTTTTCAGAATTCAAACTGCCTCATGTCCTGCACAAATGGCCAGCGCTGTGTCAAGTGCCAGTCATTATTGTTTATGCACCAGTGTCTTCTCTGAAAACAAATGTGCAGATTTTTTTTCCTCCGCAAACTGCAAAGAACTGTGACACTGGCAAGATGGTAATTTTATTCAGCACTCAGAAGGCAATAATTTATCCCGTCTTACACTTGTGGGTGAAAATGTTGTTTCCATTTAGGAGAGCGATGCAAGCCAATGAGAATGGGTGCTCTCAAAAAGAAAATAGAAAAATAAAAGAGTTCTTTTATAAAATCAGTAATACAGAAAAAGTCTATTATCAGAAGTAAAAAGTTTACCTGAATTGCTTCTGATGACTACTGTGTAAGCTGCATAACCGGTGAACTTAAATAAAATTTGCTTTGCCGTGCAGTTCAGTCAAATGTGCAGAAATAAGAATTTCCATGCCTTCAGTAGAAAGAAACATATATTACTGCTTTATGTAACACCTCTTATTTTGTGTATGGTATTAAGGAAGGAGCTCTATATAGACCCTAAGGAGACATGGATATGTGCATTTTAGGATCAGGTTCTTAATCAATACCCTGTGATAGTTTATTATTAGCAGGTGCACAGAAATACAATGACAGGATAGTTTGGGCACATCAAATTATTGAAAGTAAGTTTGAACATCTGGCCTTGATCTTTCTCACCCAGCAATTAATTTAATTAAAAGTAGACCTGTCATGATCTTTTTTATTGATTGTATTTTAAAGCATTTTAGCAGTAATTACTTGTTCCTGTGGGCCTACTCAGGGAATCACTGTAAGAACCAAAACTTATTTGCACACTGCTTTTTAAAATATTACTGCAATATCTTAGGACAAGAGCTTGATCTAAGCCTTGGTTTATATATTTCTCCAAAAACATGCTGAAAAAACGACTTCTGAACAAGGGCAAAATCCTGGGGGACTCTTGAGTATCCCCCTCACACTTGTAGTGCAATTGGATAACTGCAAGTGCAAAAGAAGCAACAAGCTTTAAGAGAAACCTAATCTGGATAACAGCAGGTACAAAAACGAGGTCAGACTTTACTAACTAGACAGGCTTCTTTGTGAGGTCAGAGACAGTATATGTTTCTCATGTCTTAACCTTGTTGGTGTAATGTTTGTTGTTAACTTATTAGGGTTTATTTTCAATGCAACATAGAGCAAACTTATTAGGGTTTATTTTCAATGCAACATAGAGCACCTTTAGCTTCCGTGGAAGTAAATACCACATCTCTGATTCTGGCAATTTTTGTAATTCCACCTGTCCTCCAGTCTTGTTTTTTCATAGGTATGTCTGTGCTTCTTCTTTTATTCTTTTGGGGTAAGAACTATTTCAGATTTTCTTTCCAATTAGCATGTTGTTTTTCTTTCATTCATCTAGTTATGGGTCATTTCTTCATATTGCATTATCTGACTGAGTTTACTCTTCAGTTTCAGGGCTTCTCTCTCAAAAGTAAGTTCTTTTTATCTCGTTGTGGTTGAAATTCTGAGGGGGAAAAAAAAAAGGCAAAACAAATCAAAACCCTACTACCTATTCCATAGGGAAATGAAAAAGGTATGGTTTTATTGGTGTCATTAGATCATTTGGGCTCTTTGGTTTCTGTGGAGATGGGCAAAACTTTTATTTTATTAATGTTAAAATCTCTGTAAAGAGTTTTAAAGTGCCATGTTCTTCACTGCATCTTTCCCCCAAGAAGGGGGATTATCCTTTTCCTTTATTTTATGCTAGATGTTAAACAAAGCATTATAAGCATTTGAACTGTTTTCAGATTTTTCTAAGGGCAGCCTTCAGTGAGACTGTACAGTGTTTTCATGGGGGGTGTGTGTGTGTGTGTGCTATCTACCATCTTTCTGAGCCAAAAATTATGACTGAAAGTGGGTCAGTGTTTCCTGGAATATGTCCAGGTTCATGCAGTCCAGGAAAAGACTGAAAACTGGAAAGCTATGAAGTACTGATGCTTCTCTAAACACCACTAGGTAGGTAGCTTTCAACCTTCGGTGCAGACATTCAGCTGAACAGGACAACTTTGTGTGGCAGATTCATGACTAGTGTAAGTGCACATCGTATTTCTGGTAGCAGTTAAATCTTTCTTGCCACATAAGCAAAACCATTATTATTTCCTACTTGTAGGATGAAGAAGATGAACAATATATATATCAGTGTAAATTTACAAGTCTTGATCCATAAGTCATCCCTATGGTGAAGACACCTCTTTTGTTAGTCCTACCTTTTCCATCTTAATTTATCAATTCTTAGAGGGAGAGGAGTAGGAGTTACAAAAGGTTACATTGCCAGCTATATTTGTGCCTCTTTATAGGAAGTAACAGTTATTTTTGTTTGGCGTTTTTCTTCACAAGATTTCAGTCTTTGGCACCTGAGTTAATTCCTTGCGTGTAATATTTGTTGCTTGCGTGTAATATTTTTTGCTTACATGTAATATTTGTTGTTCTTTATAAAGACTGCTTTATAAAGCAGGAAGAGGGCTTCTAATCTGAAAACAGCTGTTGATTTATGTCTATTTTCAAATATCCCTATAGAAACTAAACCAGAAATTAAAATACTTATGAAAGGAAGATTTGTTACTCTGATCATCCCTACACTAGTTTGATTAATCCCAATGATAATAACTTAAAGAGGAGATTTTGACAGAACAAAGAGTTAGACTTAAGGTAATGATTCCTGATCTGTTAACATTCAGTTCTAATTTACATTTAGTGATTACATTAGTATAAAAAAAAAACAAAACACCAAGCCAGACAGGAGCACCTGTGTTATGGACCAGCTGAAGTGCAGGGAAAATAATTCCATCAGTGCCTTGACAGATGATCCTAAAGTTGCCATAGTTTTGCATCCTGCAATCTGACTTGCGTTCCTGCTTGTTCAAAGGTGCACTGAGGTAGTGGAACATTGCAATGCCTTCACACTAAGCTGAGCGTGGCTCTGCGATAGACTTTCCCCTGTAATTGGATGATTAAATCCAATTCTTCTTTGAGAAATCTTTAGAAAGGTGCCACCAGCTGGTCAGAGGACTCATTGCAGTCTAGAGGACATCTAGATTGCAATCCCGGTTCCTTGCAACTCGGAACAATTTACATGTAGTTATTTCCCATCGAAGCTGAATGTCCTCATCACCACCTGTAAAAAAGAATACAGCTCCTGGGTATATTTTTAAAACGTGTGTAATGAGGAAACTTTCCTTGCGGACAGAGTCAAGGGGTTAGTCACTTCTATAACAACGGCTGTGAGGCACAATTTCAAAAGAAAAGGGGTGTTGTGTTTTTAGCCAAGAGTTTGTTTCTCACCAGAAAAAGACAACCCCAAGCATCTTTTTAATCAATTCGAAGTCAGGTTTTGAAATTCCTGCTCATTTGATGAAGAAACTTCAATGGAAAATGGAACAAAGTTCTGCTAATTCTGTTACTATCTTCCTATTTGTCAGCAGCTGTTATGGTTTGCATTTAATTTTAGCCAGCTCACCTGCTCTAGCTGGCAATGCCCTGGCATTGTGTATTTTCCGTGGAGAATAAGGATACACTTGTGCAGCCATTCTGTTCTGGATAGCTAGAGCACAAGGAAACTCTGCCATTTTTGCGAAGAAGGTTTAGAGGTCACCAGTTCAGCCCTGGATGTCAGTGACAAAATACTTGGCGTTTCACTGATGCTATTCATTCAGACAAAGGCATTCTTTCCACTAGCTTTAATTAATTAATACTGGTTGCAATTAGTCATTGTTAATCCTCTCTGTTAATGAATTAGCAATCATTATGAGGTGCAAAAGCTTGCTGAATTACTGCAAATTTTAAATGATTTTACGTGGGAAAAGAAGACTCTATTTTAGTATAAATCATTCTTGCCTTTTCTGGTAAGCAAAATGGGTGTTTCCTAAAGTGGCAAGATGGGCATGCAGGGCAGGGAAACTCCCACAGGATCCCTGCATTAACTTCAAATCCCTGCTTCAAACTCTCTCTTGTGAGAGGGTTACAGTAGTTCGGCTGCTGGCATGCTGTTTTCTGGCCAGCCTGCTTGAGACTAGCTGTATATGTCTGGTTTGGACACTTTTACTTAGATTGTAAGCCCTTTGGCATAGGGAATGGCTTGTGTTGTGTGTGAGTTTTTTATAGCCTATAGCACCACAGGCTTTGATGCAAGCCTGAGAACAAAGAAATTTTATGGCGCTCTCTAAGCTACAGGACCTAGGAGTGCTTCCCAGTGCTCCTGGGACTGGGTGAATACTTTGACGTATCCAGGCTCTGTCTTTTGCCAACATTTGAGGAATATATCATCCCTATTGGAGGGAAAACCAATTATTCTGCAATGACGTGTTCTGATCTAGATGATCAGAGGACTGGGATTGTTGAAGTGTGTGTCTACTTAGAATAACTTACACAAAAATCATCATTAAATTATAATGATACCATTGGAATTAAGTACCATTAAATGTTCAGTGAAATAACTTTTGAAGAAAACAAGCATCATTATAGAATGATGACAAATAAAGAAAGTCAGCATTCATTTTTGATTAATTATATTATTTGGTTTTATGATAATTGTTTATATGAGAAACCTAATAATTTGAGTCTTAGAATGGAGATCCATGTTCTTTGTACTGATATATCTATGCATTACACAATACCATGGTGAATAAAGAGCATTTTAAAGAGACATAGCAAGAAAATTACAATAATACATTCAGAAACCTCATGCATTGACTGCATCTGAAAGAGCAAGTCATCACTTTCAGCTGAATGGATTTCATCCAAAGCCCCCTGTAGTGAGTGGAAAGACTGCCATTGACTTTACTGCGTTCTGGGTCAGGCAATGTGGCTCGAAATCCTAGACCATTGATTTCAATTAAAAATGTGTGTCTTCTCTGCTACACAGATTCTTCAACAGGGAAAAAATAAAATCAATCAACCAAAGGCAAAAATGTTTGTTTTGAACTTGTGCTCTTTAATTCCCCCTGAGTATTTCTTGAAGTGATCATTTTCACTTTGTATGTGTTTCAGGCCTGGTACTCTTATATCTATAAGCCAGAAGAACGTTAAGTAGTTTACAGAACATACAGGAGGACAAGCACATCCTTTCCATGATCTATGCCCCTGTTGTGCTACTGTTTAAAAACAAACAAACACAGAGAGTGCATCTTCCAACTGAAAGAAGATGCATCCAACATGTTCCTCTTGTCTTAACGTGCTGGATCACCTTGTGCAGGCTACGAAATTGTTGTCTGAGCCCCAGCCTATCATCCTTGCTACCTCCGGGCATCTGAACTCACCAACCCAAAAACGTGATCATCAAGGGGAATATCTCCCCACCTTCTCCTCTCTCTCTCTCTCTGTCAGAGCCCCATACCTTCTCTGCCCTGACTGGGGAGCCTGTTGTCCTGCAGGAAATGGAGGCACCTTCCCAAATCTCCTGAGTGTTCTGACAATTTATGCTCTCCACAGAGGGCCCGATACAATGCCTGTGGGGGACTTTCCTGAGCTTTGAGCTGCAGTGAGGGGTAAGGCTTCTTTGATAAGGTCTCAGACTTTCCTGCTGTAAACGCCAGAGTAGGACCCTGGTCTTTCCCTGCAGCATGGCTAAGGAAGGAAGGGGATGGGAAGGAAGTGGGAAGGTTTCCCTGCTCAGCCAGCTGCCTGCTACTCCAGCACCCAGCTGCGACGCCGTGGCTGAACTGAAGTGTTTCTAGACAAGTGCAAGAGCAGGATTTAACCACTTGAAGGAAATGGCTGAGGTGCTCAGGCCAATAAGTGGGGCTTCAGGGTGGAAAGATGGGTCTTAGGTTTTAGGGCAGCTATTAGAAAACAAAATGGGGAAGAGAGAGGAGAAAGGATTATAATGCCTCTCACTGCTTCCTGCCCTGTATCCAAACTGTAAGTATTTTCTGAAGCCACAAGATTCATCCAAGAAAAAGCTTTTCAGGCAGATTTGCCTCAGCTTTTGGGAAGGGACAACTGGCTAATTCTACTTTACAGCGTGAGTGAGGGAAGGGCATTTACCGTGTCTCTCTTTTTCCTATTGCACTCGCACAGACACACTCATAGACCATTTTCTAGTTTTATTTCTTATCAGATTTCCCATTATCACACTAGCTGTGCACTTTTTTCACATTTCCAGCAGTGCTGGCAGTAAGGCAGTGGCTGGTAAGCAGAGGAACATTACCAGCATGCCTTACAATAGCCTTACAGAAAGTGTGCAGCATTCAAATTGCAGAGGCTACAACATGGTTTTGGTGGGCTAGGGACTGCATTTGTCCTTTGCTTCCTCCTGTAACAGCTCCTGCTGAATCCCTCGAGGTGCCGAGCAAATCACAATTTTAGGAAATGCATTCCTATTGCTCCAGAATTGTTCCCTGGGCTTTGTACCGTGTTGTGAACTCTAACAGAATTCAGAGGAGCAGAGGAAAGGAGTTAACCTTAAACCTCTCCTAAATGTCTTGCTCGTTCTCTAAGTGTACAATTTTCTGCTTCTCTTCCCAAAGGTTCTTCGTTTACAATTACATAATTGATAGCTTAACCTTCTGTCCCCTCAGACCATTTTAAAATCCAATATAAATAACACCTCAGAAACAACCTCCTGTGGCCTTTTACTCTTGGCAGCACAAACTGGGTGTGGGCTGCTTTAGCTTTACTTACTATGTCAAAATGACCCCTTTGTTTTATAAACTGTTCTTAAAATCTCTGGCCATCCATTTAAGTGTGTAGCTTCCAATTCCCTGGACGTGGGGTTCCTTTCAGCACTCATGTTCTATTTCAGATTTCATTTTCCATGAGAGGCATAGTGAGTAATCCTTCAGGGGGAAAATAACATGGACAATTTTCAGGGTTTTTGCTTGCTTGTAGCTTGGTTGTCTGATTAGCTTTTAAACGTATTTTGTTTGAGGGGGGAGACAGTTTAAAATGATCCATAAGGGTTCAATTGCTCTGGCTTATATCTGGATTTTTTAAAAAATACTTTACAACACTTGGGACTGTACTAGAACACTACAAAGAAAGAGCACTTTTACTAAAATATGGGCAACACTATACAGATACTACAAAGCAACAAATACTTTTATTTAAATAAAGGCAACACCTTACATGGAATAGGCTTACTCGTAATCTATTACAGGGCTCACAGATCTGTAGAAGGGACAGGTCCTTGTCTCTGGAGGTTACTGTGAAAAGAAACACAGGCAGTTCAATAGGATCTCCAAGGCACTGGACAACAAGATAGATGTATTAAGAGATACTTCACCATAGGAGGCTGAGGCACTGCAAAGGACCTCAAAACAGAACATGACCTTCCACAAAGCAAGCTGTTTAATACAGGGACACAGCTGCAGAAGCCTGAGTGCCTGCGAAGGATGACTTAAGAAAGGAGAATATCCATCTTGTTTAGTCTTTTTCACTTGATTCAGTTTGCTAGAGTTTGATATCTCTTTCCTCCCTGACCCACAATGCTCTGCAAATCTTATTCGCGGCTTTCCTTTGGCTTTAAAAAAACCCCTATTTTTACTGCTTGGAAGGTTTCACACTTTGAGTCATTTGCCTCCCCTTCTCCATCACTGCTGTCTTCTCCTCCTCTATGCAGGGTGGTACATGAGTAGGTGAAACCGTTGATGAACTGTAGCAGGTCAAAATGTAGGTATTCAGTAGTTTGTAAACTTTTGAGCAGCATTTGATTGAAGACTCCATATATGTTTGTCCTGGACGTCATCAGAGAATTTGTAAAAGCTTTGTTGCACACCTCTTCACACCTCAGTCATGGTTTGTATACTGGATTGTTGGTAACCTATTAAAATTAGTAACAAATAAATTCCTTACGGTCCCATATTGGGAGGAGGGGTGAAGCACTGATTGATGTATTCTCAATGAAGCTCTTTTAATATCACAACACAAGCTGAGATGTTATTAAATTAGATATATTGCGAAGCTCTGAGTCAGACCCTCAGCTTCAGCCTTGTAGTGTGCCATGCTCTGCTAGCTTGGAAAGACGCTTTAGATTTCTTTTTGTGTGTTTTCTATATTCAAATCTGTCTTCACTTTCAAAGTTAGATTTTCCCCTTCTTGTTCCTTGTTTCCATGAATCATTTTGGATACTTGCAAATCTGTTGTATAGGGTCCACAATTGCAAGAGTTATATCTCATAGCTTAACCTTTTAAAGCCATTCTACAATCTTTGCCAACTGGAAAATACAATATTTGGTATAAAATACTGCTTTCAAGGCTGAAAATCAGTCTTATTTATCAGTGTGCAGATAGTAACATGTTTTCAGCCTGCATAAATATGGAAAAGAAGGAGTAAAACTCCCAGAGCCTTCAGTGCCAAATTGTCATTTTGGGAAAGAAGAGAACAGAGAAAAGATTGCTCTGACTTGATGTATGCTGGATCTAGGCTAAATTTACTATTTGTTAAGCACTACACATGTTTCATATAAGGAAATAAAAAGCATTACATACAGGTTTCTTTGATCTGCCATATTGCACAAGCATTCTTACCATCTTCTGTGTCCCAAGGGAACAAGAGAAATTCAGTGAAGAATTAGAAAAGGAAAACACCAAAAAGGAGAAGAGAAAAGCTGGGACTATGTATATTTTTGTAAACTGTTTATTCTTAAGATTTCAGTGAAAACTATTCTTTGTCTTCTTACAATATATTCAGAGAGGAAATTCAGGAACTAAATATTAATTACTGCTTTTAATGATTAACGTGTGCTTTTTAGGAAAAAAACTCCGTGTTTTTTTTTGTGAAATCCAGATTCTGAATTAGCTGTAATGTCTGTCCAAATAATGAATTTTCTGTGAATGTGTCTTGGATCAAGGAAAGCAATAGACTCAGTTTGGTGTAGGCTTGTGATGATGTGAGGATTCTGACAATGTGCAGCTTACAAATTCCTGTAAGTACTGGAGACTTCATAACTGACAGACTGCCAAACTCCATTGTGAAAGCAGAGCTTGCTTAGCTTCACTGCTGTCTGCTGTGAGGCACAGTGTATAGGCACTGGCACCAGGCAGTTTTTTACCTGGCATGAGACTGACCACTGACAATTGTTAAAAACTGGTTTTCATCCATTTAGATGCAACACCATTGGGTAAAGATCAGTTGGCTGCTGAAGTCAGGAGGCAGATTCTCCTTTCATTTTTTTCTTCCTTTTTTTTTAGTTTTTGGTTGGTTTTAGTCTGAGAGTGAATGTTAAGAGACTAGCTTGTCTGTATCCTATGGAGAAGATGTGGAAAAGGGCAATAGGAAGCTCCTGAAAGTTTTCTGCTAGAAGACCAAAGAATGCTTAGGAAAAGAGGGAATATTTTCAAATTATTTTCCAAGACTGTTAATTTTTTTACTGCTTAAAGTCTAGAGATAATGCTTTCTGAAGCTCTCAATGAAATCTTCAAGTCTCATGTGTCCTTGAGACAGCAAACTGTGAACTCATAATTTTTCATGGCCTTTTCCTCCCTTCCTTCTGTCTGATTCCCTACGGTGGAACTTTGTGAAGAACTGTCCTCAGTGCACTGGGAAGTCTGAAGACCTCCTTGCTTGCCTTAGATTTTAATGGTCCATAACCAAGAAAAGGCAAGTGGCAAAGACCCTTGGGCAAGAACACATACTGGGAAAGACCTACAGAAGTCAGGCAAATGCCAAATACTATAATGGTGAACATCCAGCATGAGAAGAGACACAAGAAGATTCATTCTCTAGACAGACTATGCTTGGGAAAACTTTGTTCTTCTGAATGCCTGTAAAATAGTATGGATAATATAATTTGCATACATTCTTTTTACTACTTTTAATAACATTAGAGTATTACTTATGAAAAAAGCTTTACAATCACCAAAGGCTTCCCATTAACTTCCTCTGTGCTGCGTACTATTTATATATGTTGCAGTTTTAAACATGCTTATCATGGTTTAACCCCAGCTGGCAGCTAAGCACCAAACAGCCACTTGTTCACTGGAAGGGTGAAAGTAAGAAAACTCAAGGGGTTGAGATAAAAACAGTTTAAAAGGTAGAGCAAAAGCTGTGCATGGAAACAAAGCAAAATAAGGAATTAATTCACTCCTTCCCTTCGGCAGGCAGGTGTTCAGCCATCTCCAGAAAAGCAAGGCTCCACCATTTGTAACAGTTACTTGGGAAGACAAATGCCATCACTCTGAATGTCCTTCCTTTCCTTCTTCTTCCCCCAGCTTTTATTGCTGAGCATGATGTCATATGGTATGGGCCATCCCTGTGGTCAGTTGGGGTCAGCTGTCCCAGCTGTGCCTCCTCCCAGCTTTTTTGCACCCCCAGCCTACCCGCTGGTGGAGTGTTGTGAAAAGCAGGAAAGGCTCTGATGCTGCGAGCACTGCTAAGTGGTAACTAAAACATCCCTGTATTATCAACACTATTTTCTAGGACAAATCCAGAATTTAGCTCCATATCAGCCACTATGGAGAAAACTAACTCAATCCCAGCCAAAAGCAGCACAATACTTCAGGATGTAGAAATAGATGTGGACCAGAAGGGCAAATTGTCCAGCTGCAGCCATACCGGTAAACTGTGTTTTGTACCAACGTTAGAAAACTATTGCCTGTGACAGAACCGATCTCCACCAGTAAAACTACCATTTTACCATTGTATCCTTGACTAGTGCCAACTAAACTGTGCTTGTCCAATATCATATCTATTCAGCTGGCTGTCTGAAAAGCTTTGTTTACATGCATCTTTCATGTCTACTTGATTTTGGAAAGACTCAATGAGTATCAAGGGATGTCCTAAGAATACAAGGCTAATTAATATGAGCTTTCCAGAGTTACTGAGATGTCCCTGCTATCTTTCGACACTTCAGTGGGTATCTGTGGATTTTGGTTTGGGTCAATAAAAAATAGGATGCTCTGCTTCCAAAGCATATCAGGCCTCATGTTTTCCTTGCTCATACCACAGGGTTTCAAGGGTTAATATTATGCCATTAATTTGATGGAGTAGTAGTAGTTCTAGGCAGTTGAGCTGATAGGAGAATTGTGCTAAAAACATCTGTCCCTTCCCAAGCAGTGGGGACGTGTTAAAAATCTCCAGCTTGTAGAAAGACCTGAAGATGGGTTGTGTGCCTTTCACAAGTTTCCCTATGGCTATTGTTCCTGGGAGATGTTGGCATGCAAGTCTGTAGAACAAGATGATGATTACCAGTAATTAACCACTTTCACTTCCATAAGTGATATA
This sequence comes from Ibidorhyncha struthersii, assembly GCA_013398815.1. Classification (NCBI taxonomy): domain Eukaryota; kingdom Metazoa; phylum Chordata; class Aves; order Charadriiformes; family Charadriidae; genus Ibidorhyncha; species Ibidorhyncha struthersii. The sequence continues at coordinate 715,876 of VZSZ01005278.1, read as the reverse complement.
ATTAATACAATTCTGTAGAATAAGGCATGGCAACTGGAAAACGTTCTCTTTTAACTCTTACTAAGTATAGCGTTCACGTTCTTTACTGAGGCAACTTTGGGAATACAACTGGTTGTAATGTTATGCTGATGCCTTGCTCTTCTAGCTGCTCTGTGTATAAAGACATAGGGCTAGACCACATAGTGAGCCCAGTTAGACAAACGTAAATCCTGAGTGTTTCTATTGATTTCATGACACAGTGATTTCAATGTTGTTATTTACCGTACTCCAGATTTACACCAAATGACAGAAAACCCATTCTCTTAAGGACAGAAGAGAATATTTCAGCTCAAGTAGAAACTATGAAAGCTTTTGATTTAGTTATTTTGGCATATGGAATACTAAAACAAAAAGTATAAAGACCTGTCACTGTTTCACCCAGTAGATTCATGTTTAAAATTCACTCTATCGTAAGATGTTAAGAACTGTGATTCCTCTTTCACAGACTCAGGTTTTACACAAGAGTAATCCCAACATTTCAAATGAAGTTACTCCAAATTTATCATGCTGGGAAAGCAGTAAGAATTTGGTCTGGAAACTCAGTGTTCCAAGCCAAAGGAAGAAGAAATGCATTGTGCCTTTCATGGTACTTTTATATTGATAGATTATTTTTTTTCTCAAGGCTAAATAGCGTATGCAGAGGCAATAAGAGCTTTTAAAATTTTGAGTAGAACTCATTTTAGGTCTTTCCACTACATAACTTTATGCAATTGGTGTGATGGTTTATGTAGTCACAGGCTGTAGGGTCAAAAAGAGTGAAAAGCAAAATACCTGTTAAAATAACTTTAAAGTTGAAACTGAATGCTTCCAAGCAACTAAATACACAGCAATGCAGCCCTTATTTAACCTTCATGCTGTCTAACAATGCCATACTGAGGGATCAGCCCCCTTAGGGAACACTGGGAAAAGAAAAAACAGGAAGAAGGAAAAGACATTTCAATCTGGTAAAAATAAAATAAATAAATACATATATAATGTTTTATTAAAAAACAAAAAAAAATTGTCTTTCTCCTAAAACTACTTATTAGAAAATCAAAAATCGCCCTTAAGTAAAATTCTGAGTTATTTTTTCAGAACGCAGGATTTTTATTGAAAATTATTTATCAAGAAACTGCTATTTTTCTACTTAAAAATAAAAAGAGAACTAACAAGTAAAGTCAAGACCAAAAGCAATTATAAATAAATTCCTATATCTAAAACAAAAAAAGGAGTAATTTTCCAACTAGCTATAATCCCAAAGGAGATATCAGATGACATTTTTCAGTTTTACTGAATGATCTTTGTGATTCTGATTCATAGCTAATCTTTTACAGACTGGTCCATATCACCATCATTTTAACTTCAGAAGAAACATGACTTATGAGTAAGAAATGAAGATGTCATGTAAAAATTGCCACTGACTACCAAGAGGGATTGGAAAGACACCAATAAGTGAAAATAAATGTCATGGTTTGGGTCTTTATTTCACCCTTAACTGTGCTCATGATTTGAGTGCTTCTGGATATAAACCTAGTTTTTTCAGAGAACAGGAGTCCGACTGGGGGAAATGTATTGTCATTCCTGGTAATTCAGAATGTCCTTAGCAAAGCAGAGTGCTTCTGAAGAAAGGAGTTAGGTGCTTAAAAAGGAAAATTGATGTATTGTCAGGAGTTTTTGCTTTTGACTCTGTTGCTGAAACTTACTGGGCCTTACTTTCTACCCATTTTTCCTGTAGCTGGGAAGTGTGCTAGGGCATTTTCATGAGGTGCCAATACAACTTACTTAAAACTTCTACCCAACCTAAAGGTCTTTGGTGACTGGCAAGTTCAGTTGCTTGTAAGAATTGCTTCTTCACCCATTTAAATAAAAATGATCTAAATTTTCCACAGCACTTTAAGCAGCAAGTCCTTGCTAACCTCAGTTATTTTTGCCTGAGACAAGTTAGGAGAATTCATGTGAGTGGTTCAGCAGGCAGAGGTAAGGAGAGCAAACAGCTATACCGCACAGCTGGAGGCAGGTGAGGTCAGTAATATGTTCAGCTGGCAGAAAGACAGTGGGAAAGGATGTGTGAGCAGATCTTCAACGCTCAAGGAGGACAACTGGAAGGCTGGATGCGAAGCACTTTGGGAGTCAAAGTATCATTGATGGCAGCTACTGTTAAAAAAGCACCAGGGTGTACTGGCACCAGCGTGGCAGCATCCACTTGGGTGAAGCCTTATTTATTTGTGAATGGGCTTTGATTTTTTTGCTAGGAAGGGGATTGAAGAGCCCTGCTCCAGTAGTCCTAAATGGTCATCACTGTAACCTTATCCCATGCGATTCTCCAAGAATCATGCCTGTTAGTTTGACCTCGGTGCTGGGAAAGGTTATGGCAGGTCCTGCTTGACTAACCTGATCTTCTTCTATGACAAGGTGACGCTCTTAGTGGATGAGGGAAAGACTGTGGATGTTGTCTACCTGAACTTTAGTAAAGCCTTTGACACTCTTTCCCACAGCATTCTCCTGGAGAAACTGGCTGCCCATGGCTTGGATGGGCATACGCTTTTCTGGGTAAAAAACTGGCTGGCTGGCTGAGGCCAGACAGTGGTGGTGAATGGAGTTAAATCCAGTTGGCACCTGGTCACAGATGGTGTTTCCCAGGGCTTGATATTGGGGCTGGTTCTCTTTAATATCTTTGTCAATGATCTGGACAAGGGGATCTATTGCACCCTCAGTAAGTTTGCAGATGACACCAAGTTGGGTGGGGGTGTTGATCTGCTTGAGGGTAGGATGGCCCTATGGAGGGATCTGGACAGGCTGGACCGATGGGCCAAGGCCAATGGTATGAGGTTCAACAAGGCCAAGCGCCGGTCCTGCACTTGGGTCACAACAGCCCCATGCAGTGCTACAGGCTTGGGGAAGAGTGGCTGGAGAGCTGCCTGGAGGAAAAGGACCTGGGGGTGTTGGTTGACAGCCGGCTGAATGTGAGCTGGCAGTGTGCCCAGGTGGCCAAGAAGACCAACATCATCCTGGCTTGTATCAGAAACAATGTGGCTAGCAGGACTAGGGAAGTGATTGTCCCCCTGTACTCGGCACTGGTGAGACCGCACCTTGAATAGTGTATAAAGTTTTGGGCCCCTCACTACAAGAAAGACATTGAGGTGCTGGAGTGCATCCAAAGAAGGACAGCGAAGATGATGAAGGGTCTACAGAACAAGTCCTGTGAGGAGCAGCTGAGGGAACTGGGGTTGTTTAGCATGGAGAAAAGGAGGCTCAGGGGAGACCTTATTGCCCTCTCCAACTACCTGAAAGGAGGTTGTAGTGAGGTGGGAGTCGATCTCTTCTCCTAAGTAACAAGCAATAGAATGAGAGGAAACAGCCTCAAGTTGCACCAGGGGAGATTTCGATTGGAAATTTCTTTACCAAAGGGGTTGTCAAGCATTGGAACAGGCTGCCCAAGGAAGTGGTTGAGTCACCATCTGTGGAGGTATATAAAGACATGTAGACGTGGTGCTTAGGAACATGGTTTATTGTTGGAGTTGGCAGTGCTAGGTTAATGGTTGGATTCCATGATCTTAAAGGTCTTTTCCAATCTAAAAGATTCTATGATTCTATAAGAAAAGTGAGGCAAGTTTTTCTGTAAACAGGACAAAGCCAGTTTGCATGCGCCTTGTGAGACCATCTTTTCTTTTTGTTTTTTGGTTTCCACGTTTTGGCTCTACATTCTGAAGTTGCTTCTGGAAAGTTAGTTGTGAAACACCTCTGCTTTCTCCACAGTTCTGCTTGGTGGTGTGGTTTATTGAGGACTCTGCAGTGTAACCTATCAAACATCTATACTTTAAAAATATTTCAGAAATACTACATTTTGGTTCAATTTTTTTTTTCAAGATACGTATCTGAAGACACATTAGAAGTGCTTTTAATCCACCAGGTTCAACGATTTTAACTACTAGATATTGCAGGCAGAAGTATAAGGAATACTTACACATGTTTCTTGTGGTGTGAGAGACAAAAAATTCTAATTCCAAGTGTTTACCAACAGCATGTTAATTGCAGGCTGCTGATGTACTTGTAAGGTCTTGTTTAATCAGGGTTAGTTAATCCTAAATTAAATACAATCGAGAAAATATTAAATTGCTTAGGGTTTAGCTTCCCATCTCTTTCATTTACATAAAACTAGCAGAATAATGTCTAGTCATTATGCAGCATCTGATCTGAAGGAGGGGGAATTCAGCTCGTACTGTGGCTCTTAAAGTTTTACTGTCAGGTTCAAGTTTATTAATGTTTAGCCTACTTAGGGCACATTCATAGGGAGTTATAAGATAACTCTGTCCTGTTAACAAATTAATCAAGCACTAAATATGCCTTAATAAAGCATCCACAGAGAATATATGTGAAAGCTTACTAGGGGCATGAGGTTTGTATAACAGAGATACAGACCCTGAGCAAATGAGGACCATGCTGTAGTTTTGCTGCCTGCCTGTCTGCTTAGTATACCATGTGTGTGTAGCATCCAGGGAAACAGGTGAGGAGCTACAGGTTGACCAGTTCCTCCTGCATGCTTGGGAGAGTGGAGAATAATGAATGGAGTCAAGGCACTGGTGAAGCCCAAGGCTCTAGTGAAAAGGCAGCAGAGCTTCCTGGGTTGGAAGACAAAATAAATAAAAAAAAACCAAAAACCAACAAAACCAGGGAATGGTGTAGCAGAGATGACTTCTTTGTTTTGTAGGACAGAAAGTGAGATTAAAGTATGATTGAGCATCACAGTTTGGTCCATAGTTACGTTCCTGAAATGGTTAAAAGTCATTGGACAAATTCAAAGAAAATGTGGTCTAAAACAATGAAGGATCTCGAGTAGAAATTAAAAAACAATAATCAAACATGTAGGGTCTGATTAAAGAGACGAGCTCCTAATATATGTTAATATTTTTACTCTAGGAAATAAATATGTCAGGAAAATGAAAGTAATTACTTCACTGTCTTTTGGCCATTCTAGCCTCAGACCTGTTTATTTTCTGTATCATCTAAGCTATCCTTTCAAAAGTCTTTCACACACCTCACCCTGACATAACTGAGCATATTGACTCAGAAAGGGACACAAGATCAATGTCTGAGTACTATTAACAAATTAAATAGAGACACTTAACACTTTCCTGATATCTTGAGATGACTTCAAGTTTGAGTTAAACTGAGATTAGCACAGTGAAAGAAAAATGGAGTTAGTATCTCAAAAGAATGTATGTATGAACTCTTACCATACATTTGTTCGTAATCCCATAGACTGCTATCAAAACGTTGACATGGACTTTTTGTGCATGATACAACTCAGATTATACAAGGTATGAAACCGATTTAAACAAAACCAAAGTAAACCACAGTATTATAGAACTCACTGCTGTAGATCAGGAACGTAAAGTAAATCTGAATAGTTTTAGTCAAATTATGTATTATTGTTTCTTTTTTATTAAATAACTGTTAAAGAGAAATTGCCATCATTCACCAACAGTGGAAATAGACTAGCAGTATTTCCTGTTTAGTTAACATTTAAGAAATGGTGAAATACTTTGATGTATAGAAAAGCAGCTAAGGAGGGTATGTATTAATATCAGGAGCTACCAGACGTATCTGTGTGTACATGAGTGTTAATGCATATATGTATAAATGGCATTTTTGATCTATCATAAATACAAATCTATTGACTCAAAATTAACGTTAGAAAAAAATAAATTAAGAAGGGTCTTCGTTTTAAGTAATGAAAGTGATTAACTTGGAGATAATGGCTGATCCCCATTAGTAACAATTTCTAAAAATTAAGATCAGATACTTTAGTTTTCATGGCAGAATTTAATTCAAATAATAATTAATTAGGGTTAGTATTGTGACTGCGTTTTCAGGAAAATCAGCTTAGATGACCACAGTGGTTTCTTCTGGCTTTAGATTCTGAGCAGGATTCACTGAATAAAGAAAAGTCATGGGATTTCTACAGCATTTTATCTGAGTTTTAGGCAGACTTGCATTGCTTACACACACACACACCCTGTAATCATTTGCCAAACAATTTCTGTGACATGGCACATAGAGCACTATGATGCAGTTTCATGGCAGCCAGCAACCGAAGATGCCTTTCACTCAGTAGCAGAGTGTGGTAACAAATAAGCAGTACTTACAAGAGGGGGAGTTATAACTTCCTACGTTATTAACTATAGCTCATTCATACATAGACTATTGTCAAAAATCAATGATACTAGTATCACACCGAAGCTGTATATTGATATTCATTTTCCTCTGGAATATGGCTATATTTTATATCCCTTTCGTCTTAGGCAACCACCTCCTTGGCTTGTGCAACTCAAAACTATTTCAGTGAAACTGCAGAGTGATAGATATATATTTATATGTATATATATACACATAGGCACGCGTACACATCCTTTTTTTTTTACCTTGGACTAGATTTTGTTCTATAAAACTTTCGTAAAGTAATGCTATACACAGTGTAGCAGAATGTCTGAAGGGATAATTTGTATTGTTAAGTGTTCCTGATCATATTATATTTTACAGTCACTACTATTTCTCTGAGCAGCGTCTCCTGTGTTTCTAATATTTTTTTCAAGGCTATCTGTTCCCTGAGGGGAAAATTTTGCACCCAATTGGCTTTTTAAGAATAAGAGTTGACTACAAAAGGTCTGGTAAAATGTCAGTGGGCTCTTCGTAAACTTTCCATCATTCACCTTTTTCCTTTTTTATTACCTTTTCACTTCTCACTCATCTTTTCCCAATTCACAGCTCTTTGTTTTTCTCTTGATAACTGGGGTTTTCCAGCCAACACCCAATCCACTTAACAGATGGCTGGCAGGCAGAAACCAGATGTGTAGTGAGTCCTTGTCCAACATTATGACTTTGGCTCAGTTGCATCCATGGCTTTTCTAGGCAAGGATCCCAGATTTCAAGAACCCTGCCTTCGTCCTCTCTTGGCTTCAAGTATGTTGTACCAGAGGGACTGACAGAGAAAACAGGCTAATGGTGACTGATACAGCATATGCAGAAAGACTTGAAATTGAGAAAAGGGCAGTCTCTGGCATGCTCATCTCAAGGGGAGTCAGGATTCTCTTTAAACACCCTTAGTCCATGTTAGATCTGAAGTTTCAGAGGCAATAACAGCATTCAGGAGTGTCCACACCGGTGAACTGGGTGGCCCTCACCAAACTTTTGCTGGAACATGCCCACGACCTTGAGTGCACGCTATATAGGTTATAATAAATGATGTCCAGTTAGTGTCAGAAAGTTTTTTGTTTCTCAAAGCTGATCTGGAAAAAGCCCTCCCCATGGTTCCCTGGACTATCTGATGGTTGTAAATGAATAGGAAAATGGACACAGCTGTTGGAATCTAAAAGCAAGTTCATGTAATACAGAGCAGTTTGCACACCCTCCTTGTGGACCAGGGGAATTTTTATATTTTTTTTTGGCACAATGATTCCCAACTAGTGTAAGTACCCTCTGCAGCTGATATAGATGATTACGAACCATTGCATGGTGGAAACTAAGTGCGAACAGATTAAATGAAGTTGTTCTGGAGTGCTTGTTATGATGAGACGACTCTCCTGAAAGACTTGGTACTGAATTTGGTTTTGAGTGTAAAAGTTAATTTTTATATTTACCATCACAGCTGTCACGACCATATAAATAATTTATTATAAATCAATTATTATATATTTGCAGACATCTTTAAGAAGTCTTAGGTGGTCAGTTAGGAACTATACTGGTGGGAATTGCTAATTTTGCATCAATATACAATTTTCCTAGACTTCTTTTTTGTTACAAAGTGTCCTCCCGAATATGTGATTTAATTCATCTCTATTCATGTCTAAATGCATCACAGTTCTCATATCACTGTGAAAGATGATCCTGTTTGTTGCCTTGGGTCATAACTGAATAATGAAGTCTCTGGCACCTCAAGGATGGAAACCTTGGAAGTCTGGGTCTGAATTTGGCAAAGCAAGATCTGAAACCTCTCAACTACTATAGTGGTCCTTGCAAGCTAATGATCAGCTAATATCATAAAGGACAACAGCAAACTGTTGTGCTAAATCAAATGCAAAAGAAGCAGAAAGAAAAAGTCATTTATTTCATGAAACGAATCAGAGACGCTTTATTCTCTTCATTAAAGCAGTATCACTCTAAAGGAAGTAGATCCAGTCTGCTGAATGGAAAAACCTCTAACGTGTTCCTGGATTCTGAGCAGTCCTTGCCCTGGCTGGTAACTCACTGACTTGCTGGCAGATCTGCCGTGCTTACCTAGCAGAGTGAGAAGGGCCTTAATAAGACAAGTTGAAACTGGTGGATTTCATAAACTGGTTCATCAATGTGCAGATGGCTCGCTGCAATAAAATATCTACTTTACATCTGCTGTAATGATTTGAAGATATTCTCCCTTTCCCTCTGTGACTGGAGGAGTTGCTCATGGTGTGCTGTACTTTTCTCTCCTGCCTTGTCTTCCGTTTCAATATATCCTAATAAAATCCTGCTGCTTGATTTTATCACCATTCCTAACTGTTTCTAGCCCACTCCCACAAGCAAGACACTCATCACTAACTTCCAAATGTTCTCCTGTTAAGTACATTATGCTATAGGACACATCCCCTTTAGCTATACAGGACTTGAGTGCAGATCAGAGCAGCTGACAGGTTAGGACCCAAGTAGTCCACAGTCTGGGAGAGTTTAATGGATGTACAAGAGGGGACTATGCATTTTTCCAGCTTTCAGGATTCAAAACCTGCTCATCAGCAGTTAAACCTTTTTGACAGAGCAGAACATGCTGCCTTCCTATGAATCTTAATGGATTACATTTGCTCCACAGCAGTCTTTATAGCGAGCATGATTTTATACATGATTTGTTAATTAAGCAAATTACTGTTAACAGCTTTCTCAAAACCCCATTACCTTTATATCAATTGACTTTTTACAAATTAACATGATTAATTTAAAAAGCATGAAAAATGAGAAACAAAGCTAGGAATATCAGGATGAAACTTGAGGTTACTCTTTCTGGATGCGGAAACAGTTTCTTATATGAAATTTTCATTAACTTTATACAAAAAAGGAAAAAATACTGACAGACAGAAAAATACAGTTGACTGTGTCAACTTACAGTCAGCTTTCAGTTGGCTTTAAAATCACCTCAGAAAATTTGGAAAAAAGTCAAACCTTACTGAGGGCTAAGATTTAAAAACTCATTCCAAAAAGTAAAAAAAAAAAAACAAAACAAACCCACCAATGTACCCAAAATGACCACCACCACAGACAAAAAAACATCAATCCCCCCAAAAAAGATTATGGATTTTATTGAGAAATTCAAAAGCTCACTGGATGAAACCCAGAGCAGCCTGGTCTAGCTTTGAACTTGGCCCTGGTTTGAGTGGGGCAGGTGGACCAGATGATTGCCATAGGTCCCTTCTATCCCTGTTCTATGAATCTAAACAACTATATTGTCAATAGTGAGGGTTAACCTTGGGAACACACATATAAAGGGAATGGGGGTCTCTCTTCCATTGCTTCAGTTTGGTAAGGGAGGATTCACTCTTCAGGCACAAATTAATAGGCTGGAAAAGGGGAGCTAGCCAAGCTTTTGTGACTTTAGCTGGAGGAAATAAAGGAAAGAATGGGGAGGTTTTACCTGATTGCATTACATTTATAGACCAGCATCTAGAGACCCCTCTTTGTGTCAGCTGCTGTATACATTTATAATGTGAGAAGGTCTCTGCCTTGAAGAGTTTACAATTTAAGTAGATGAACCAGAAAGGAAGGGAACAATGTCTGTATTGTTCAGATAAATAAAGTGAATTAATTTCAGGTTAACCAGGAAGTCAAGAGAACTGAGTTTAGTTGTCAGAATCCGTGTCCATCATTTGAAATATGAGACCATCTTTCTACTTCAAGTTTTATCAATCAGTCAAGTGTCTAAGTAATACTAGAAAAAGCATAGTTCCTCTGTACTTTTTTGGTACCTTTCCTTTTTCCATTTGACTTTGTGTTCATTCAGTTTCCCACATCTTTGATATAATTATCCAGACAACATACTATTGTTAGGGTGGGTATCTCAGGCAGTCATAGGGGAGGGGAAGAATGTATATGATAGAAAATATGTGCTCATCAAAAATTGGCTTGGGGACTCTGGAACCAGCATAGATCCTGAAACTGCTTTTAACTTTGATTTTTTGCTGACAATGTTCCTCTATGCCTATGTAGAAAGAACTGTAATATTCCAGTCTGCTCTGTGTGTTTATTTCTTGTTTTCTTTTTACAGTGTATTAGAGACCAGTCATGGTAGTAAATTCCAGTGCTGCAGGTCTGTATGTATTTGCTGATCCATTTTTCCTTATGATAGAAATGTCTGACAGCTGAAGCTTTTCCGTACCTTAAAAAAGTCAAACAGTTAATGGGATATTGTACATATTCTGAACACCTATAGGACTATTTCCTTTCAGATTCCAGAGGCAGGTATTGACCTTTTAACAGATGTCAGTCCCAAGTATCCCTTTGGACTTTGGGGATGCTCCCAGATTATTGTTAGCAAAGAATGTAATGCAGTGTAGCTAACAAGTAGCCTAGTCCTCTTTGGCTCAACTAAAATAATGACAATAGAGTATTAAACAAATGAATAAATGAAATACAGGTGTTCCTGACTTTGCAAATCTCAGCTGCAGATGGCTTTAATTCCCCTTCCTATTTCTAGATGCCCTCATTATGGCAGTATTCATTATTATGTCCTTTTCTGAATTACAAAAAGATATTATCAGATGGAGTAAAGCTGCTCAGTCACATTTGTGCTCGGATTCCTATTTTTACCATTGTCTTTCCTTTTGTCAGAAAAGCATAACCAGTTTATACTCATAGTTCCTGCAAAGGTCCTGATACCTCTAGTCTTGCAAAGTAGAGGTCTCATTTCCCCAGTGAGAATTCTTACATGATTCATCTAATAAGTATGTGGTCAAGATTATGTCCTTTATCTTGGAGTACATATTCTCTTGTATAATGACTATGGATTGTGCCCACAATGAGGTCCCAAGTTTCAGTACTAATCAAAATAGCATGGTAGCACTTAGAAGTGACCCTGGAAGCAGTATCTCATTAGTTTTTGTGGTTGGTTGCATCTCTTCAAATCAGCAAAAATTCAGTTCTTACCAAATTAGCTGAGGCAGAGGCTCTGTTATTGTTCTGTGTTTGTAAATTCTTGACACCAACTATGGTTTGCAGTGAAAAGATCATTCATATCGATACTCATATGGCTACGTGAAGAAAAAGCTTCATCATATACAGGAAGGGTTATTTTAACAGAGAGCTGACAGTGTGATCTGAGATGTATTGTCATTGTCATATTGTAATGCAGAGAAGTGAAAATGACCACTAAATTATTTCAAGTGTTTCTTTGTTTTTTAAAAAGCTGGTAGTCTGACAGAGCAATGTGTATTGGGTTAAAGAGAAGGTTTCTTGCCTTTGAATAACTACGGAAGTGGAAGAGCTGAGGTTGGATATTAATTTTATTTTATTTTTCATTGTTTAATTTAGAAGGCTTCAGCATACATTCAAACATATTCAAATCTCCATCCCACCATATAATACCTGAATGAAGCTCCTACTGGGAAATATCAGAGCTATGGCAGCTTCTACTGAGATACTACTCACAGTTATGGTGCTAGTAAAGCAGAGCTGCATAAATGCAGTAAATTTTCATTTAAGTGTCTGTGAGTCAAATCCTGTAAAGGAGAGCACAAGTGGGATAATCAAGCTGGTATCTCAGGTGAGACTGAAGGAAGAGACTGAGAGCAGCGTTCAGCCCCCTGCGGTACATTGTGCAGATCCCTTCTTGCAATGCAACTAGAAGGGCTTTAAATTTCCTGTGAAGTAATTCTTTAAAAATAAAGCAGTGCAGTGTAAGGAGCAGTTGTTTTGTAGGCACTGATACAATCTTACTCAAACAAATATCAAGTAGAAGAAAAATGGACATAATACAGACCAAACAAAACCTTTCGTTGTTCTGATTTCTTTGCTGTCGTTGAAAATGCCAGTCAATTCATTGCCTCCCTAAGGACTCTTGTGGTGTAGGTCTAATCACCATTTTCTGATGGAAACCTCTTCTTTTCAAAAAACATCTTTGACGGCCCCCGTTGTCATTTTTTGTTTGACAATGTGGATGAAATGCACCATTTCTCTTCCTCCTTGTTGTTCCCTCACCAGAGGGGGGTGTCTGTGTTTGTTTGCCTGGCATTAATCCCTCTGTAACCTCCAGAAGTGGAGAGAGTTAGCTCATACTGAACATTGTACTACTGCAACGAGATTGACTAAGTCTCAGGATCTAACCTAGCTCATTTAAAGCAATCTCAAGTGCATTCACACCACACTGCAGACTGCAGTATAGGCGTGTCCTGAGTAAAGTAATAGGAAAGATTTAAAGAGTTTCTTCATATCTTGTGTCTTGGGAGTTATAAAATGAAAAGAAAAAGGGGGGATGAAGGGGGGAGACGTGTTCCTGGGAATTGCAGCCAGCAGTTTGTCAGCAAAGTTTTATTTTGTTATTCATGTCTCTTTGTTTCAAACAGTAAATCACACTGTGAGGCAATGGGCCTTTAAAGAACTTGGCCATGGTGCTCGCTTCTTTTCCCTACGTCGATGAAACAGCCCCTCCAGTTAAAAAACTATCTCCTCATCATGTAAATTCAGGCAGCTCAGAAGAACAGCAGAACTGAAATACATGCTGATGCCTCCAGCCAGATTTTGATGGCACTAGCTGTAGGGAAAGGATCTTCTTTCAGATAAGCCATCATTGCATGTGGCTACAGCAGAGTGACCCCAGATTTCCAACAGTGTAGCTAAAAGCAGTTCGTCCCACTAAAGGTGTCATCCATACGGGCCAAAATCCTAGTAATTTTGGTGCCTCATAGGCTGAATAGGTCCCCAGATGGATTTTTCTTATTTTTCAGTTGCCCTGTTGATTTTACAGGGAGCATGGTCCATGTCTGTTTATGAGAATCCTACTAGGTGCTTGTGTGCATTTATAGGTACCTAAACACATATGAAAGTATGTCCTTCTCAGTCCTGCTAGGGGGGTTTTAAGAGCTTATTTCCCTTTTTTCTCATTCCTGTCCCATCTAAAAGCCCCAAGGAATTACGGCAGGAAGTCCTTCTTGACAAGATATTGTTGGTTCTGTTGTTAACAACTGCCACAGAACTGGTCCAGAAGCTCCACGGGGCTTCAGGGACCAGTGTCTGCAGAACCAGAGGAAGGGGGATTTCTGTGGGTCCCAGCAGAGAAAAGCAGATGATTGTTCTGAGATTATTCTTTGGTCTTCAGTCTCACATCAAGGAAAATGCATACTGGTCTTGACATATAGAACTTAATGGCATGGCTGAGCCCCGAGTCTGGTTTCTGATATGTTTTTTCCTGCGAGTCGCTTCCAGGGAAATGAAGAGACAAAGCACAAAACCTACTTGTGCGCTACAAATGATTACAAGGTAAGGGGAAATGAAAACAAAATGAACTCTTGTTCCAGTTACTAGCCTTTAAGTCAGTGTTTTCCTTTTGGCTCACTTTGTTGCTAATCAACAGGCAGTCATGGAAATAAGGCAGGACTGTAATGCCAAGTATTTGGGACTCTGATCTGGATGGCGGGGCAAAGGTATCAACAAGACTTAATACAGATCACACTCAACACCAAATCAAAAGCCAGGGTGGCCCTAAAGGCTGAGTAGAAGAGCAGATGAGAGAGAAGCATGTTATGCAGCTGATCTTAACAAATTAGGAATACGATACAGTTAGTAGACAATTGCCCTTTGACAGTGAGTAAAGGAGAGGTACAACTGCTTAAAAGCCAAAATGTTTTAGGAGCTCTTCAGAAACAGCCTTCCAAATAGAGAATGCCAATAGCTATATTGAGTTAAATAGATAAATACAGCAGTGTCAGTTGTTCTACTCTTTGTAATGTTTTGACTGTTACTTCGGGGGTAAGCAGTAAGGAGATTTGAGTTCCATATTAAGGGTTATGAAAGATTTCCTATATCACCATGGAATGCCACTAAGGACATATTTTTAAGACTCTAATGATTTTAGGTGCCTCCATTGTGGAAGCTGAATCCAATAAACTGAATCTAGAAACAAGGGACAAAAATTATCCAACTATTTTGAAGGCCTTGACCTTAATGTCCGTGTGGTATAGTTTTTCCAAATAAGACATTTGTTTTTCCCAGAGCTGGTCTGCAAATAATGTAACTGGCATTCAGAAGGAATTTAGGCTGTAGATGAAACGCTATATCTCTGTTTGGAAATGCGAAAACTGGAGTACATGTCATTTTTTTATTTTTGCTGTAATGTTTTTGGTGTTGCTACTAATGCGTTTCTGTCTAGTGAGTTCTAAAATTATGTCACCAAAATCCTGTGCTATCTATTAGGGGTGCGTAAAACTTTTAAGCCACATTAATGGAAAAACTTTCATCTAAATCTGAATCTGAGCCAAGTATGGGAGACAGTCAGCAGGAATGTTTTATCCTGAGATTTTGCCAGGGCTATAAAGTAGGAAGCATGGTCAAAAATTGTCCCCTTTTACTTCTACCCCTGAATCCTTTCCTGACCTTTCTTAAACATACAGAGTTTTATGATTCAGATTAATTTATCTGACTTTAGACACATATTTTAAATGAGGTGGTATTTTAAACAAGTTGAATCACAATCTAGGGGTACCCATTTCTCATCATTGACTATACAGCTTGCTTCAGGCATGTAAGTTTCACATTTAGTTGCCTCACTTAAGTGTTTAAAGCTAGATGAAGCTGATTCTACCTGAACAGAGTATTCTCAGATTTTCATTAGGGTACATATGCTGAAGTTCTGTATTGAACTTCCTAAAAAGCTGGGGAGATGATGGACGTGATATGTCATGAATTCTTTTTCTATCCATGCAGGGGAAAAAAAAAAAAAAGGTCTGAACATTGCTATTTAATCCATATAATTATTTTTACATGGAATTAGGAGATGAATGACAGGCTTGTCCAAAATACTTTGGTGTTTAAAAGCAGTAATACTAGGAGCAATTTACATCACATCAAATGCAAACACCTTATGAATATTCCATTTTGTGGCTTCTTCTGCCTTACTATTTTCAGCGATTCTGCCTTCTGACAAAGAAATATTTGTTCTACTCAGCATTTCAAAGACAGTCAGGAAAGAAGAAAAAATACTGTAACCAACTTTTATTGTCATTGTCTGTGGAAGAAACAGGTATCATTATAAAGACATCAAACATTTTTGGGCAAAAAAATCCCAACAGCTGTCTGCTGTCAGTGACACGTCGATAGGAACACTGCCTTACTTCAGAGCATGCCTTGGCTGGCTGCAGGAAAGTTAATATTTTAAAATACTTCAGATTTGTCGTACTCCAAAATCTGAAGTTTGGCAGGAGACTTAGGAAGCAAAACCAATGTAGGGCTTTTTCTTTTTCTTTTTTTTTGACCAATGAAAGCACATTATAAATCATTGTGATGCAGGACCCCAGAAAACATACCCTGTCAGACCTGTGCTAGCTCTGCGCTGGCCCAGGGTAGGTGTTTCTGTAAAGGGCTTTTGAAACAATATACTCGCGTGGTAATTTCATATACGCTGCACTCGCTGAGGAGACCAGCTCTGGTGCAGGTAGGTCTGCACTGGGGAAGGTGATGGAGGCAGAAAGGGCTGCCGAGGGGCTCTTCTGGGGGCTTTGGAAGCCGGGAAAAGCTTCCCCCTCACCTTCCTAATTGCCCTTGCATAATAGGTTTGGGGCTTTGGAAATTGAGGGCTGGGTGAATGAGGATGGAGAGGGTGATCCATCCAGTGAATTGTCCAGGGCTGGTCACTCACCCCCACACCTTAGGACTTCCTCAACTAAGACCCATCTCACAGGGAAGTCAGCTGCCTCCCTGGGGCCAGGATTAAGGATATACGGAGGAAAATCCTTACCCTGGTTTGGCCCTCAGATTGCTACCTGCTACTGATATTTCAAGTAGGTGGTGATGAGGTAGCTACCAGAAGTTTAAGGGCAATGAAGAATGACTTTAGCCACCTGGGATGGCTGGTTAAGGGATCAGGAGCACAAATAGTGTTCTCCTTTATCCCACAAGGACTGATGAGGGGATAAACAAGAGGAGCCAGCAAATTAACTCCTGGCTTCGAGGCTGGTGCAACCGGCAGAACTTTGGTTTCTTTGATCAGGTGATGATCTACAAGACACCAAGCATGCTGGCAACAGGTGGGAAAACCCTAACCCAAAGGGGAAGAAAGATCCTGAGACAAGAATTAGCAGGACTCATTCATAGGGCTTTAAACTAGGTTTGAAGGGGGACAGGGATGAAACCTGGATTACTAAAGTGGAGCCTGGGAGCAGCATGCCAGTGCTTCTGGGTAAAAGTATGAGCAAGCTCTTGCAGTCTGTCTCAGTGATGGTGGGGGATGGTGATCCGTGTGGCAGTGAAGACATGAGGGGCAGTGATAGGATGGTAACTACAGAAGTGTCTGAGCACAATCAGGTGGGAATTAGGGCTTGTCCCCCCAAAAAAGTGGCAGGACAACTAGCCCAGCTGAAGTGCATCTACACTAATGCACGCAGCATGGGGAACAAACAGGAGGAGCTGGAGGCCATTTTACAGCAAGGAAACCACGATATAGTCGCCACCACAGAAACATGGTGGGTTGACTCACACAACTGGAGTGCTGTGATCCATGGTTACCAACATTTCAGAAGGGATAGGCAAGGAAGGAGAGGTGGTGGGGTGGCCCTCTATGTTAGGGGCAGTTTTGAATCCCTAGAACTTAACAATGTGAATGACAGTGTTGAGTGTTTATGGCTAAGAATCAAAGGTAGGGCCAATAAGGCAGATATCGTGGTGGGAGTTTGTNAACAAACAGGAGGAGCTGGAGGCCATTTTACAGCAAGGAAACCACGATATAGTCGCCACCACAGAAACATGGTGGGTTGACTCACACAACTGGAGTGCTGTGATCCATGGTTACCAACATTTCAGAAGGGATAGGCAAGGAAGGAGAGGTGGTGGGGTGGCCCTCTATGTTAGGGGCAGTTTTGAATCCCTAGAACTTAACAATGTGAATGACAGTGTTGAGTGTTTATGGCTAAGAATCAAAGGTAGGGCCAATAAGGCAGATATCGTGGTGGGAGTTTGTTATAGACCCCCTAATCAGGATGTAGAGGCTGATGAAATATTCTATAAGCAGCTGGTAGCGGTCTCGTGATGGCTCGCCCTTGTTCTCTTGCAGGAATTCAGCTTCCCAGATGTCTGCTGGAAATATAACACAGCAGAGAGGGGACAGTCCCGGAGGTTCCTGGAATGCATGGAAGACAACTTCCTAACACAGCTGGTGAGGGACCCAACTAGGGAAAGCGCCCTGCTGGACCTACTGTTTCTTAACAGAGAAGGTCTCGTGGGGGATGTAAAGGTTGGAGGTCATCTTGGGCAGAGTGGTCATGAAATGGTAGAGTTTTTAGTTCTTGGAAAAGCAAGGCGGGGAGCCAGCAGAGCTGCCACCTTGGACTTCCGAAGTGCAGACTTTAGCCTGTTTAGGAACATGGCTGAGAGAGTCCCTTGGGACACAGTCCTGAAGGGCAAAGGTGCCCAGGAAGCCTGGTCATACTTCAAGCAGGAACTCTTAAAAGCACAGGAGAAGGCCATCCCCAAGTCCCGAAAAACAAGCCAACGGGAAGATGACCAGCCTGGCTAAATAGAGAGCTTTGACTGGACCTCAGGAACAAAAGGAAAGGTTACACTCTTTGGAAGAGGGGGTTGGCAACTTATGAGGAATACCAAGATGTAGTGAAACTATGTAGGGGTATAATTAGAAGGGCCAAAGCTGAAGCAGAACTCAGCTTGGCCACTGCGGTTGAAGATAGCAAGCAGAGGTTCTTTCAGTATATTAATAGAAAAAGGAAGACTAGGGAAAATGTAGGCCCAATGATGAATGAGATGGGTGCCCTAGTTGTGGAAGACACAGAGAAGGCGGAGTTACTGAATGCCTTTTTTTCTTTGGTCTTCACTGCTAAAGCTGTCCCTCATGAATCCCAGACCCTGGAGGCAAGGGGGAAGGTCTGGAGAGAGGAAGTTGAGATCCGTTGAGGAGGACTGGGTTAGAGACCACTTGGCCAAGCTGGACATCCATAAATCCATGGGCCCTGACGGGATGCACCCGCAAGTGTTGAGAGAGAGCTGGCAGATGTTATTGCTAGACCACTCTCCATCACCTTTGAAAGGTCATGGGGAACAGGAGAGATGCCCGAGGACTGGAGGAAGGCCCACATCACTCCAATCTTCAAAAAAAGGCAAGAAGAAGAACCCAGGGAACTACAGGCTGGTTAGTCTCACCTCTGTCCCTGGGAAGGTAATGGAGCGACTCGTTCTGGATGTCATCTCCAAACATGTTGAAGAACAGGAAATTATTGGATGTGGTCAACATGGATTTACCAAGGGTAAATCATGCTTGACCAATCTGATAGTCTTCTATGATGTTATAACTGGTTGGCTGGATGAGGAGAGTGCAGTAGATGTCATCTACCTTGACTTCAGCAAGGCTTTTGACACTCTCTCCCGTAACATCTTTATTAGGAAGCTGAGGAAGTCTGGGCTAGATGAGGAGACAGCGAGGTGGATTAAGAGCTGGCTGTGTGACAGAACTCAGAGGGTTGTGATTAATGAAGCAGTGTCAAGTTGGAGGCCTGAAACCAGCAGTGTCCCCCAGGGGTCAATACTTGGTCCAATCTTGTTCAATACAGGCCAATGGAATCCTGGGCTGCATAGGGAAGAGTGTGGCCAGTAGGTCGAGGGAGGTCATTCTCCCCCTCTACTCTGCACTGGTGAGGCCACAACTGGAATACTGTGTCCAGTTCTGGGCTCCCCAGTTCAAGAGAGACAGGGAACTACTGGAGAGAGTCCAGCGTAGGGCAACAAAGATGACTGAGGGATTGGAGCATCTCCCTTATGAAGAAAGGCTGAGAGAGCTGGGACTTTTTACCCTGGAGAAGAGAAGGCTGAGGGGAGACCTTATTATTGCTTTTAAGTATCTAAAGGGTGGGTAGGAGGAGGATGGAGCCAGACTTTTTTCAGTGGTTCCCAGTGACAGGACGAGGGGCAATAGGCACAAGTTGGAACATAGGAAGTTCCATTCAAACACTAGAAAAAACTTCTTTACGGTTAGGGTGACAGAGCACTGGCACAGGCTGCCCAGGGAGGTTGTGGGGTCCCCTTCTCCGGAGATTTTCAAGACCCGCCTGGATGCAGTCCTGAGTAATGTGCTCTAGGCAATCCTGCTTTAGCAGAGGAGTTGAACTAGATGATCTCTAGAGGTCCCTTCCAACTCTGAAAATTCCATGATTCCATGATACAGCATATATTTTTAAAAATTCAATAATACCCTGCTGACAAGACCAGAAAGGAAGATACCTTAAGATAAGGAATGCTAAGTGACCATAGATGTCATCTAATAGCAAATTTGTAATAATATGATTCTCCAATACAAGCAAAATTAAACTTTTTATTTTTTGAAAGATTCCCATTGATGGATGAAGAAACCATTTTTTCCTTATTAATAATTTCATTCACTTGATGTACAGGATGATCCCTCCCCCCCCTTCCTCTTCAGTGGCCCCAGCATTAGTGCATGATCACCTTCAGGCAAAATAGAGATGAAAAAAGGAAATGAACAATAATACCATTCCAGAAATAGCAATGAGATACTAGCTGTAAACCGCCACAGATGATTACATCTTTGCACTCTAGGATGGAACTTACTTGCATTAATATTTCCTGATCTGAAAATGAATACATTTTTAGTTTCTCTTGTTTTTACACCTCTTTGTGGTCCAATTTCCTATGCAGTCAAGATGTTAATGTCATATTTTCAGTCTCTGGTCCTAGGTAATTTTCTTATCTATTTTTAATGGGATTAGCATAGAGTATGCCATGTCCTACTTCCGGCTATGAAATTTTAACTGTGTTAGCAGTAGTTAGTTGTGTTAGCAACAGCTCAGCCAGTAGGTGGATGTGAATGATTAATCCTCTCTATTCAGTCCTTGTGAGACCACATCTGGAGTGCTATGTCCAGTTTGGGTCTTTCCAGTATAGAAAAGATGTTGACTAACTGGAGGGACTTCAGAGGAGAATCACGAAGGTGGTTGAGAGACTGGATATGCTAGGAGAGTTGTTTGTTCAGCTTGGAGAGGAGAAGGCCAAGGGGAGTATCTTCTGTCCTCATTTTCTCTATAACCACCCATTAGGAAGTTAAATCAGACTATTCTCAAATTAAAAGCAATTGAGAGAACCTGGACACAAGTTGCAACAAGGCAAATTCTGGTTGAATATGAGGTGAAAAAAGTCACAGCAAGGGTGGTTTAGCCCTGGATCAGGATGCCCAGAGAGTTGTAGAATCTCCACCCTTAGAAATAGTTTAAAAAAAAATTAACTAGAATGTTTCTGAACACCAAAAGAAAGGGGGGTTTATGGTGTTTTGGTTTTGCCTGACTAAAGGAGGGATGGAAAAAGGAATCAAAACCACAAAAATATTTTCAGCAAAGGATATGAGGAAAAAGAAAGTGTTACATTTTATTCTAGAATTTTAACAGGGTTTTTGTAGGTTTTTCTTCGTCTCTAATAACAATGCTGATACCTAGTATATCAGCTGCAATGCCTCCTAGCACCTTTCCACCCCAAACCAGGAGCACTAACTTTTCATGGTACGTATAGATGACACCTAGACCAGAGTTTAAATTTTTCGTTCTTTACAGGAAAGAAATGGAATAACAGATGGTTCCAATTAAAAAACAGCAGGAAAACTTTTTTTTTTTTTTTTTTAACTGAGCAATCTGGGTCATGAGCAAATATTGTGTTTTCTCTCCTGCTTCATCTTGAAATTGCAATGAATTTGGAAAAAAATCACAGCTAGAGATCTGTGAGATAAGAAATGTAATTAAACCTAGTAGAGTCAGACTGCTCTGTAACACCTTTAAACAGATGGAAGGATGGAATGAGGCCTAAGGTCATATCAGATATCCTTTGGAAAACTGAGTTCCTCAGCAACTACTGTATTCCACTGTAATTCCCAATGGTTTGGATAATCTGGCCCTAAATGCAGCTATTTTGCAATTTTTCTGTATAATTTGTTCAGTATAAAGACGTGGGAAATAATTGCTATATTTCTGTTCCTAAGCAGAACACCAATGGTGTTACAAGAATTGTCAGAACACCTCACAAAGTGCAAACACACCAAAATAAAATAAGAATCACTTTCTCAGTCTCCAAATTGCTCACAGAAATAATTCTATGATTTATTCTATTATTAACTCTGTCAAAGGAATATTATGATGGCCAAGGGCTGCTTGTACATGGGACAAACTATTGGTGCTATTGGTTAAGTCATCCCAGTTCTGAAGGGGGCAGAAATCGGTGGCAAGAGACCTGGATTCAAATCTGATCGTTGATGCAATTCATTGTAGAAGCTATTGAATATCCAGGACATCTTGGATAATCAGTACCTATTTCTTCAATGAAGGGGCAGTATTCATTTGCATAGATGACAGAAACTAATTTCTGCTGTCACTCGAAAGAGCTAAGAATTGTCTTGATATCTAAGGTGCCAGGACTGCAGCTGAGGTCAAGCCAGAATAGCACTCAGTCCTGTGTTTAAAACCTTTTCTATGTTCTACTCGTAATGAGAAGCCACCCACTTAATGCTGGAAAATAAATACATAGGTAAAAGTAGTTATTTAAATTATGAATAGCACCAGCAGTTTAAAATAGTGCTTTATGTAATTAATATTTAGCAACTAATAAATTCCTTTAATAGTAATTAAACATAATTAAATAACTTCCTCAGGAATATATTTACTAAGGGTATTTCTGGATATTCCTTTTCCTTTTAAATGTTTCATAACTGTTGTTGAGTAATTAATGCTCACTAATTAATTTTGAAGTAAGTGTCCTGACCCTTCAAGCAGTCTAGGAATGGAATTCCCTTAGCTGATGTATATTCATTTAAAGCAATTCATAGTAAGACCAAAAAGTAGTATGGCTTATAGGGGAAAAAATATTGGTGCCTTAGACTCCTGAAACCTATTAATTCCCAGTGAGGTTTGAGCTCCTAGAGGCAAGTCTGCAAGGATTCAGATGGTTGGACACGGGGTCGTGCTGTGAGTGACTTGGTGATGAGCTCCTACTCCAGTGTGGCATCCATGTGGATATATTTAGGTTGTTGCAGTTCCCAGCTTAAATGAATTAACTGAAAGATTACAGCGTTTCTGAGTTGAATTTTTTAATTTCTCCCAAGTCTGATGGAAGCCATTTCCTCTTTCTCTCCTCCCTAGATTCTGGCGAAGTGGGAGCTTTCTTAAAGCTCAGGGGGTAGTCAGTCCAAAGGGCTGTTCATGGTGTTTGCAGCTACAGGCAGACCCTAACACAAAGGTAAGGTGTCTGCAGGCAGCCTTGGAGGATTGATGCACAGGTTTTGCAGTGCCCAGCAGCAGGTGCATTTAAAAGGTCTCTCTGCTTTGTAAAACAGCTTGGATGGAGATTCAGTGTATGTGGTGCCACTAGCCTTGCTTCCCAAAGACCCCAGCAAGGCTCTTTTAGCCTCTGCTCTTGGATTTGGTAAAACCAAACTGTTTCAGATGAATTATTTCAGGCTTAAAGTATTTTCAAAATGAAAATTTGCATTGTTTGAAGGTTTCTGAGCATGTGTCTCTCATCAGGTGCAATTCTTCTGTGACTCACAGCTTATAATCATATCTCTGACTGGATTTTTGGCAGTAGGATTAAATATGGATGTTTTAATTTTGAAAGCACAAGCTGAAGCTCCAATTTCACAGGGTCAAATCTCATTTCCATTAACAATGGCTGTAGAATGGTAAAAAGCTCTGTCTCAGTCAGTCAATATTACGAGATCACGAGTAACACAATGAATGAGTTACAGCTGCTTGAATGCACATGACCTGTGCTCAGTGGTAATTCACTTCAGAGTGACAATTTGTGGGCATTAAGTCAGGGCATGTTCTTAGCCCACGGATGTTCTCAGTGGCAGTGTTCTCTTTAAAGCATATTTTTCAATCCATGCATATCTGGAGAAGTCAGCAACTAATGAACTACTGAAACCATCCTAATCCTTGAAGAAATATTCAGAAAATATAAAATAAGGATTCTTTCCTACCATTGGATTGAAAAGCGTGGATTTGGTTCATTATGGTCCCACAATAATCACAAGCAAAATAAGAAAAGGAAATAATCTGAACCTGGTTAGAAAGGTAGGCCTAATTCAGCTTTTATTCATGCTGTTGTAAATCTGGAACAACTCATGTAGAGCCTGAGGGTGGCCTTTATTCTTAATTGCTGCATTTTAGTGCTACTTATTCAGCCCAAAAAGGGAAGGAGTCAACCTGGGAAGCAGAGGTGGTGATATCTGCAAGCTAATAGTATATTGTGAAAAAACTGTCTTTATAAGAGTAAAGAAAATACTAATGACTTAGTTGGAAAAATAATTAAAGGATATTGGTGACATTTTTGTCAATTGAAAACATATATTTTACTTGCTTTCAGTTTATGAAACAATGACTAATTTCACCAATTAATTGCTTTGATGGAGAACAGTGTATTTTAAGCTGACATACCCCTTAATTTTACATTATGCTTCATGAACCTAGTAATTTTAAATGAGTATCATTTAATTCTAAGGACAATGAATGAAATAAAGGAGACCTGGGAAGTTATGATACAATACAGAGGAGTTTCTTCCACTCCAATCAAGCCTATACTATTATTTTTCTCCTGGTGGTTTTATAATATATTATTCCTCAAAAGTCACCATGAGGTCATTTCTACAAAAGCCTGCAAAATCCTCAAATTGCTAGTTGGGAAGTGCAGCTCTGCTTACTGATATTGCCTTAGCTTTGAGTCATCATTGGGTGACTGCAGCAAACTGTGAATGTTAGCTATATAACTCTGCAGTGAGGATGGAGGCTAGCTGGTCACAGTGTTGTTGCTTCTCCTCCAAAGCCCTCTCTAGCATTCCCAGTGCAGGACAGGAAAGTGCTTTCAGTCTTACGCAGGAGGAACATGGTGCACAAATGACTGAGTGTAAAATAAATAAGGTCATAGCAGCACAAGCAGACCTTTGGTGGGGGAACAGGACCGGATTGTCCATTGTGACACTACCACAGGCAAACTGAACAGCAAAGACTCATCAGATGAGGCAGGCAGAGGGTAAGTCGCAGCAAAGGCTAATAACATATATTGGATTAAAAATACAGGTTTCCTCAGTCTCAGGTGAATCTGTTAAACCTAAGATTATCGGCTCATCTCACCCTCATCTAATTTGACCCCAGTGGGATTCTGTGTGAGAACAAGGAGAGAAGCAGGGAAGGGAAGCAGCAGCTGCTGCTCAGAAAAATGCTTAATTTTCCTTGTGCCTTTTATGCAAATCAGTGCAACCAGCACTGGAAATCCCATGGCAGGTTTGCCTGGGAAATTAACTCAAATGACATATTTATTCAGACTGTGGGTATCTTCCAAATAACTTCCCCTTCTGAAAGTCCAGAGATAAATATACATTTGAATATGCGTGAAAGTCATGTGATTGCTGTGATTGGTGAAGGTGATGGGCTTTTTTACTTTCAGATGAAGAAAAGGACGATATACAGCTGCAATGTTGCTGCTTAATGCTGGATTTGGGCTGTCAAAGTAACTGAGAGCAAAGCGTGTGCGCTCATTGTGCTGCCCTGTGCTTTCCAGGTATGTTCATTTACTCCTTCAAGTGGTTTAGGTGCAAATGAGACCTTAAGCAATAAAGAAGAATGACTGTGTGTGTCTGCAAAGTGTCGAGCACACCGTATCTTGCGGTTCTGAAGGTGCACTTTGTATGAGGTGTTATTTTGCCAGAGTGTTAACTTGCCCTCTAGGTGCTAGATTTCTGAAACATATTGCATGGGCAGTGTGTATAGACTGGATCTGTGTGTGTGTGTTTCCAGTACACACCATTTATTTAAAATCAAATTCTCTACCCGGAACTGGCTTTGCAGAACCTACCTGGCTTGGGCAGGGCAATGGTTTATGCTGTGTAAGACTTCTTGTCGCAGGTGCCTTTGAGGAAGTATCAGGGAGTAAGTGCTTTCCAGACAGCCTGAGCCGTATAGGGGACTTGCAGTAACAAAATAATAACAATAATAATTAATAGTGAAATGAGATGTCGCACAAGCAAAATTACCTTCCTGTACTTCCCAAATTCTTTTTTTTAACCATATTTACCTTTAAAAAAAAAAACTCCTCACCATCTGCTTCATGGATACATAAGATCAGTCTTTAAATTTGAGAACCGACAGAAGGTCAGTTGTCAAGGCAGTTATCCAGCCAAGAGGTATGAAACTTGATGAGCCAAAAATAATTTGGCACTGTTATATCAAAAAGACTTGGATTTTGTGCATCAATTAAATACCATGAAGATTTAGCTGAGCAGGGAGAGAAGCACTTCTTGGCTCTTCTTATGTCATGATTAAAGTAGAGACGATGTAGTTGTATGATATTCACATTGTTCTTTAAAGTTTGAATGGACTCAGATTCACAGGACTACAGAGGTGGTTCAAGCAGATGATCAGTTAACCAAATTCACTCTTCACATATTGCTTTGGAGAAAGAAAGGATAGTCTTGGGAATAAAGTGAAACTTTATGACATCAAGGAAATTGTCTTGGATCTGTTCTCTGCTACTGTATTTCTTTGCTGGGACGTCCACTTAGTTCACTTGTGTCTCAGTTTCTCCATTTAGATGAAATAAGCTGTAGGTAGCACCTCCAAGTTCACTGAAGTTTAGCCATTTAGCAATTAGCCTACTGCTATTGCTTCTTACAGGTTGATGCTTTCTTCAGGGCTTCTCCAATTTTGTAAGTGGATGTGCTGCCCTGGTAGACAATGAGGAAGATGAAGCCATTCTGCTATGGTCTGCTCTGACCTTAGCTTTCTCTGCTTCCAAATGGAGATAATCTGCTTCTTGATGTTCATGTTTTGGAAATAAACTGTACAATAAAGTTGCAGTTAATGAGAACAGATCATAATTAGGGATGAAGAACATCATACGACTTTGCATCCCCTGGGAGGGGAAGTTACACAGAGGGCACCCTGTTGTTACTGTATGTACTAGAGCAATGAAGAGAAACAAAGTTTCAAGCAACCTGGGGAAGAAACAGGGTTACTTGAAATGCCGTGATGTCAGAGACTGTACTGAAACTCCTGACGTGTAAACTTCTCCTGTGACCTTGGACTTTGCATGGTGCTTTTCTGGTGTAATATGGAAGCTTATGTCTGTAGTAGAGGGAAAGAAAATAAATCTTAGCTGGTTACTGTTAACCAAACACTAGCAGAGATTAGAATGTAGATTTCCCAGCATTTGAGAGATGGGAACTGCATCTCTCCAAGGCATTTGATGCCACAACCTCTGGTTTATTAATGTAAAAATACTTCTGGCTTCTATGAGGCCTTTCTTGCTGGAGAAATGTCACCATCGTGCTCCAGCATTGCCTGTTGCTTGGTAATTAGCCTGCTCTTCTGGCAGGGAAGACATGCATTTTAATCCTTGTTAGGGAAGGAATTGATTGGGTCTTACTCTTATTTCTTACAATTCTTATTCTGAATAAGTGCAAAAAAATTAATAGAAGCCAATGAAATGAAAAAGGTACCAATGCCAGCTTATCTGACAAAGTTTTGTACAGAGCTCAACGTGTGTTCTGGGTGTATTTACCAGATGGATAGTTTTAAACACATGGTTCCCCTGGCCAAATGTTCCTCAGGAGATCTAGGCAACTAGTTCATATTCTGTTAGTATGAAGACTGTTCAAGCCCAGCAGTGGAACTCTAAATATCCAAGAGATCTAAAATTGACCTCTGTGTAGTGCATAGGTGACTTGCATGGAGAAGGGGTAACTGAAATCAGGGATCGAGGGCTGTGATTTTGGAGTTGGAAGCATCTGTTCCAATGTGCTGAAGTACATTCACAGATCCAGACAATCAGCCTTTTACTGTAAAAGTGTATCATCACAGCAATATCATTTGGGAGGTATCCATACCTTCTCAAGTCATCTAAGTGCATTAGTATTGGTTTCGGTAGAGTGATTTTCCTATAAGCTGTCAAACTTGCTGGGAATATTCAATTTGACTGTAATCAGAGGCCTTTGGTGAGTAATAAGACCTTAAAAACAGAGTGCTAATTATATGAGGGATGAATGAGTCCTAACCGAGTGATAAATGAACATGTCTGTCAGTGATACCCCGACACATATCAACTTGAAGTTCATTCAGATTGCTCGCTTACTGTGTTCCCTGGGCACTGCTGAATTACAGTCTCTAGGTTCAGATGTTGTACATGCATTGGGTTTGACAGTGCCACTATGGGATCTTTGTATTTTAATGTTGCTTTAGGCTTGGCAGAAGAAATATGTCAGTACAAGTCTTTGCATCTTGGCAGCCAGCTCTGGATTCACCTTGTCAGTCAGGTCTTCCTAGTGCACCCTGCTTTGGAAAAGGAGAGTATCTTCTCAAAGGTCTACTAGGCTGAGCCCTGTGACTGTTATTTTGTGTGAGATTTCTACATTGCAGGGTCTCATGAGTCGTTCTGATAACTGAGCACCACCTGACATGAAGCACAATGGGCTTTATGCAACTTCAGATTTCCATTTGGTATGAGTAATATACCATTAGGTGTGCCCTGTAATGATCACAGAGGTTCTATTTTGTTTTTTTTTTAAACTTGTTAATTTTACCAAGCTGAAGTTTATCATTAAACAACCACTAAAGTCACTAGGGTTTCCATTCCATGCAGCTCAAGTTTATTTTTTTCCCCCCTCTTGGCCATTTTTGAACTACAGTGAAATTTTAACAGGCTCTCTTGAGGTCCAGAAGAGCATGCAAAGTTCAGCTGCTCCCTGGTGTCCAATTCAAGAATCCCCAGAATAATGCTGTTTGGTAAGCAACACAGTAATTCTCATTCCCTAATTGCCCCTGTTCCCCCTTCATATGTCTTGAGGGAAGACTAATCTTTGATGAGTAATAAATTTCCTTTTATGGAGTTTTACTGCATGGTTTAAGGTCCCTCTCATACAGCTGGTTAATTATAAATCACATGCAATTTCTGGCAAAGCTTCGGCATCTTGAGTTAATGATAACTTCTTGACTTTTTAAAAATCAATGAAAAAGTTGGTAACAAAACACTTTGCAAAGAATCAGCTGTGTTGTTGATGTCTTGTGTAACCTAAAACTAATTTGTTAGCTGTCCTTTTCTGAGATGAGAGAGCTTTTAGGCTGCAGATAATGTATGGTCTCAGACAGTCAGGATCAGGCATGCCATAATTTTCAGTCTTTAAAACAGATATGATGCTCTGACAGTTCCATGGGGTATCTACCCTTTACCAAACAAAGAAAACAATTTCACATTTATCAATCCAAGAGCCATAGGAAGAGACTCCTCTTTCGAGAAAATCAGCTTCCTCTGAGGAAAGCCAAAAGCTGCAAAAGAATTCTGATCTTTTCATAGAGAGGCATAAGTGTTCCCATTCCAGTTAATTATGCAAAAGTCATTAAAATTGAAACTCTTATAGCTATGAAAGAATGCTTGGCTTGACACCTGTGTATGAGAAAAGGAGTGCACTTGGAGATTTAGGGGCAACTTAATAAATAACGGGTCTTGCTTTAACAGTGCTTGCATATGGAGACAAACAGCAAGTAAATAATGATTTTAATATTTGACAATCAAATATTTCTCTCCAAAGGTATTCTTTGGAGAGAAAGTACTCATGATATGGAAAGCTGGGAGCTGATTGTGCAATTTTCAATGCAACGTGCCCATGATCTTATTTTGTTTATTAGTTGAAGGAAAGTTGTTTTATGTGGTAAGTGCAAGGATTATGATAGCAGATATATAAATAGATTCATTCTATGTAGACTATACCTCAAAAACTTGAAGATTTTATAGTCATTAAAAAAGATATTCTTGTTCAGATTGTAGACCAACACCCATCATTCAGAAAAACGAAAATATTAATCAAATCGGTATCATGTTCCTTAAACACATCCAGTATACTTCCTGGTTAATATCAACAATAAATTGGTTTCCATTTAGGGAATTGGAACCAGCAGCCTTCTTGAAGCAATTATAAAAAGTCAATACATTTGAAGAAATTGAGTAAACATTGTCATTTTATTTGCCTCTAACAGCACAAAATATCAGAAGTTTGAAAAATTCATAATTTTTTTTCAGACTATTTTTGACAAAGTCTGCCTTTTACCAAAAGTTATGAACATGTTAGCTCAGATAACGAAATGATTTTAATTTCTGGTTTTGTTTTCCATTGTTTCATGAGTGACTAGCATGAACATTTTAAAAGCTTAGATACGAGCTTCTGCCAACCTGCAGACTTACAGATACTTCTTGTAACTCTGATTTTTTTGACCGATTTATTCCTCCCCTTCTCTCCTTGGTAAGAGTTCGGATTCATTCAAACAGAATAATTTCAAAATGATTAAACTCAGTTTCCAGTGCTGCAAGGTAGACTTTCACGTTTTTCTGCTTGGTTAAGTTACATTACTTTGGAGTAAGTGGCTAGAGAATAAGTTTGTCCAACCACTTTACTACAAGAGGTATTTTACTGATGAGAGTAACCCCATGTCTGGAAGAGGGAATATTCCAGTTGTTAATCTAAGGGGAGCATCACCACTTTTGATGAGCTATGTACTTCTAGCTATTTTTCTCCACTTAATCTCTTCGGGATAGTACTACTAGCTGAGTTGCACTGATACATGCTGGCTAGGAAGTGGTTGGTGAGCCAGAACTGTGGGTTTTGACATGTAAGACACTGGGGAGGGGGCAAGGTTAGAAGCTGGATATCTAAATAACACTTTTGAAATCGGCCACTTAAAGTGAAATTTTTATTTTGCTGAGAGATTTTTTTTTCAGTAAGTTTTAATTTACATCTGCTCTGTTGAGTGATTCTACAAATATTAAATTTTCCAAACTAACTTGCCTTTAGGGCCTCTCATCTCATGTCCAAGAAAAATAAGTTATTTTGGTTTGGTACCTGTCAAATTCTCGTTTTAGTTCAAGTCTGTTCACAGTTTTCCATCCCTCACATTTGCCACATTTAAACAGCCATATCATCAGCAATGTGTGGGGACAGGAGATTTCATCCAGTCTGGAACTTTTGCAGCCTCACCTAAACAAGTCCCATGTAACTGTTCATCCTCATGTTCCATGCTGTCAGAGAACATCTGAATTAATATTTTCCCCTCACACCGGCTAATCTCCAAGAGCTCGGTTTTGCTGCAAGATTCCCCAATCTGCCTTGTCTTGGCACACATCTGCTTTATGGGATATAATGTTCTTTTCATGAGAGATCCAGCTGCAAATTACCGTGACACATGGGAATTCTCTGCTAGTGTCTCATTAGTGTAGCTACAGCAATGCCACCAAAATCCACTAACATCAGGTATAGAACATACATGGGCTATATCAGCATTCAAGACAGGCTGTACCCACCTACAAAGCCTTGAGTCTCTTCATGGTGGAATTACTTCTTTGAGATTGCCACAGCCAGAATTATTTGGAAGTATGAGCCTGCTAAAGCACGGCACCCATTTACAAGGCCATTTGCCAGTTTTTGACGGCATAAATCACACTGAGAGCATGGCTCTCATGGGAGCCAGTTGTCGGGTTTGAAACTTGTTCAGCAAACACCTTACCTGGAAGAGGAGAAAGGTGGTTTTTTTCCTGAGTTACAACATATCTTTCTGTTTACAGGGCATCTCATACTGCAGTGATCCATACATTAGAATTTAATGAAGACTGAGTTGAAATTACCAAAATAATGCTTCATGTTTATAAATGTTTATGTTCTATATGAGTATACATGTAATCTCCTCCAGCTGAGGGAATATGGATATTTCTAAAATTTTTTCCCATGGGCTTTGCTGGTTTTAAGTTTTCCCCATCTTCTTCTCCCACAAAAAAAACTATTTCCTTTTTTAAGCACGATCATGCTTTATGGGTGCATATGCTCATGGAAAACCTTGTATGATCTATGGGAACAAAGATATAGCCTCGGCTTGAAAGGAAGAGCCAGAGCTGAAAGGCAGCAATCAACCAAGAGGGTGGACCAGTGACTGTGGGACTGAGAGCCATGGAGGTGAAGGGCCAGTCAAATTGACAGATTTTAAAAAGCTTACTTTTCCCAATGACTAATCATGCCAGTGGTCAGATTCCTTTTCCAGCTGCAAGGACAGTGCACCAGGTGCAGGTGCACACTCATAAACCCCATTTATTTTTAATAATTTGAGACTTGAAATTAGCTAAAAGGATAGAGAACTGGAGCAAAAAATGAGAATAAGCACCCTGATAGCCAAGCACCAGAGCTAGCTCCTGCTCTTCTCCAGTGACTGTGCAGTGATGCTTTCTATGAATTGCCCTTTATATATGCTCACCTCTAGAGTATGGCTGCTTCCCACACTTCAAAAGGCCTGGGTGTAAATTGCTTGCTCTGGGTGATCTCATCCCTGGTCAGGCAATGATCTTTGTGAATCCTCCTCCCAAACAATGTGGAAGAATGTCTGTCAGGATGTAAGCGGTGGCTTATTCTGTCACTGTTCTACCCTGCTGTAGGCCATGGCCTTGAAACAAAAGGATGTAATGTAGATTACCGTAGTCAAGGTAACACCATGTCTTTAAATGGTTCCCGCTGTGCCTCTCAGAGAAGGAATAAAGAAATCCCTTATGCTCAGCTGACTAGGACCTCACTCAAGAAATAAACCTTTTTCACACTCCCCTGAAATCCTATTTTAAGTCTGAGAATAGTGATGCTACAATTTAAATAGCCAAAAAAGTCTGCTTAAATATCTTTTGTTGGCTTCTGCGTTGTTAGTGCCCCTTCCTTGTGTACTTGAGAAGCAGGTTTGTTAGAATACTGCACCATCTACCATTGCACTGCTGGCTGATCAGTGCTATACATAACACAATTAGTAAATACAGTATTTAAAAAAAAAAAAAAGGTTTGTTCTGGTTTTTGCCAATTTTATTATTGAATGACATATTTCTTTTCACTATCATGCTTCTGGGAAGAGGGCTTAAATCTGTATTTTACAGCTTTCAAAAGACAAAATGCATCCAATGCTGGCTAAAAAAATTTCTAGCCAAGGTTCTGCTTCGTAGAACAGTGACTGCTTTGAGATTTGTGGCATCTTGCTACTTTTCAAATGACAGAAATGTTGAATGTGTTTTTCAGGCTTATGCATGACAGTTTTACAGTACATGGGTAAAAATCTTTAAGAAAGATGAAAATTTCCCCATAGCTATGTATGTCAGCCACAGTGCTGCTCTGCTGCTAAGTGCTGGAAACAAAGGGTAAACATAGAGCTCCTCAGACTGTGTTTGGTCTTCAGGATGAACTGGAGCAATTTGAGCACTGGCCTGAATTAACCAGTTGTCAGCAACTCTTTATATTGCAATGGCATCTAAGAGATGGCATCAGATGACAGCAGCTGTCCCTCACTGTTGGAAAAAAGAACCTATTTTGTACCTGCTAACGCCAAGCCTGCTGGCTGGTCCTAGATCCTTTTTTTTTTGTAATCAAAGATACCAGCTTTGAATCAACTCTTGAGAAAGCTGTCCTAATCCATAGACTTGCAACGCTAAATGAACTTCCATTAGAGGAACTAAAACATGTTTTAGTCATCAGTTAAGTGTATTAATGCTGCAGGAAAAATAAAACTGAGATTTAACTTCCAAAGCCAGAAAACCATGTTCCCTGTTTTTCTTTTCTGTTGCCCAGAAGGGTGATATGCTTAATTCTGAAAAGCCATAAGAAAAATGTCGGGTATTAAAAATCATAATCATCATACAAAAGGAAACCAAAATGCAAAAGTGATGTTTATTCTTCTAAACTTTTATTAGATGTTTTCCTGTTTTCTTTCTCCACGTCTCCATGTAGTACAAATGGAGACATGAATATATATAATACAAATATATATTTTTATATATGAAAGCATTTAAAACATTTAAACCAACTTTAGTTTTTCAGCTCTCATTTTGATACTTTTGTGCTTCAACTACATTTGCTTCTGGAGTGGAAGTGGCAGGCATGGAAGAGAAGAGGAAAGCTTATCTCAAAAAAATCTTCTGTGGTATTAGTGTATTTGTCTTCTAACACAACAACGTCCAAGATAAGTCTTTATAATAGACTTGCAAAAGTCCTACTTAACTCTACAGGTCACAGTATACAACAACTTTCCTGGTGGAAATTATTTAAAAGAGTGTGGGCAGTCACACCAGGTCCAGTAATATGCAGTTTTGAAGCATGAAAAAGCAAAAGGGTTTCCTGGATTGAAACTTAATCTGTGTAAAGTGTTAGTGGGTCAGTAAACTTACCTTCCAAACAAACCAGGATGTTTTCCCACATCCTCTCAGGTAGTTTGAAAAGATTCTTCTATTCAGAGCAGTGATTTAAACCAAAATGTCTGGAATAGGTAATGTGATTGGTAGTGTTAAAGGCAGTGACCTTTATCTAACTTTTTATTATCATGGTCTGGCACAGCTTCTTTGGCAGAGGCCATGTTTGAAAGGATCTATATTTTAATGTGCCTAAAGCTGGTGGTGAGCTGTAGAAAATGCAAAGGAAATACCATTCAGATCTTTACTTTGCAACTGGTTGTCTCCTATGTTGCTGGTGTGATTCTTAGAACATGTGCTTTGTTCACTCTTTTAAACATCTGCCACAGACAGATCACATTTGGAACCCTAAAATGTGCAATACGGAATTGTATCTCCCCAAAGAGGGAAAAAAACCCTAGAATTTCACAACTTTTAAAAAAGGTACAACATAGGAGAGAGAGAATGCAGTAGGCTGGGAATGTGTAACCCAAGGGGGGCTATGAATAAATATATAGGGAGTTTTTTTTTTGTAGTTCCAATCAATTGTATTGTTTCCCATTAGACAGCTGTCTTTGGTGGCTACTCAGAGTTTATAAAGATAGCCACCTATTGACATGAGTACTGCTTAGGCTGCACTTTTCATCAGTAGCGCTATTAATGAAAGGCTGGATGCTGATCACTCCAAGCAACATTTGTAGCTTCAAAACTTGTTTGATAGCTCAAAGCAAATGGAAAAAAAATAATAATATCTGGAATTGTTTCCAAATATCTGGGGTTTTTTTTTTCAGATTAAAACCTGAATTTTTAACTTGAGGAAGACATGTAGGCTTGAGAGAGACTGTGATATTGAACGCATGGTTCTGGGAGAGCAAAAACTAAACCCTAACTCAAGGGATTCAAGACACCACTTCCACTCTAATTCAGTTTGAGGGAAAAGTGCCATCACTGCTGAGGCTGTTGCCTCAATCGCAAGGATACATGTCCTCCTTTGGTCATTGCCAGGGCATTCTGGGTCTCTCAGTTTGTTTTGTGGGTTTTTTTTTGATAAACAAGTGTTATTTGGCTGTAAAGTACTTCTGCTGACACGAAACGTCACTAGTTGGAAATTGCTCTGTCTACCTCTGCTGCTACAGCTAGAGTCAGCCATGACATTCTCGAGAACACTATATAAAGGGGTTCTCACCAGTACTTAAGTGTTTCCCAGGCGCCACGTCATTTCACAGCTTGAAGCTGGCAAATATATTGTGTTTCTAACAGGTACCTCTTTTCTTTCATGGCTACAGTGTGAATTACAAAATTCAGTGAGCCACAGAACTGTCCAGCTGGCTGTCCAGTGCATTTGTCTTTAGGAGCAATGAATGTGGGTATTTTGTGCAGTTGCACAAAACATTTTCTTATTTTCCATGGTTCAAATCATAGAAATCCCACTGGTCTGGTGCAGCTTCAATCTCATTAAATTTTATTCAGCAAGAACTACAAGGGCTTTTATTCCTTAACTTTTACGTCTGAAGTATATGTAGCTTTCCTGCATCTTAATCTTTTATACCTTCTTTGGTTAGACACATTTCCCAAACTGCTGTAAGTGAAATCTGCTTTTGGCTTGAATGACATGTACAGTAACTAAAGAAATAAGCATAAAGCACAGGCTTAAAACACAGCATCAAATGTTTTAATAGTGTGGCTTTGAGTCACGTTGATTTACAATGTTACTGTTCTTATTTCCCAATCAACACAATCCTGAGAGGAGTCATCTTGGAGAGAACAGATTAACCAACAGTAAAGGCTGCATCAAGGGTTATTTGCTGCTGTTTCTTTACCTCATGCAAATCTTTCTTGAACCATGATGAGGTGGCCTCCCAAATCTTGTGAGGAAAGAAGAAATTAAGGTGTATCCCAGATTTCCGCTATGTATCCACAGCACTTGAATGGGCTAATGGATCAGGGATAAAAGCCTCCACTCGGCTGCAGAGGAGAGGAGCTCAGACTCTCTGGGATATAGCTTTTTTGCAGCTTCCAGCCTCTCTACAAGGAATGGGAGTTATCCGTAGGACTTTTAGGAAGAAGGCTGTCCTCAGGGAAATAGGTAGACCAAAAGGAAAATAGAGGCTGTCTGTCTCCTCACATACCTTGAAGTGAAAGATAGATGCCTGTCAGCGGGTGCCAGGGTAAAAAAGCAGAAGAAAAGGGGAACAGCCCTGTCTCTCAAGCAGATTGTGACAGGGAAGTAGGCAGGTGACCTTTACATTTGAATGGCTGTTTTCATTGCAAATGGCTGGTGCCATGGCTGCTTCATACACTTTTAAAATATTAATTGACTACAGAACAGACTGGAAAAAGCTGTGGTTTTCAATTACAGAAGAATAAGATGAAAAAAAATATCAACAAGGCATAACTCACATTTGTTACTGCTATGCTTTATCTCATGGTAAAAGCTAATATGTCCCAAATAATTCTCATGGGTGATACCGCAGTTTGTGAGCAAAGCGAATAGAGCTGGATTGTCACAGAGTTGATGGCTGTGCTGATGGCCCAGAAACTTCTCTTCGGCTGGCAGAGTCTTGCCACAGCATAGTGGTGGAAAGAGAGTAATCACTTCATCTTCCTTATGGATATGCTGGCACATCTCCCTTGCAGGCTAAAAACAGGGGGAAAAAAATAATTTATACACAAGGTTTGAGACTGGCCAGCTTTTTAAAATAAATCAGCCTGTGTTGCTGTTGCAGAGCATGCACTCCATTCAGCTGGGGTGGAAATGCATCCTGATCGCCTGTGAAAAATGAAACTGCAGTACCTGACCTTCAGCCATAGAAAGCGAGCTCAGAAGTCCATGCCCAGATCTGTGCTGACTATTTTTTTTACATCTGTGAGTCAGGATGCAGAGCATTGAGGCAAACTTAAAGCATCAGCTTGACTCCAGGAGTGCTAGAGAAGGAGTTAAGCACTGGGACGAGTTTTAAGAAAGCAGGAGATTTCTGTGTATAATGCAGAGATTGACGGGTTGGGGTTTTGGAGTGTAATTGTCTGCTATGTAGGCTGAGGCACTTCTTAGAGACTGTCTGCTTCTTTCAAAAAAACACAGGTAATGTGGCAGCAAAGAGAACGTGTAAATAGCTCCTTGATGAGAGAGCCCTCTAATGAAGCAAACACTCTGGCAGTCTAGCCAACTTCTTTCTACAGCAGTCCCCTCTAATTACTGGGAGAAAACAGGCTGTATCGGGGAAGGCAGAGTGGGAAAAAGCATCTTGAAATAGTAAAGAACACAGGGTGGGAAACAGAGGATGAGGCTTGTGAGAACGAGGTCTAGTACTAACACCAGCAAGAAGCTTTCCTAGCGTGTGAAGCTAAGGCACAATACTGTTCACTGGAAAAATAACCACGGGGAAAAATGCTTCTGGTGCAATCATCAGAATTATTTAAATGCTATAAAATCCCTTATTGTCATTCAGTTGGCAAATAAAAACTGTACTTAAGAGCAGTGCCATACAGCTTCATGCTTTGATAAAGGATTCTTTTAATCAAGCGGTTAGCCTAGCTAGCTTAAACAGAGGACTAAAATATATATGGCTGTGACTCTGTTCAGTGAGTAATCTTCTGCTTTCTTATAGGTATCAGCCATGCTATGTTCCTGTCACATAACTCGCTCTTTGGACAGTAAAATAGAGGTTTGTTTTGCACTTTTTGAAATATCAGTTTTATTCCACCAGACTAATACAGAAAAAACTTAAATTTACCCTGGTAGAGATCATGTGATATCTTTGCACTCAAAAGGGATTGATAAGAAGCACCTTGAAGCAGAGCGGTTATTCCTATCTTGCTTTATACTTTACTGTGACCATGGAGTCTGCCAAAGCAACTGGCACTTCTTCTCTGCAGTCTTCCGTATGCAAGATTATTTCCACAATATCTGTTACGCATCCATCCAGTCCTGACACATTTTGTTACAACTCCAGCCTCTGTAACTCTTTTAAACATGGTTCTTCTCCATATGAAGGATAAGTATAGGATCTACTCGCATTCTTGAGTGCTCTTAATGAATCTGACTCTGCTTCACAGGCTTGACTTTCCTTTGGGGACCTCACAGAAAGACTGAGAAAATTATTATAGCTTTGATAAATGTCTCATATGAATCTGAACAAATAATTCCAAAATCAAGGTACTGTTTTGGTGTCTGTTCAACAATAAGAAGCACACTGCAAGAATGAGAGCTTTGTAAGTCTCTGAGTGGGTGGATGTACTCTAAACACAGGTATCTCCAGATGTTATCCTTGAAACTGAGTATATAGTTCTTTAGGTTTAAGGGTTTACTCTGAAAAAATCCTGGCGTCTTCTCTCTCTGAGCAGCTGAAAAAGGTCAGAGAAGAAGCTGCCTGATACAACCTGTCTGACCAGCAATCTTGCAAGATGATCTGACAGGGGCGCTGTCATGTTGAGTACTCCCATCTCTGCTTACTGCAGCTCTTGTAACTATTCTGAGCCACTCAGTGAGTCATGCTGGAAAAGAGAATCAAATTCCAAAGTGATGCCTCTTGGGGTGAGAAGAGGAGTTGGAAATCACTGACAAGAGCATGAATCAATTAGTTTGATGGTCCTGTGCAAAGGCAAAAGTGTTTTAGAACAGTTTCTTGCTGTTCTTATTCACCGGTTTGTACTTCTGGAACCTTTAACAAGTTCTTACGCTGGATAAATCCTAGGTGCTTTGGACACTACCATGTGTATGAAAGAATATGATAAGCACTGCTGCTGCTACTATACTATATAATGCAATAATAAATAAAGACAGCAATAAAGCCCGATGCATTTGTATCACATTATGTAGGCAAGATCAATTGATCATATAAATGGTGTCTCACTCCTGAAATGCAGCCACCTCTAGGAAGGAAGACCCTAAGTGTTGTCGTAGCACGGAATAATTTGAGACAGGAAAGGTAAAAATTCTAGCTGCAACTGCCCCAGTGCTTAAATTTATACAGTTGTAATAAATTTATCCACTAGATTTTCTTGCTTAGAAAATTCAGGAGCATATCTGATTTAAAAAAAAAGTCAAATCAGTGCATGATTATCCCTCTTTTCCCAATCAATACAATCACCCCAGTGGGGTAGCTTATTCAAAAGCACTCATCATATCTGCTTTGTGTGTAGAAAGACTCTTATCACCTCTCTGTGATTTTATAGTGGTGAGTATTTTTCTAATGCTTCTTCCATTTCAGGCACTGAGCCGTGTATCAGGGTCACAGATGTGGCCAGCAAAAAACAAGCATGATCTACTGTGTGTTTGTGAAACTGAAAACTTTGAAAGCTATTGTGCTCAAGGCTTACAGCAATAAATCGAGCCTTCCTAATAAATCACAGGCCTGTGTTTGCAAGCTGGGGTGTATTACAGGTCCTTGCCTATTGACTTTCACTGGGGTTACTCACTCCTGCTTTCTCCAAAACACCCCATTTACATCTCTCTCAGTCTAAAGACGGCATTTCTCTCTCCTTTCCTGCTGTCAGGAGACCTCTCCTTCTTTGTTATCCTTCCTTCTCTCAGGGCCTCTGCGTTCATCTTTGTGTGGCAGACATACTTAGGTAAAAAGTATCCACTAGCAGAGCAGGGTAAGAACACATGTATATGGTTACTTAAACATATGTCCAGTCCTACTGCCAAAACCAGATTTGCCATCCACCTACACTGTTGCATTTCAAGCCTTGCTAAAATACTTTTTCCTGAACTCTTAGTCATCTTTGCACAGAGTCCAGACATAGCTAGCACTTTAGTAAGAGTCTTCGCTTTATGTTGCAGACAGACAGCTGCCTGTAGTTTGGGCCTATTAATGCATAATGTGAATCAAAAAGCTGCTTTTCATCTCACGGCTTAACTATGATTCTGTAAGCATTCCCAGTCTTCCTTATCTTTTGTCCTGGCTGAGTGCAAATCACTGAAGAGCAAATTCAGTGCCTTCCTGCGTCGCTGCAGCAGTTGCTGTGGGTGTAATCAAGGTAGTTTGTAACCAGCTCAGTAAGAGTCCTGAGCAACCTGTTCTGATCTCATAGTAGATCCCACTACTATGTGTTCCCCAACGCAGGACGTTGGACTAGAGACTTCCTGAGATCCCCTTCATCCCAGATGATCATTCCATGATCCTGTGATCCTATCCTATGGTTGCAGGATCCTACATGTCTGCACCAGCCACTGGGGCTTTACCACTGCAATAATCTCAGTCCAGGGTAGAGGAATTTAAAGAAAAATAAAACATACAATATATATTTATGGCATAGATTAGGTGCACTCTAAAGCCTGCTCGGGGCTACTCAGGCTCTGCTAGTAGGGCCCCTAAGTCTTGCAAGGACTTTGAAGAGAGGAGAGGAACAATGCAGTTACTTGAGCTGCTATGACTTTTTTCCTTGCAACATTTTGGGCCATCTCACTTGGTTCTCCAAGCCTGAAGACAGACTTATAAGAAGTCATTAGAGAACTACTACTATCTGAGTCATACAGCCAGTGTGCTCACCCCAAAATCAGCCTTAGTGAAATGGCAAACTGAAATTTAGTCCAAATGATTGTCTCGTGCCTCAGTTTCCTATAAAACAATTTTTCTGATATTCACGTAACCCAACAACAGTCTGAAGTTTCACTAGCTCAGTATGTTACTATCCTAGGACTGTGGTGGCCAAGTCGTCTGATGGTAGCCTAATCACGCTTTGCTAATTCCAACTCAAGACCCAGGACTGCTCATAAATAGATTGCCTGTTTATCAGCAAGGCAGGTATTTGGCTTTCTTGCTTTTTCTATGGAATACATTTTATGGTTGAATTCTGTTGAAAATTCCTTTTTTAATGTAATCAAATAGCTCAAGAAAATTCTATGTGGTTGCTTCTAAGCTATGATATCCTTACTGTTGCTGAAGTTATTTAAAAACAATGCTTCACCATATTTCATTATTGAATTTGCCCGTGGCTGTCTCTAGAGTGAACTGAAAAGAGTGAGCCACCTTACCTCCTGAGCGTGGCTTAGCCAACCTGAACTCTCTATCCAAGCAAGTAAGATCAGGTCAAGTATCATTCTAGTCATATCATTGATTGCTTTCTCTGGCAAAAACAATTCAACACCACAGGTATTGACTAACTAATTAGGGAGGGCAAAGAGGTACGAGAAGTGATTAAAAAAAAGGATTTAAAAAATAATTACATAACGTATCTTTTTATATACACTCAACACGGAAAGGGCATTTATCAATGGTTTAAAAAAATCCCTCTTTCAAATGTTCATGTTAATGAACCTAGGATTAAAATTAATTGTCAGTAGAGCATCACTGCAGCTTTTCCTATGCAGTCTGTGGTCTGGACAAACTGTAATTTTAAAACCTGCCTTCCGATCAGAGTGGCAGCCAGATACCTTAGTGATCACATGGAACTACACCAAGAATAATAATGACTATTTGTTTTTTATTATGAATTTAATATTGTTGAAATGCTTAGCTGACAAGTACATTTCCAACTCCACATGCAGTGAAATCCATTTTCATCAGCCTCTGCTTTGGGAGATCTATGCACTGTAATACCGTCTATTAGAATCTATGTGCTGTATCATTGCACATTATGGATAAACTTACAGATTTTCACCTAATGTTTGGGGGGTTGTAAAGAAGGAACAGAAATACAGAAAATGCTATAATCTCTTTAGCTCCTTTATGCACTTCATTTACAAAAAATCATAAAATGGATAGTAAAATATTTACTAGTACTTTGCAGTTCTCAAATGGCAAAAATTGAATTGTATAGTGTCTCACTTCTGCAGAAAGTCAGCTTGAGTCCCAAGAAAGCAGCCACTGAAAGAAATGGACTTTTTAACCAGTGTGTTGTGAGGACCAATGTAAATCTCATACCTGTCCCTGCACCAC
Organism: Ibidorhyncha struthersii; assembly: GCA_013398815.1. Taxonomy (NCBI): domain Eukaryota; kingdom Metazoa; phylum Chordata; class Aves; order Charadriiformes; family Charadriidae; genus Ibidorhyncha; species Ibidorhyncha struthersii. The sequence goes on along the minus strand of VZSZ01005278.1, from coordinate 674,534 downwards.
TGGAACTGAGACTTTTGGTGTTTACTGTAACTCTAGAGAAGTCAAACAAATGTGGGGGTTTTTTTATTAACTTGGGTGAGAGACTAAATGTATATTTTGATAGCTTCAAATGATCCAAGTGAAGTGATATAAGAAAAAGTTAACAACAGAAATTTTCAGCTAAGTTATTTGATTTTATATTGCAGTAGACCATTAGCTCACACACTACAGCTCAAGTGAGGAATGGTAACCTTTTGATTCTGTGTTAAGTGTATATCACAATGTGTTTTACTAGGAAAGGTTTTGATTCAGTAAAGCTCTTGAACCTTACCAGAGTGACATATTTAAGTGAGGTGTATGTTTCACGTTCCAAATCAGAAACATCTCCCAACCTTGTAGTTCCACAAAAGGAAAAAAACTAGTGGATTTTGGATGACATTATAATGTAAGATGCTGGAAACATAACATTACAGTCATAAGTCTGAAAACCACTATTTCACAGACCTTAGAGTTTCCATCTTTCAGATCAGCCTTTTTCTAATTTCACCTCTACCTTACATGAACCAGTCTGTCCAGTCTAAGCTGTTCTCATTTCAGCTGGTTGAAAAGCAACTTCTGCCTTGATTGTACCATCCACAATAGCAATGCAGGGATAATCCTCTTTCCCCTGCAAATCATAATCTTAACATAGTTAACTCATGCAATCTGTGTGGATTTTATGGATTTTTTCATCCATTTGATGACACTTGATGATGACTCTACACGTGCCATTGTTCTACTATTTTAGAAATTGTTTTCTATATCTCTAGGCAGAAAACCTTTTCTATTGTTGTTTCAGAGGGCTTAAAAAATCTGTGCATTTCATACTAATGTCTTACACATCTTTCAAGTGTGTTATATTTTCTGTATTATCTTTTTGCCATGATGCAATATGTTCTTTAGGAAATGTAAATATATACATCCTGGCATTTCATGCCTGGGGTAATAATCCAGTATTCTTATTCTGGAATCCAACTCCTTATTCATAAAACTGTAGAAAGCCACAAATAGAAATGGAGTTGAAATGCAAATACAAAACTTGGAATTGCCTGCAGAATACAAAATAGAGAAAGGTTTTATCAATTAAATGTTTAATAAGACTTTATCTGGCAAACAAGTTTTTCTTTGTTCATTGAGGGAGAAAAGTCTTCTTTATCTGCATCTTCTCATTTTGTATTGGGCTAATTTTTGTAGTAATTTTTGAATAAACATCACCAGTCTAGTTAACTTGAGCACTTAGTCATAACGAACCACTGCATCCTTGTAAGAAAAAAGAAGCAATAGCCCTTTTTACCAATAGAGGGTTCTGTTCACCAAGGGGTTTCCCTGCTACACTGCCCCTTGGTTGACACTTCCATTTCCAGTGTTTCACCGATGGATCCCCAGGAATCCAGCTGTGACTCCTCAGCTGTTGGTGAGTGAGGTGGCAATTCTGTCCTGGTGGGAGAGGTGGGGACCATGGCATGGTCTGGCCGCAGCATGACTGTCTGATTCCTTCTGACTGGGAAGACACCTCTACTAGTCCAACAAATGCTGGAAAGTATAGAGAGTCCTAAATCCTGTTCCCTTTGTGGGAATTAGGCATCCAAATCAGGTGGGGCTATGTGGCTCAAAAGACATCCCTGGACCTGCACAGCTAAACACTTCCTTTAAAAAAGCTGCGCCCACAGGGAGAACCCTAAATACCTGAGTGCAATCCAGTCTAAAGTAAATGCATTTCCTGTCCCTCATGTTGAGATCGTGACACTGCGCAAAGAAGTAAATCAGGCCTTACTGAGCCAAAGGAGACGCTGTGAGAGGGATGCTCACTCCAGAGTGGCATTTGGTTCCAGTTCTGGCTCACCACACCAGGCACAAGACATACTTCTCTCATTTAAGAGGCAGGACCCAGGGTTGGCTTCTTCTTTCCTACTGCCAGTCAGGAAACCAGCAGTGCTGAAGTGAAATCAGTAAAGTCAAAGTCTTGGTGCAGCTCCTTTTGCTGAACATTGAGTTTTCAACTCCCCTGGACATGGCCAGGTTTCAGTCACCTCTTGAGAATGTATATATTTATGTGCATAGCACCTAAATCTTCTGTGACTTTCTCATGTTGATGATTTGTTTTGGGCTTCATTGATAGGCACTTGGAGGTCAATTATAATTTTTACATATACTACATAATTGTAAATAAATATTTGCCCATAAAGAAAATTACCATTCCTGTAAGACATGAATGTGCAACTGCTTAGAGTGTAATCAGCAAAGATTAACTTTTTTTATTTTTTATTATTACTCCTGCAATTCTGAAAGCACACACGTGTACTCATAGAAACTCTGCTACTCTGTAATTACAAATGATAAAACCACGTTGTAGCTGGCAACTGTGGAGTGGTCACAGTAGAGTCAGCAAAATAACTCACAAGACTATTGCTCATTTATGAATTAGAAGTTGGAAAGCAAAATGGGATGAAGAGATTTCATAGCCTCTTTCACTAATTGATAGGAACTCTGTTGAAATTCTTTGAGTTCGCAGCATCGTGCGAAATAAATATATATATCCACCTGTGCAAGCACAGGTATCTCAAAACTGACATGTTAACTGTGGTTCTTCAACTAAATATTCTCCTTCCACACACTGACTGTTCTAGATAAGAATTCAAGAGGAGCCTGAAGTAAGAGTACGCATTGCTTGTAATTTACCCATGGCAACGGCAAGTTTTTCAGTTTTTGTGTTTGCTACATATTTTAATTCCACTGACATAAGAATAAGGTTTTCCATTGATTCTATTGGAGATATGTTTTTTACTTGTGTTTTGCTACATATGTTGAATATTGCCAGATCTAGATAATGGATTTGGGAAGATGATTTACTTCAAAAGGGTGTTTGAACTAACCTGGCTGAGTTTGCACTGAAGCAGATGAAAAGTGCTCATAAGATCTGTTCTGCTATTTCAGCCCTGTATGGTATGTTTTGGTTCGAGAGGTGGCAAACGGACCGCAGCAGGTGCATGGGGGGTGAAGCATAACACCTGTGTTCCTGCAGATATCCAAAGAGTGTTGTAGGAGAAACCAGAAAAGCCAAAGCTGAGACCCTCCCGCTGTAGTTGCCTGTTGGTGATTTGTCTGGGTCTTTCAGTTCCTCCATGTGTTCAGCAATGTCTAACATGGCAGAAATCCTGGCAAAAATGGGCATAGAAATATATCTATATCTACTTTGTATTGATGCAAACGAGAGATTAAGTTCAGGCAACTACAAAAGTATATCCTTTTTGGAAACAGGATCAGTGTTGCTTTGTGTTACACTCCCTATAGAAATAGAGTATTTACTTTTAAATGACTTTTCTATTATCAGCCTGTTAAGATATCAAAAGTTTATGAAATAATATAGCAGGGGGGACTATTGCTTGAACTCCTGTCACAAAAGAAAGGCAAATCGCTTATTTATCATTTATCTGCTTCTCTCAGCTGTCAATCTAATTTTCCTGCCTCCACTGATCATATTTTTGCTGTCTGTTCCTTAACAGATTTTGTTTTGATTGCTTCTGTTCAGATTCTGTCTGTCATCTCAGTGTCTAAGCCGACCATATGTTGGCTTGACCCACTACCAAAAAAACTTCATTCTGAGTTCACTTGAGAAGTTACTCTTGTTATTATTTGAAGATTTATTAATTTGTCAATGGCATCTGGTTCTTTACCACCTGCCCTGAAATCTGCTCTTGTTTTTTCACTGCTGGGAAAAAAATAATAATAATTTCTGCCTTCGTATATATTCAGAAATAAAAACTCTTCCAGTCTTTCTTCCTACCATAAGGTGTATAATAACAAAACAGCATCTTTGTGCTACTAAAATGCTTTCTATCTGAGATACACAATGGGGAAATAGTACTATTGCCATTTTGTTGCTTCAGAAATTGAGGCACAGATGAACATTCTGATTCAGCTGTTAGTCAAAAAGATGGTGGTAGAACGATGACTGTGTCCAAGCTTATCATAAATGTTGGAGAAAGAATTAAACTTTCTCCTTAATCTCTGGGGCTGCAGAAGTCAGTCAGAGAGAAAGAATAGCCAGTCTTCGAACCCTGCCCTCTCTGACACTCTCTCTACTGTTGGCAGAGCTCACTACCTCCTTTGCCTCTCCTGCAAAAGCAAGGGAGGAGATGCTGAGAAAGGTCTGGAGCCCCATCACTGGCTACTTTGCTTACCTGTCCCTAGCATTGGCCTTGAGTGGAGTGATGGACTGAGCTGCTGCCTCTTGACTTTGCACCTCATGGCATAATGACAGGACTGTTCACTCTCACTGAACAAAAGAGACATCCAGGAGTGAGTGTAACTGGGGGTGGGGTGGTGGTGCTTCCTTTCTGCTGCTTTGACAATGTCCCAAGCTTTGCATTTTGAGTCGTTCAGTGTTGTCATAATAAATCCCTCAAAGCTTACATCTGAGCCTTGTCTTTGTGCATGAAAATGAGACCTCTACAGCTTGTGCCTGAAGCTGCTTTCTTTATAATGAATTGTCCACCTTCCCTCTTTCATTCCTTGCTGAAACCCAGCTAAATATTGTGTTGTACCGAGCTTAGCCCTTCAAAGCAGAATGATGTATGAGAGTCATAAATGCTGGAAGATACCCATGGGAACACACTGAAGATATCCCTAGGGAGGCAGAAGGAGAATGCTGTGCTAGAAACAGGTAGTTATTATTTGAATAATGCAGAGATGTAATTTGAAACTTCATTCTCACTGTAGTGTTGAATTGGAGATAAGTCAGGCCGTATATCTCTCTCTTGATCGGGGTTCAATATTCGTTCCTGTATTTTTACTTGACTTTATAATTCTTACCTTTTCCCTTCAACTAGCCAAATGATAAGCAGTGCATTTGCTAAACAGTTGTGTTGCTTGTGTTATCTCTCCACTCGCTCAGAACTATAACAGGATGTTTATCTACTGAGGAAAAACCTGCCTCTCATTTACTCTGCAAAGCACTCCACTGCCTTCACAGTAACTGTAGCTGCAATTATCATTGTTGGCATCCAGAGATAGTGATTTTTCTATTTACACTTCATGCCTGGCCCTTGTGAAGTTTAATAAATGAAGTCAGCAGTTACATTATCATTTGATAGACTCATCACCCGATCGTAGCTGCTGAAATATGCAATAAATAAAGGTCCTAGAGGGAAAGAAGGGGGATAGAAAAAACAGCATTATATGTTTTTTCAAAACAAATTGCATGTTTTCTTTTACCCTGTGTGAAGAAATTTAATTTCAGTTTTTCTGTTTTGTTTAGTCTTTACTTTATTTTGTTATTTTATAAGAAGTCACCTTCAGGAATTCGTTAATCTAAGTGAAATTTAACTCAGGATGTGGGACACAAAGTGAAAAACAATAATAGGAAGAGTGACGGGGAATTTTGTTGAGATCTTCACTGACAGTAGTTGGGTAGGGCTTGTGGTTTGTTGATAGAGACACATTAATTCAAAACATGCCTCCAGCAGCCTCCAGTAGTAGGCATGTTGTGGTGCTCCTTTGGTGGACCTTAAAGTCGGCCTCTCCACAGGGCTGGAAACAGCCCAGTCAAGATGAGGCAGAAAAGATTCAGCCTTAACAGCAAACACAACCAGCTCCTCTGGAGGGAACTAAGATTTGGTAGTGGAACAGTCCTTTCAATTGTGAAATCAATGGCAAAAATCCCATTTCAGCTCAAGGCTGAAGACAGATGAATTTTACCAATTATGCCAAGGATTTGCCGTAGTAGCTTTGCTCTTTGAGCCCAACAGCAAACACTCTCATGACTAGCAGTGTCTGCCTGGTAATAAGTGCTGAGCATAAACTCAAACACACTATTCACCACTAAGCAAATAGTAGTACCCACCTACACACATGTATGTTTATCCTGGTAGTCCTCTCATTACGTTTTCAAGTAGACAAGTGACAAAGTCATTGGAAGAGTTTAGCTCACTGGTTGTATTATAGGTTCTCTGCAGCGGGAATTCAGAAAATACTAGTTCTAGTCACTGCAGAATCTTCACGAGAAATGCCATAAGCTAGATGAAAATTGGTGAAAAAAAAAAATGTCGATCTATTTTATTATGAGCAACTGGAATGGCCACTACAAGTATCAACACACACATTTAGAAGTACAATGCATAGGCACCTCTGTTATTAAAGCCACTAATAATGAGGAAGTGTCTAAAATGGTTGTGCAGCTAATTCTGAATATGTTCTTTCTCAGAGCTGTTTGATCTCTGTAACACACACTGTATCTCCTGGAGATTCCTGATGACTTCTTTGCAAAGATTTCATTTAGGAAGAAACAAAGATGGATGGATATTGTTCCTCTCAGCCCTCCACTCCAAGAACAAGGAAAAGAATTTAGGTGTACGTAGATTTGGATTTAATGTGATTTCTGTTCCTTTCCTTTTGAGACTTTATGTTTGTCTTTCTTCATGGTGTTAAGCTTATTAATTTCTTTTTCTGCCTGCTTCAAGGATATAATAATGGACACCAATCCAATATTTTGCTCATTCTTTCTTCAGTCACAGGCAGCAGCAGCCTCCACCAGAGAACAGGGGTGTTTCGTTCCGAACCCAGGATCTCTTCTGCTGGAGGTGCTTCTGCTGGAGAAGCTTTGGTTCTTCAGTGCTCTGAGGCTAAATAATGAAATAATGATAATTTAAAAATTCAGCTAAGCCAAAATGTTCATAGCCTAACTTGAGTAAAATGTACTCCCAGTTTCCCTTAAACAACTTTTTTTTTAAATATGCTTTTTAACCGATGATCCCCACAAGGCATTCCCCAGTAATCGTTCTGCTGGTCTCAGATGAGCTGGGAGCAGACACAAGCTCACAGGTGAAGGCAGAGAACATGTAGAATAGCTTTATCTCACACGTGAGGCAGCTGGATGTCGGTTCTGCTTCCAGCCTCGCTTGATGTCAGGCTGTGCCACCAACCATGCTGTGCTGTGTCACAGAATGGTTAATGGCAGGACACATGCAGCTGGTCTATATAGACGTATGCCTCTCTGGAGCCAAGACTAATGCCTTCCCATGGTGCAATATATGCAGATTTTTTTTGTTTTCAAATTCAGTCCTTTTTATTATTTCTCAATGGAAAGGCTGAACAGAGCATATAATGCTTGAAAAGATCATAATTAAAATTAGATACCTTTTCTTTTTACTACTATGAAATCATGCTACAATATCTTGTGATCATTAAATAACTACTACATATGCTTCCCTGTAGAATGAAGCAGGTTGTATATTTTATTAAAGGGAGCTGAGCTGTTAGGAAGAAGTTGTATAATTCTGAACACTGGTCAAAGTCACCAAAGGTCTACAAAAGCCTGTTGTTTTTCTTACATGAGTCTGTTCTTTTTCTTCTGTGAGTTTTGGATCAAGTCCATTATGAAACATTGTCTACTGACACCTCCCTGTTCCACAGAGAAATGGGCTTGCTGATTAAACAGTCATTTTCTGCCTCTGAACTGAAACTTATACATTATGGATGATCTGATTGAAAGTTTTCACATGAAATCCTAGTCATTTTTATATCAATACTAAAACTGCCATTAGACTCAATAGGGTTAAAATTTCTATCTCGATCCTTCAGAGAACTTTGGATCAGATTAGAATGTTAAATCTAGCCCGTTCCCAAAACAGGCAGAAAAAAATTGAGAACACACACATGCCAGGAAATTAAAAGTTAACATAATGTTGATGCTTAACTCACCTTGGGAGCCTTTATTTTTAGAAACAACCAAGATAAGGAAAAGATGGTGCCTGTTGAGCCTTAACAGGTTTTGTCATTTTGCATTGCAAAGTTACTTAGATCTTAGGATTTATATTGTCTGTGAATATCAGTTCCAGGTTTGCAATTCTAACTACTACGGAGCAAGAAAAGCTGCTGAAATATTGCCTGTCTCTGTGGTACTGAAACAGGCAAGTGTGTTTCTGAGATGTCAAAAGCAACTCAAACAATACACCAAATCCTAATCAACAGAAGTCATCATAGTTATTTTTTTATTGCACTCTACATCAGCTTGTTTTCATAACACAGACATTTCGCTTTATGCAGGAACAGATGTATTTGTGACTATTTGCACTGAAATATCCAAACATTACAGTAAAGCAGCAATTTACAGTTGGCTGACTGTGTCTCATCTTTAGTATACAATTAGTGAACAATGAAAATCTCATTATCTTCTTATTTCATTACAGTCAGGGAAGCAAACAATTAAATTTGGTGGTTTAAAAAAAATACAAACAAACAAAAAGCATCTTGACTTCCCAGAAAGAACAAAGCACAAGTCTTTCCATCGAGAGCACTTGAGTGAAATCCATCAAAGGGGTGTATTCTTAAAGAGAATTTCCTCTTAAATGCTTTCTCTTAACTTTCAGGCTAAGATAGAGGATGATAGAGAATGAACTTATACGTCCACCACCATGAAGATACCTATTAATATACGATAGGGTGGTACATGTGTAACATATACAGGAATCTAAGCATCTCCAAACTGTTTTCAAGTATAGTTCTTCCTCTTTTCCTTTCAGACTTGGTTAGTTTGACTTAAGCCATGAAGCACAGATCTTTGTTTCTGTCTCAGCATCTCTAACTGTTGCCGTTTCATTGACCAAATAAATGACCGAATATTACCAAAATCTTGAAAAACTCATGTATACAGAAGTTTTCATATTGCAGAAATGCATGAAGATTAACTTTAGCATGGAAGAGTAACCCAATTTTAACAATTTTAAAATATGCAATTTTTCATATTTACTGTTTTTCTACTCATGATTATGTTACTAAAAAGAAAGAAATAAAAAAGCTGGCTCAGGAAAATCTAGGCATACCACCTGTTAGTACATAGAAGCCTGATTTGTCTTTGCCTCTTATCTTTAGCTTTCCAGTAGTCATTTTGTCCACCTTTCCTCTGATAAAAATCAAACATCTAAGAGTCTTCACTGCCAGTATCTAGACATTCATATTTTGCTTGTGAGGTGGAGCAACTGAGATGATTCCCAGATCCAGAGGTCAATCTGCACCACTTTTTTATCAAATGACAGTTTTCCGTTCTTCACGCCTTCTTGTATGTTATAGCTAGCGTAGCTTGAATTTAGAATCCTCATGGTAGACAAGGATTGATCCTTCTTATGCAGGTCCATCAACACTGAATTTCACTAAGCTATCCACTCACATAGTTCAATACTCTGGAATGTCTTCACTTTTTTTTCCCTTTCTTTCTTCTGCCTCATCTGAAAAAAGGGTTGGTTAATTCATGGCTTTCCTACAGTCCAGACTCTCCTGTAGTATACTAAACAATACATGTCCTATAGTCCTGATTTGTTAAAGGTTGTTTGATCTCACTGGAGCTACTTTAACATGTTTAACATTGAACCGAGCCAAAGGATACAAAGCTGCTGTAGTTGCCACACTGTGATAGATCTTTTCCTCTATTACTCAGGATGGTAGAGAAATGGATGTTCAAAAGCAGAATGAGTTGTCAGTTCACTTACTTCATGTTGATGTTCAAAAAGAATCAGGAAGGCTGTAGGGATCTAACTTTCTTTTATGAATTCAGGCTTACTTCTTCCTTTCACATCCTGTGTCATTCCTTAGTTATTGTTTCACCGCTCAGTATTAATTGATCCTGCTCACTTGTTGCCTTTCAGCTTTCATGAATATTCTCTTAAAGTATTAATTCTATTATTTGAGGAGACTTACTTGTGGATGGACATCTTGCTAATAACTTCTTATACAAAAGGTGATGCAAGATATTTTAATTCCATTGTCCCCTTCTCCCTTAATTGTCCCATACTCTGATAAGATCGGTAGCAAAAGACTGAATGTAAAATTTCACGGTGCCATTTCTATTTAATATCTGATCTGACTAACGATAAAAAAAAGTCACATCTTACTCCCAGTTAGGGGTTATGAAGCACTAAGAAGTTCTCAGGTGAGTGGAAATACAGAAAAGTAAAAGATGCTAATACCGAACCCCACAGTAAAAGTCACTTCTTTCTTTAGTACATAAAATGAGCATCTCTAGGTGAATGCCTAAAGAAGAATTAATCTCAAGGTAAGCATCTAATCTCATCTACTTTTCCCATGACAATCATAGGAGAGAACTAACATTGGCAAGCATGTATGTTCTGCAATGGATAAATCTTTCTCTGTCAGTGCCTATTGATGTTGAGGAAAGACAGACAAGTCTTTCTCTGCTGTGATGATTGGCAGAGAATAGCTGATTAGTTTCAACTAAATGCCTAACTTTCAGATAACAACAGATTAGGTGAGGTGAATCCTTCCTTGGTGATGAAAAAGCAGGTATAAATTTAGGATGATACACCATGACTCTTTTCAGTCTGGGAAAAATCAGATTGTTGCAAAGAGTAATATTTTGTAACAAAATACATATATCAGGTTTACATGACACATAGGAGAACAGATTAGATTAATTCATGAGGTCCCTTCCTTATCTCCTGATTTCATGCTTTTTTTTTCCTGAATGATAGAAAACCAACAGCAGTTGTTTTGAAGACAGATACAAACATACGAAAGCTACTGAAAATGACACTGATTAGAGCTGTTCAAAATCCCTGTCCCATGGGAAACGTTGATATTTTGACATATGTTTCCTTCTCAAAATGGGATGAGAAAGGTTTAAATATCAGCAATTGTCATGGTAATTTCTTCACAAATGCTGAAATGAAGAACAAATATTTCATTTTGAAATAGCTATACTTTCAACATTTCAAAACATCATTTGAAAGATTTCATTTTAGTCTCAGGTTTCCACATTTAACATATGTATATTTTTGTCTATATATATCTGTGTGTGTGTGTATGTATATTTGATGTTAACTTCTTCCTTTTGAGAAGAAAATAGTGATTTCAAAAATTCCTGCATTTTTCCAGGAAAAATCTTTGGTCACTACGTTTGGTCAGTCATACTAATGGCACACTAGCCCCCTTTCCACAAAGGAATCTGGACTGTTGAGTCAGTCACCATGCTAGAAAGAGAGCTGCTCAAGATAGAACTCTACCAGGAAACAGTTCATCGTTTGGTTGTGAAATCCTTCTTTGTAGTAACTACGTATCACCATCTTTCATTTTACTGTCCTAGTGAGGGGCCAGGCATAATCTAATCAATATCTCACATGAAAACTTTCTAAAAGAAATTATCATGATAGCTAAAGAAATGCAAATAGCAATTTTATTCATACTGTGTTCTCCTAGCACTTTCATGGTGCTTTATACTAAAACAAAATGGCCTATAATTTCAAGATAGAGATAAAGATATATGTATATTTATCTGTGTGATGCACTCTAAAAATGTTTTTAAATCTTAAATACAATCCAATGTTTTTAAAAAAAAGGTGTAAATGAATAGACAGCATTATTAAGGCAATAACTATCTCTTAAAAATTGTTTTAAATGAAGAGGTCTTTCAAGTGCTACCTATAAGAGGAAGATGGTTTACAGGTCTCTGTGATAGTTTTAGGTACAAGTTAAGGCTAAAAGATCTCAAATACACATGTACATTGTTTATAAAATAGTGGCACCTTTTCTGAATTTATTTATTAGCTGTGCTCTGAGACACAAGGCATGTATTTTGTTTTAGCAGTGGCCCAGTAGCTTTTTGAAGCTGTTGAGGATATTGTCTCTGGGGCTCTGTTTGCAGCTTCTGCCTGGAGCTAAATCTTGGTGTGAATTTATACAAACCTGCTAAAGTAAAACTTTGAAAAAGCATTTAAGACATTACTAGAAGTTAAGGATCCGCTTTCATAGTAAGTATCTTCAGGGTCTGAAATCATTGAGTCACTATTATGTTTTAATTGCTTGAGGATAAAGAACCCAAAAGATACTTTTTTAGCTTCCTGGCTTTGTGTCTGCCTCGTTTATTTGGAGCCTAAGTATTTTAGCATATGTTGTTTCTGTGGCTTTGCTTAATACCTAGGACACCAATGGCCCCTATGGCTCAGGCTACGGGCTGCAATTGCAAAAGATGTCATTAAAAATACAGCAGGAAATCAATCTGGTGACTTTACGTTGGTTCATATTGGACATTTTTGCCTCTAGCTGTGGATTATGCTAGAATCTGAAAAAACGAACATCCTGTGAAACCCAGATTGTCACTGATCCAAAGCCCACGAATGGCAATAAAAAAATTCTCACTGTTTTTACTGGGATGTAAATCCACACCTCCATGCCTCAACGTTCACAACTATGTTAGCCTGAGATTTCTTTAAGTTGCAAAAGAAAAATGCTATATGTCAAAAATGGTAGTTTGAAACAAATGGACAACAAAAGTTTGGTATCATAAGTGAGCCCTACACAGTGATGTATGCATGTTTTAAATTAATAAGATGGAATGCCAATTTATTTGATGCAAAAAACAGGTGATGGCACATTGTTACTGCAATTTCCTGTCCTTGAAGCAAAGTATTAACCTGCATTGTGACAATGTAAAGAAAGCACCACAAAGTAACACCGTGTATGCTTTTTCAGGTATTTTTATTTCAGACAAAATATATGTATAAAGTGGGAATGGACTCACTGGATACACGTTTCACCCATTGCACCATTTGAACATCCAGCTCTTATTGGAAAACTAAGATGGCGTGGGAGTAATAGACAATTCATTGCTGTCAGACATAGCTGAATAGTTGTGCAGTGACCCTCAGTGACTCAAAGAATCAAAGCAGTCACTCAAAACAATGAAAAAGTGACAGCAGACATAATCACAGCATTGGTCCGGCTCATGGAAGTAAGTTTTGTCAGGGACCTTTGCCTAAGAAAATTCAGATGCTTTACAAATAATTGGACACCCATCAAGGGAGCATTACAAAAATAAATGGACATTGTCTTGCTTTATCATTCTGATCCTACAGAAAACATGAATAATCAAAGCATAAAATATAATTTCCTGTATTATTTCCCTGACATTGATTTGCTAAGAGTGGAATAAGAGTACACTAGACCTCTAAGAAAAGTAATTTTCTTGCAAGAACTGTGCTTTCTTATGAAGAACATGGAGGCACTAAGCAAAATTCATTCAGTAACTGCTGGGAGCCCAAGAGAAAACAGGCTTGCTCATGTTTTTAAGGGCTGTGAAAATCCTTATGATACGACCACGCAGTAAGTCTGGTAGCCACAACATGGGCTGGAGTGACAGATCCAGACGCTGCCTGTCCTGTCCTATTCTACAGCAAATGGGCTATGAGTGCTCTTTCAGCACTTACACGGATCATACGCAACGTGAAAACTGCTTTTCTTCTGTCTACACCACTCATCCACAGTAATCCTACCTGCAGCCAAGCTTGAACAAATCAAGGACCAGATTCTTCTCACCCATAAGTGAAATCATCAATGGCATGATCTGTGCTTTCTTAAAAATCAAGATTTTCTTTTTTTTTTCTGAGCTGGATACATACTGTCCCAAGGAAAATCTCTTGGACTGGAAAGCAATAGTGCAATTTGGTGAAAGGATGTTGAGTCTTAGTTTGTTTTGCTCAAAGAAAAATTACCCCTTAATAAGAGCAATAATAAACAAGGCTAATTATAGATGTATACACAGGCACAGTGCTTGAAATCAAACTGTAGGATTCCAGGTTGAAACCTCTTTGTTCTGTAGAAGTCGCACATGTACTGAAACATGTTTCTGATGTCTGGCAAAGCGAGGGGCTATCACAGATTATTGCATTTTGACCGCTGCACAAAAATGAGGATTTAAAATTATAGGATATTGATTACACAAACTCTCTTAGCTGTCAGCCGTGTAGACCAAAGCCTGTTGCACAGCAGAGGACATGTTTCCCACAGATCGTGTTGATGAAATCCTTCTAACCTACTAGGTCAATCGTCTTAGGAGTAGAAGTTCTTTGCCTACAGAAGTGATTGTTCAGCCTGCATAGCTTGCCCCAGCTTCAGCCTCTACACAGAAAGAAGGGCTTAATGCATTAGCTGTGCTGGGGCTTTGCTCTGAGACCAGCGTTGAAAATCTCTGCTTAGTATTGCTATGTGTAGATTTGGTGTGAGAACAAAGAAACAAAAGCTTGCAGAAAAATGCCAGTAAAGTATGTTAGTTAACACCACAGATTAAAAAAGACTAGCCACAAAAATTACTTTCCTTTTATTTCTGAATGTATAAAGATAGCACCTCCAAAATACTGGATGTAGGCAGGTCAAGGATATTTGCATATTTAAGAAATATATGCGTGCCTTTAATTATGTTTATATATAAGCACAGAATTTCAGTTTTGATTTTATATTTTTTACTATTTTTTTCTTTTGTTTTTAACTTTTTAAACATTTTTTTTTCTCAACAAAATAAAAAGATAAAGGGACTGAGGGAGATAACAACATACAGTAGTAACAAGAATTATATTTTTCTTTACTTTGTAACACAGATTTTGGTTTTGTCTGTAGCACTTTATCTCTAATGTGTAAGTGGATATTGCTAATCATCACTGCAATCTGAATTGTGGTCTGTGAGTGCAAGCAAAGACGGAGAAACAATAAGAAACCCACAATCCAGTACCAAGCAAGCAAGGTCTATAAATGTAATTCTCTTACCATCAAAAGCGCAACTGTACAAGCATATATACAGAGAAACATTGCCACTCTCTTAGCTATAAATCCAGGCTTTCTAAGATACATTCTTTATCTGTAACAATAGTAATTTCCCTTTCCTATGTATACTGGCTATTGCAGCTTATCCTGCCCTGGGTTTCTGATAGAGGTGGATGAACTGGTTCAGATGAAATTAGAACTGACCTAAATTTTCACCCCAGGTCTGAAATGCATTATTATCCATGGCTGAAAAACTCCTGGTATTTTCTCTCTTTTTCTATTATTCCAAGTGGTTCAGAAAAAAAGCACTGAAAACCTCAGAAGGAAACCAGCAAGAAAAATAGCCAAATGTGCAAGATTTCACAGGTTTAACCTGCATAGATATTCACAAAAGCATTCGGAATAAAGTTCACCTGTCTCTGTTTGGAGGGATAAAGTTCTTTTGAAATGAACGAATTTGCAAACATTTCTTCCAAACATTAAAAACTTTAACAGTCAGTTTTCCAGTAGTTGATGAGTTTTGGGTTAGGTGTTTCTGGAAATCCAAAGACTGACTCTACCAGCGAAAAAAGCGAGCATCCAGCTGTTCCAATCTAGGATCTGAAAGCAATACTTTGCAAAAAAATGCTTATTGTCAGCTGTGATGCACTTATTTTTAGTAACGAACATTGCTACCAAAGGTTGTTCTCATTCCCAACATTCCCCTGCCTGAGGGTATGCTCGTTCCACATTCCCAAGGTATGTTTGCAGCTCATGTAGTTATATTTGCTTTAGATCTAATTTAGCAAGTGCAGGTAGCAACAAAAATGAAAGAACTGCACAGAGTCTGAAAGTCAGCACTGGGATTCTGGGTGCTTTCTTGGCTTGCTACCACACCACAGCTTGTGCTGCTGTATTGTCATAGCTACTGCTACAAACTAAACGACGGAAACTTATGTCTTGCGTAATTGCAATGCTGAACTGCAGCGTAGGTAGACACCTCCCTGGCAGAGCCTATGAGCAATAATGTCCCTCCATTTCAATAAGCATCAGATTTAGGGTTGTGGATGGACTGATTAGCCAAGAAACCTACCCAAAATATATTATCTCATAATCTTTTGCCCCACCAACATGAGCCACAAGGCATCAGAATGTCTAACCGGTGGCTGAAATGTGAAAAGCTGCAGTTTCTTCCTGAATGGTTTGCTATGATGGACAGATCACATCATGGCTTTTCTCTCTAGCTGTGATTTTAAAAGGTGGTTTCTCAAAGTCAAGCAGGGAGCAGTGATCTTTTCAAAGCAGGATGTGAAAGAGAGTTTGGCTTCAAGTTCCTGTCCCTACTAATGGCTGCAGGGAGCATCAGCAAGAGAAGAGCTTGAGAAGGAAGGGGAATTTCACTTTTGTTCTGCTTCCTTCTGTTTCCTCTCCTCTTCTGTGAAGTGGATATCCTTCCCTGAACTTGGTGCTTTGAAGCTTATTTCGGACACTGCTCCGCTTTTAATAGGAAGAGCTGAGAGCCCATTACTGTCAGGAAGGGTTTCCTCCCACACACTATTAACAAATGTTCCTTCCTGTCGTTCTGCTTTAAAAGGGTGCACACTATGACCACAGAGCTCATGTTCCAGTGCAGCACTTATATTATACCACAGTGCCGCTAAACACTCCGTGAGGCACCACTGGAAATAGAGGGATCTTACTGTCACATTTCTCCCTTCACATTCAGGCCAAAATGATCGAGTGGGTCAGGATTTTCCTTGAGGCCAGGAGACCTTTCCTCTGCAATCAACCGCATGACCCAATGCTAATTCCTGACTCTTCTTGCTTATGCTTCATGGCTCAGTCTTGTTAATTTAGACTGTAACATTTCAAAAGCGTTAGTTGGCTCTTGATTATGTCTCATTCCTGGGGCAGAGCCACAACACATGTGGTTAGTTAGGACCTGAAAGCACTATTCTAATTAGCACTCCAGCTGTGCAGAAGGGTGCTTTTGTGAGGATGGAGGGAGTCAGATGGCTTTTGCGGAAAAAGATGTGATATGTTCTTCCAGAGACAAAAGCTTGTATTAAGGTCCATTTAAAATGAAGTGTCTCCCTCTCTCCAGATTCCTCCCTCTTTTCATGCCCTGCCAGGTGCTCTTCTGTGCTTCAGTGCTGAGTCACGCAGGCACTGCCTGCTCCAGGGTGCCAAGTGACACCATCTCACAAAATGACGCATCACAGTTGGACTGAAGATGTCTCTGTTTTCTCTGAGAAACAAAAAAGAACTAGGAATTTAATGGCCCAGCTTGGTATTTATAATTCTAACTTGCCTTTGACTCCTAAGGAGTGGAAGCACCTGCCACTAAAACTCTGCCTTTTTTGAGGTGTTACTGGAAATGTGAGTATAGCTACAGTGGAAAGGAAGGATGTTTTCTGTGGTAGTCACTGCCTTGGGAAATCTGCATTGTATTCCTGTCTGCAATCAAGTCCCTAATGTTATGCCAGGCAGGTCATTCAGCCTCTCAGTGGGTCTGCTCTGTGTCTGTGAAATGCCTTCCCAAAAATGTCCTGTCTTTTTATCCTGTTTTGGCTTTTTAGACTGACAGCCCCTCAGTGGGAAGCCAGGCTATGGCATAACACCTAGCTCGGCTGAACTTTATTTCTTGCATCTAACTGGTATTGCAGTATAAAGCAATAATTATGTGCCTATGCAAAAGCTGTATTGAAATGATAGCTTAAAAAAATGAGGACTTAAAGTGTTCCTTAAGGATTTAAAGCATCCCCCTTTGTGGAAATGCATTAAGATGCTGCCTTTAGAGTATCTTTTATTCCTAGAAGACTGCTGTTTTCTTTCACACAGAGAACGAAATGAGCTTAGAGAATGACCCAACTGATCAATATTTTTTCTAGTCATTGAATCAGTGGATGTTGATTTTGTCTTTTATTTTCTTTTTTTTCCCCCTGAAGCCTACTCACAGCTTGCAAAGAATGCATGATTGATCTTTTCATACAATTATAAAGTTCTAGGGAACTCTTCATCAAAACATTAAATTCCTCCAAAAACATTAATTAAATAATGTAAGCATTATACTCCTTAGTATCAGCAGAGGGGGACAAACTAATTTTCCATATAAGAGATATCTTATGCCATGATAAGAGCTACATAGCAAGTCCTTCTGCAGTAGGGCAATAAGGTATGGACAGATGCTCTTTTGTGCGATACAGAAGCTTGATGCACAACACTTTATGGAAATAAAATATCTTGCTTTGGGGTATGAATCCTAAATTGCTTTTCCTTTAGCTATGGTGTGGTTTCTTACGAACTTTCACATCCTGCTTTACAGGTCACTTGTAGTCTAACATGTCTATTGATGTTGTCTACCTTGACTTTGGCAAGGCTTTCAACACTGTCTCCCACATTATCCTCACTGGCAAGCTTAGGAAGTGTGGGATAGATGGATGGACAGTGGGGTGGATTGAGAACTGGCTAGCAGATAGAGCTCAGAGGGTTGTGGTTAGTGGTGCAGAGTCTAGTTGGAGGTCAGTAACAAGTGGTGTCCCTCAAGGGTCAGTACTGGGTCCAGTCCTGTTCAATATATTCATCGATGATCTGGACGAAGGGATAGAGT
>VZSZ01005278.1:537655-656262 GCA_013398815.1 Ibidorhyncha struthersii | reverse complement strand
CGGCCAAGAGGGCCAATGGCATCCTGGGGTGCATCAAAAGGAGTGTGGCCAGCAGGTCGAGGGAGGTCATCCTCCCCCTCTACTCTGCCCTGGTGAGGCCGCATCTGGAATACTGCGTCCAGTTCTGGGCTCCCCAGTTCAAGAAGGACAGGGATCTGCTGGAGAGGGTCCAGCAAAGGGCTACAAAGATGATTAGGGGATTGGAACATCTTTCATATGAGGAGAGGCTGAGGGATTTGGGTCTCTTTAGTCTAGAGAAAAGAAGATTGAGGGGGGATCTTGTTAATGCTTTCAAATACTTGAAGGGAGGATGCCAGGGGGATGGGAGCAGTCTTTTTTCAGTGGTGCCCATTGATAGGACGAGGCGTAATGGGCACAAGCTTGAACATAGGAAGTTCCATCTTAACATGAGGAGGAACTTCTTTACTTTGAGGGTAGTGGAGCACTGGAACAGGCTGCCCAGAGAGGTTGTGGAGTCTCCCACTCTGGAGACATTCAGAACTTGCCTGGACGCTGTCCTGTGCAACCTGTTGTAGGTGACCCTGCTCTGGCGGGGGGGGGTGGACTAGATGATCTCCAGAGGTCCCTTCCAACCCTGACTATTCTGTGATTCTGTGATTCTGTGATTTTGCATCTTCTTACCCTCAATTTTGAGGAACATGGGAAGAGATTAACTTAAATGACATTAACAGTCCGGTGGCAGTCTGGTGAAGTTCTTGCTGACTGGAAAAGGGGAAACATAACCCCCATTTTTAAAAAGGAAGAAAAAGGAAGATCCGGGGAACTACGGGCCAGTGACTCTCACCTCTGTATCCTGCAACATCATGGAGCAGACCCTCTTGGAAACTGTTCCAAGGCACGAGGAAAATAAGTAGGTGATTGGTGACAGCCTACATGGCTTCACTCAGGGTAAATTGTGCCTGACAAATTTGGTGGCCTTCTACAGTGGGGTTACAGAGTTGGTGGATAAGGGAAGAGCAACTGACATCATCTACCTGGACTTGTGCAAAGCATTTGACACTGTCCCACACAACATCCTTGTCACTAAATCAGGGAGACATGGATTTGACAGATGGACCACTCACTGGATACGGAATTGGCTGAATGGAAGCACTCAAAGAGTTGCAGTCAGTAGCTCAACATCCAAGTGGCAACCAGTGACAAATGGTGTTCCTCAGGGGTCGGTACTGGGACCCATGCTGTTCAAAATCTTTGCTGGTGGCATGGACAGTGGGATCCAGTGCACCCTCAACAAGTTTGCTGATGATACCAAGCTGTGCGGTGAGGTAGATGTGCTGGATGGGGGGGATGCCATCCAGAGGGACCTGGACAGACTGGAGAGATGGGCCTATGCCAATATCATGAAGTTCAACACGGCTAAGTACAAGGTAGTGCACATGTGTTGGGGCAATCCCATGCACAGATACAGGCTGGGCAGAAAATGGATTGAAAGCAGCCCTGAGGAGAAGGACTTGGGAGTGTCAGTGGATAAGATGTTCAACATGAACTGACAACATGTGCTTACAGCCCAGAAAGCCAACTGTATCCTGGGCTGCATCAAAAGAAGTGCGGCCAGCAGATCAAGGGAGGTGATTCTGCCCCTCTACTCCACTCTCGTGAGACCCCACTTGGAGTACTGCATCCAGCTCTGGAGTCCTCAGTGCAAGAAAGACACGGACCTGTTGGAGCGGCTCCAGAGGAGGGCCGCAAAGGTGTTCAGAGGTCTGGAGCACCTCTCCTATGAAGACAGGTTGCAAGAGTTGGGGTTGTTCAGCCTGAAGAAGAGAAGGCTCTGGGGAGACCTTATAGCCCCTTTCAGTACATAAAGGTGGCCCAAAGGAAAGATGGGGGGAGTCTCTTTATCAGAGGCTGTAGTGATAGGATGAGGGGTAACAGTTTTGAACTGAAAGAGGGTAGATTTTGATTACTTATTAGGAAGAAATTCTTTACCGTTGGGGTGGTGAGGCATTGGAACAAGTTGCCCAGAGAATTTGTTGAGGCCTCATCCCTGGAGGTGTTCAAGGCCAGGCTGGAAGGGGCTTTGAGCAACCTGGTCTAGTGGGAGGTGTCCCTGCCCATGGCAGGGAGGTTGAAACTAGATGACCTTCAAGGTCCCTTCCAACTCTAACCGTTCTATGATTCTATGATGCTATAATTCTACGATATGCTGCAATCTCTCCTTCCATCCCTGCTTTGATGAAGGAACAATAGTAGATATTATCAATGATTTCTGGAATCCTTCATTTAATTGAATGGGATTTTTTTTCTCTTCAAGGCATGGTATCAGTCTTTCTGCAAACTAACCTGTATTGAGGTTACCCTCACTTGACACTTTGCAGATTTTTGACTTCATAACAATTTTGCTTTTTTTGGTTTAGTTTCTTCTTGTTTTATAATGAAGATTGAAAATAATTACCAAAGTGACAGTTGAATCTATTTTCTTCCCCTCATTTGATTGCCCTCAATTCTTTCTTCAAGGCATTGCACATTGGAGCCTGCAAAAATCAAAACAGTCAGAACTGGCTTTGAAACTATTTTTAGTATATTTTTTTTCTCACTTCTGACTTTATGCAATATATATCGCTTACAATATATCCCTTAATCCAGGTCATAAATCAAGGGGTTATTCTACCCCTAACAGCCCAAGCTCTTTATTGTTTTCCAAAGAGATAAATAAGGAAATAAATAAATAAAGAATGCAGTCAAATTCCCCTTGGAAGGGAATCCAAAATATTGATTTAAAAATGAGGAAGGAGAAAAGTCTGTGAACCTGCAAAAAACTTCTAAATATCATCATTAAAGAGCTTATAACTTTTAAAAGAATGAAATAAACACAGACGGATGAACAGCCTAGTATCCAGACAGAGGAAGAAGGTGTTTCAGATGCCATTGCGGAAAAGATGAGGTCGGAGATGTGAAAGTGAGATTAAACAGCTGGTTTTGAGGGCAGGAGCTGTGGAGGAGATGGTTATCTCCTCCATAGCACAAACTGACCAGGAACAATGAGAGTGAGCAGATGAGAGAAAAAGAACAGGATCACCCCATTGGTGAATTCAGGGCAGGAGAGTTGTGCATAGCAGAGCAGTTCACATACTGTGGCTGGAAACGCTCTGGGATGTGCATGTGACACTGGAGTGAAGCTGACCCCAAACCTGCATAAGCTGCTCATTGGACTTGTGTCTAACAGGATGCAGAGCAGCAGAACATCTGCTGTTCTACCACAGACATTTTATGCGACCTTGTCAGACATATCACGAAATCTGCACTGTAGAGCCAGCTCTTAGAGACCATATTTAGTTTAACTAGTCTTTTTTTATGAACGCACACTGTGTTCAGTTTCACATTTGCCTGTTTAGCTCAGCAATGTCCTCTCTAATTCTGAATGGTGTTCAGCTCAGTAAACTTCTATCATTTATCTAAGTTATAATTTCTGCTAATTTTTTTTTTGGTATAAAAGCTACCAAACACTTGTGACTTGACAGGAGAATTCAGATACCATTTGTCTAACTTTCAGCTGAATACCTAAAAGGTTTGATCCCCTTTCATTTTGATACCTATCAATGTCACCTCCTCTTTGTCTGCCAGAACTCTTTTCTGTACTAAGATAGTCAGATCTTCCAAAGTAGCCTTGACGTGGTATTAGTTTCTAACACAGAAGTAGAATAATTTCTACTGATTCTTTATGGTCCTAAATTCGTTTGTATCTCTTAACACATCCAGAAATTATTTTCTTTTTTTATTTCCAATGTTTTAATTTCTTCTAAAGGGCTTAGACTGTCTTTTTTTTTGTTGTTGTTGTTTTCCTTCCTAACACAGAAAGATTAGATTCCTAAAGTGGAAAAGAAAAAAAAATAACACATTTCATAAACACTGACATCAAACTATCAGATTGCTTTCTGCTCAGTTTCTGGGCCTGCAAGTTCAGGTAACTCGCCAATAGAGGTAGCAAATAGATCCTTCTGAGGTACCATCCAACTAAGCTAAGGCTCCAGTCCTCACATGAGAGCAGTAAGGCTCCCACTGCCCATATGGTATGGCAGACGTTTTCTATGTAGAAGCATCATTACAATTTTAGTGTCAAAAAATTTAGCGTAATCTGGCATGACTGGAAAATATTAACTGTTGATGTTTATGACACCTGACCTCACTGAAAATGACATGACTTTTCCCATTGATTTGCCTTGCACCTTTGCCTCACAATCATTGCTGAATCTGTGCAAGAATGGGAGAGCAGAAAGGGGATGTGCAGAAGTGTCATCCCGTTTAAGATGTTGCAAACAGCACATCTATGTCTATGGTATGTTCTTGAGGCTCTTTAATATTTTACAGGACAAAATGAGAGTTTATCACCTTTTAAATCTGTTCTAAGCAAGATCAGTTTCAGTAGGGATTGAATTCTGGCTTTTATACCACCAACATTACTAAAAAGCAAAATACTGCAGCAATAATAAGCTGGCATCAAACACTGGGTATATTTCAGTAACTTGACACCAGTCTTCTCATTCAGATCAGTGCTTTTCTCTTCCTCCTCTTCCCTGTTTCCCCTTTCCTACCTGACCATGAATATGTAACAATCAGCATGTTCCCACCATCTTTTAATAATCTTAGTGAGTCAAAGTCCTGAACATTTATAATCATCCTCTCCTTCCTGTGAATCTGTTATTTTACTCATTGCATGTGCCTCTTCTTTACATTTGATTATTCTTTTCACTATATAGGTCATCCATTTGCTTCTTTACCCCCACTCTAAACATATTTATTGCTAGATAGCTCACAGCCCTTTGGGTATACATTAATTTACTTAGGAGCACTTTCCATTTCTCCTCTGTGTCCTTTACCTCTGTTGGCTCATTCCATTGATTTCAGCGAACACTTCTTGCATGTCTACACAAATTATCTCCGCTGAAATTCAGTGTCTTTATTTATTATTATTTTTTACTCTTTTTATGGCCCCTATTACTTATACCATACATTCTCCTCCTTTCATCTATCAACAATTTGTGTTACAGTAAGTTAATCATGAATTGCCTCCCTCTTACAATTCTTTTTAATCATTTACATGCTGCACTGTGTATAGAAAAAACTCCAAGAAGCTGCCTGCCAACTACTGGCTCTCTTTACATAGTAGTAGGTTTGGTTTGAAAAATTCTTAGCATTTTTTTAAAGGGAAGTAGTTTTAAAAAAAATATTATGTGTTTTCAGAATGTACATACCTCATTTAGGAAGTTTTTGTTTTCTCTTGGAAAACTGAAAATCTTTGGGGATAGTTTACATAAAAAATCAGTTTGCTGTGGGAAATGTAAAAAAAATAATCTCAACATTGTAGGAAAAATAAATCAATCTTCTGACCAATTCACTCTCCCCAGACATAAATTACCTTTCCCTGAAGACACCAAAAACGTCCCTACTGAGAATGTTTTAGTGATATTTTCAGCTTTTTAGGTAACAAAAAAATAATTGCCAGGGAAGATCCTGACCTGACGTGAATCTGTTCTGCTAAATAAATGGAGTTTTTTGATCAGGGAAGGGTCTGGCTTGTGGTAATCCTAACTGTGAATCTTATCATTTTAGGCTAGACTGATTCTGATATTCTGTCTCGTGATATAAGTGTAACTGTTGTCTGTAGGTTGGAAAAGAAAAGAATTAGCCATAATGGCGAAAGATGGAACTCTTAACTGAAGCTTTCAGTGTTTGTGAAGCTCCACATATTATTGAATTTTTTTCCTCAAATTCAGATGAGCTGTCAGGTGTTAAGAAAAATTACTCTGTTGTGGATTCTGTTACCCATCTTAGTCTCTGGCTATTGATGGGGAGCAGATAATTTATCATCAGCAAAGACTGGTGAGACACGATATTTCTAACGAACTCAATTGATTTCATGCTCATGGGGTTTTACATTATGTGGTGGTTCAGCTCCCTAACTGTCCTTCCGCTGACTAAAATGGTGTTACTCTGCTACCACTTCGGATCATAACTCTGGACTTGTGTTACATATGCCAGAATTTTTTATTGTTTTACCCAGTGTTATCATTACATTGTAGGCCCACAAGAAGTTGGAGCTCTGCTGCGGGCCCATGGTGAGGGAGACAGTTCTTGATTCAAAGGGTGGGGTGAAGCACACAGATCCAGAGCGATGGGCCCACTGCAGCTTCTCAGGGGCAGAAATAGGTAACAGTCTCTCCTGTCTTCTTGAATAAATTAGTCACCTCATTCACTCCTCTCTGATGCCCCTTTCCCACCTATTGTTGTTTCTTCCACTGCTTATCCATGAGAACATCTTAGTTGCATTTTCTCTGCCTCCTAGCTACAGAGAGAGTTGCTCACTTAAGTTGTATTTTTTGTCTGCCAGCTTTTGTGCAGATTCTCACTGCAGCTGTATTTTTCTTCTCTCTTGCTCTTCGCTTGTGCATGGACTCTCCTAAGTATACTATATATTCATTATGAGCTAGAGTTACCCGTACTGTAACTCTCAATTCTCCAAAGCCCAAATGTATGACTCAGGCTTCTGAAATAAACGAGAGAGACCTAGGGCAAGGTACATAACAAAAATAGCAGTGGGAATGATGTGAGATTATTAGATACATATATTTTTTTAATTAGAGATGGTCCCAAACCAAATCAGTCATTCCCAATGCACTGAAGTGTTGGGCGAGTTTGATATGAGATCTGAGTATGAACTTTGCAGTTCAGCCTCACCTCTAATTTTAATATTTATACAGTTTTCTATAACTTCCCCTGTGAAGGTCAAAACTGATAGCCAGTTATCTAAGCAGTGTAGGTTTTTACAGCAAGCTTTTGTGGAGCACCAAACAACTATATGGTAAAATTGATCACTATGTTTTATCTAGCTCACTAAAATAATGAAAGTTTTTAATATGAGCCTTGTATTGGGCATGACAGTAACACCATGAGATGCCCTGATGAAGAGGCAGCACCAACTGCCCCTGAGTCCCAGGAATCAGTACATCCTGTTGTGACTTAGAAAGAGTCATAATGAAACCTTTATTTTCTTGCTTGTTCTGTCTGTGTTAGCAGTGAGAAAGTGGAGTCATACCGGGGCTGGGAGGGAATATCTGCTCAATACAAAATGTAAATAAGAAACATGGAAGGGTAATCTGGCTTCAGGCTATTCAGGCCAAATACATATCTGGGTGGAATATTGTGTCCCTTCACTGTCCTCAGTTACAAAGACGGTATACAGCATCGGGAACAGCTAGAAGTGGTGCATTGCTTTCAGCCAACCTGGCCGCAATAAAAAATTAATCAAGTAGCAGCATTCATTTCTACTATACTTCCACTGTGCCATCATATCAATCAGTCCCTGCCAAGGCTTCTCATCTTCAGTTACTCATTTTTTGAGCACATTAGGATATTTCCAGGCTCTGTTGGAATGTGTAAAATGGAAAGTCTTTCTAGGAGCTTATTTGCAGAAGTTTTGTTTGTCCTTCTGGGGCTGTCTGTATTTAGGCACAACTATAGGAGGCCTGTGCTCTGGAAGTCAGAAAGGTGTTATGGGATTGTTCACCCAAAATTGCTGTGAGCAGAATTCCTTTGCTTGAAAGTTTGAAGCACGATGTTAAGTTTGAAAAATGCAGGAGTGTGGTGGGAAAACAAACTTCATCCCCAGAAGTTTGGCTGAATTGATTTGATTAGGAGATACTGCTTACAGGCTCTGGTAGCTTGTGGGTGACCTGAAACTTGACTCAGGTAATCAGTTTAGACCTGGCTGTGGCCTCTGCTGCTGTTTTTATTTGTATGTGATGAACCAGCACTCCTTTTTGTCAGAAGCTATTGAAAAGATGAACATGCTGAAGATTTTGAGGTATTCAGTTTTCCTATCCATAAATGCAGTAGAAGCTCTTTCAAAAGACTTTCTAACCTTCTCTATGCCCTTCTATCAAGATTTTCAAATTACTTTGCAAGTATCAGTATTACGCATGATATTCTTATTTAGTTAAAACTCCTTTTGCAGGGTGAAGGTTGCAGAACATGGACCATTAATTTTATGTAATATCTCTGACATTTTATGGCTTGGTGATGGGGTTTCAGTTTGCTTTCACTTTCCATGTGCACATGTGTTTATATTTGTGAAGTATTTGTATGTACTGTTGTGTATTTGTGCACCCACATTTAAATGTATTTGTGCACACACACTTAAGTGTGTGTGAGAACACCCATGTACACACATTCTCACAGCAGCTCCAGAAGGAGAATGTGTTCGGTAGGTTAAACAAAATATGGTACTTCAAGCAACATTTCTCCACTTCATTTAATCTTAATACTTTTCAAATCCCATTTTTAAAATATCCTTTCTGCTTTGCTTGTACTTCTTAATTCCCCTCTCCACCTAATACTGGCTTTATAAACTGTACAAATGCTTTAATATGTCCACCTTGCAGTGTATTCCCAGGACTCTTCTCTGCGGTTTATAGCAGAGATTGCTATTTCTTCTGTGTTATTTAAGGACTCTGAGGTCCATGTGGCAGGAGAGAATGCGGTCCTCCCAAAAAGTGCATGCTGGTGTCAGCTGAAATCACCACCATTTTAGAAAGAGAAGACAAATGTGGTAGAACTCATTGGTAGAACCAAGAAGTCATTTTTCCCGTAACCTGTCTAGTGGGTAAGGAGGTTCTTGACAGAGGAAGTGCTGCCAGATAAGGACTTTTTTCTGAAGCTTTTTCAGCTGAGTATTGGAATGGTTCTGGTAATTGAAGTCCACTGGGACAAGGGCTTTAAGGCCAAGTATAATATTTTGCCTGCAATTTAGAAACAGAATAAATTTTAAAAGTTTGGATTCACGGTTAAATGAATTTGTTTAGCTTGCTGCAAACAAGGATTACTATTGACCACTCTTTGTATATAACATGCATGAACACATACATGTGCATATTGTTTATTGGCATTTTATCTTCTGCATAAGTCAGCCAAATCTCTGCATGCCAGGTCATATGTATATAAAGCATAGCTAGGGCTGTAAACTTGGCCTTTTGGTTTAAACACCTAATCCACACTGAAACTACATGAGACAGCTGCAATACCATATGTCTATAACTTACAGGGCTTCAGGGGCTTTTTCATTCAGAGTGCAAGTTCACTATACACAATCACACCAGCAAAAGCAACAAAAGAATGGAAGGCATGCTTATGATCAGTTGATATAAATAAAAAAGGTTTGATTGCTATGTTGCAGTTTTGTAGATAACACAGGAGAATGTGTTTGTTGATATTAAAAGGGTGACAACAAGCCACTAGTTTTCTAGTGTAGTCCTTTTTTCTGTAGAAAATAATTGCAAAAATCTTGAAGTAAGAATTCATGAGCAACCTCTGAGATGACGTGAGGTCACACAGTGACACAGCCCAGAAATCACTCCCTTACAATCATTGCATTTGCACCGCTGACACGCCAGCATAAGAAATGGATGACTCCTATAGCTGTAAAAAAGACAGTTCTGAACAGATATATGCAATGAATCCAGCCAAACCTGCAACAAATAATTACCTTTTTAACAGTATGAGTAAGGTGACAAAATCTTAGCATGCCTAGAATCAATCCTTGATATTCTCACCCATGTCTTGCTCAAGAATTTTTCCCAAATGAAAATAAATGGAAGGATTAAACATTCAAGTCACAACGATTCAATCAGAATCATTTATTTATGAGTCATTTTGCAAAACACTCAGTGTATATTTTCTCATCTCTCTCCTTGCATGCACTTTGAGCCTTCTGGTATTGTAAACACTGCATGAATTATCATTTAGAGGAATTTGCAGTGACTTAATAAGGAAATTGGGAGCATCTTTCATTCTACCTCTCTAAAAAAGCTACGCAGTATTTAAAATGCCTGTTAATTATATGTGAAGCAAATCAAAAGTTGACATGTGTATACAGTGAGAATGTGTGGCCATTCCAGGATGTCTGAATTTATCTAAACGATCCTTCTCTTGGGGTTTATTTTAAGTTTATTGCAAAGAATATCCATATTAGGCCTCTCCAAGCATCATCTGTCTTTTTGCCTGTCAAAAACCTCTCCTGATTGTCTGCCAATCTTTCTCTTGGTGTCCTTGGGCAACAAGAACAAATAATAGTATAAAAAAACCCCTTTCTCTGGTGCCTGAGCTAGTTCTACCCTCTCCAGGCCAAAGTTTAGCAGGCACCATAAATCCTTCAGGGTAAGCATTCCTGCTCTGTGGATCACCTGCCTTCCATGGATGATGAGTGGGTTCTCTCCACCACTCTGTCAATTGATTTACTTCCTTTGCAACCATATTCACATCCTCAGTTCCTGAAGTGTCGTAAACTTAAAAGGCCAGATTTGGGTCTGACCTTGAACCTCTCATCTCAGTCAGTTACAAGTCTACCCCTAATCACTTAGTTCTGGATCAAAACCAGCCTTCAGAAACAAGGAAGAGAAAGGGCTGTCTCCCAGGAATGGGTTTATGGACATGTCCCTGGATAGTAGTGTTAATGGTAGTAGTTTCTGTCCTCAGATACCCTGTGTTCCTGTTCCCGCATCCCCTCATTAGCTATGCCACTGGGGATGTGGGGCACCCTGGATGGGACTGACAGATGCTCCCCCCACCCTCTCCTCAAAGACAGAGGAGGGAAAAAGAGACTTATGAGTTTAGAAGGAACTAAACTACTTTAATGGAATATTAATAATAAAATAAAAAGGAATGAAATATAAACAAAACCATATCAAGCTCTCAGGATGACGATCACGTCACCGGCTGCCACTGGGGCCGTCCCAGACTGGACTCAGTGATGGACGGGAACTGGATTCTGGATTTGAATTCAGGATCAGGATCAAAGGCAGATGAACAGACAGAGACCTCCTTGGACGCTGGCCATTGAAGAAAAGAGAGCTGACCCTTTGATCCCTTAGCTTTTATACTGAGCATGATGCAGATGGGATGGAATACCCTGTTGGTCAGTTTTGGGTCCCCTGTCCTGTCTGCTCCTCCCTGCAGGTGGGACCTCACTGCGCTTTTCCGCTTCCGACCCTCCAGCATGGCAAGTAACAAAGTTGGCTGGCCTTGGGTGTTACAGCAATAAGTATAAGCAGGAGCCTCTCTGCATACCATTCCTTGGCACCAACTATAAACAGTCGGGTCTTATCACTCTGAGAGCGAACACTGTCTGCACAATACGCTGTTCACTTCAGTAGTTAGAAGAGGCCCAGCTAACAAGCAAAGTTAGTGAACAAAATTGGTCCTGTTTTACCTCAAACCAGGCCATTATGGGACCAGGCAGAGAAGTGAATCATGGAATTGACCCAAGATGAAACTAAGCCTTAAAAAAAAAAAAAAAAGAAAAAAAAAAGTGTGAACAGAATTTTTAACATGGATAAGTCTCTTAGACTGGTTTTCTGCCAACCTCCAAAAACATGTATATAATATGCATATAACAGCATAAAGAATGGATGGTGCAGGGGTGAGAATAAATGTGCATAAAGTTGGAGAGGAGGCGGCACAGGATGGGTGTGAAATGTTCTTATGAAAAATGCCCTTGGAATTATCATGCTTTAAAAAAAATAAAATACAGCCTTCTGCAAACGGCCTTGAAAAGGTGTCACTAAAAGTGCAAAGAAAGGAGGAAACCAAATAAGGAGAAGAAATCCTTGGAAAGTATACAGCAACAGACTTGAATTTCCACACAGCTCAAGTTCCAGCTTTGTGCCTCTGTTCTATTAGAGACTGTAACCAGTCCTGGATTTCCTGTATCTCTAACACATTTCCAGTAACTGCATGGTAGGGCTGCAAGCAAATGCATTATTGCAGCAGGAGTTGAAGCTGGGATTCAGCAAAATATCCAAAGACATAGTTATTTTTTGGTACTAGATTAAACTAAAATGGAATCAAATGAACAGAGAAGCCAAAACCTGGACTAAGTTGCCTAGTAGGTAAAGAAACCCACACCATCTGATTTACACTATGTTGGGGGATAGAGTGTGTCTGCCCAGCTCACAGAAAATAGGCAATGTAGAATGAGTATTGGAAATTCAGACTTTTATTTTGCTTCAGTATCAAAGCTTCAGGTCTGAGTGCTACTTCCAGGGTTAATTGCAGAAGGTGAGGGCTGTTGGTATCTTTAAAAATGCTAGCGACTTCTCACTCAGCGCTAAATGGATATTGCTCGTTTAAACATAATGCTGACAAACAGAGATGTTGTGTGATCTGTTCTGCTACTCCTACTTGATATAACTTGAACAAGGTGAGGAGCTGTGGATCAGAGAAGGTATTGTGGTACAAAAGAAACTTTTCAATTGAGGTCTTCCTTTGCCTTCTTTGTTTCTAGTCTTCTAAGCTTATGAACTGATTTCGGTACTAACCCCATTGTTCAAAAATAATCAGCATCTTCTCCAAGTTATATACTTGATTGTAATTGTGAAAACATCAAGAAAGAGATGTTGGGATATTGCAATAAGACAGTTTCCTTCGCACTAGTGAATGGAAGCAGTGTCCCATTGGTGGCGTGCTGACATGCAGTTCTTCCTCCAGAGTCTTTCTGGAGACCTGTTACACATTTTGGTCCTCTGTCTCAGTGCTACATTTCCAAAATCCAGGCCAGACCTGTCCTTTAAAGGCAGTACATTGTATTTGTATTACGTAAGTACAAATATACATAAATGAAATTATATATTTAGAGAGAGAGAGATCATAGATCCACTAAATAAATAAGGTAGGAAGCTGCAAAGCGGGCCCTCCCTTAGGCAGGGTGGGGTGTATTGAGATGGCTTCAAGTGTTAGGTTCAAAGTTAAATGAGTTTACTTAGAGGTACATTTTGTCTGAAATATGTGTGTGATACACATCATATATAAACACACACATCTCTCTATATGTATATATATGTATATATATAATATATATATGCATTAAGGTTTTAGCTGTGTGAAACTAGATTGAACTAGAGTCTTGCAATTCAAAGCAGTACAAGGAGATGATACATAAATGTGCTATTCACTACACAACTAAGGTCTTCATTACACACACTCATACTGATTTTGAGTGTAACACATAGTTGTATTAGCCTGAAGAGAAATAGAGCTAAGCTGAGGATTGTAATCTAGTGCTTTCTTGTTTAAAATGTTTACCTTTAGATTTTTTTGAATGCTTGCTACCTGCCTTCACCCAGCTCTCTTTTAAATCTCCAGCTGATAGATATGTAGCCAGGAGAAATGATTTTACATTGAGAGCAAGAACTACTTAAATTGCTAATGACTGCATTGATCATAGCAGCTGAATAACATATGCTTACAGCTGTTCAGACATTGATAGTTTCTTGCCTTTGTATTAAACGATAGTGTTTATGGACAAGTAAGTTTTGAGTTATTGAAGCTTAATTCAGATCTCAGTTCCCACCAGCACTAAACTGGCGTATCCCTATTGGTTGCAATAGAGTTTTTCCATGTTTACCCCTGTGTGTAAGGGGCCAATCCATCCTTTGTGAGTTTTACTGCTGCCATATATTAATGTGTGCTTTGTCTAGCTTGTCATTTTCTTTATCCTTCTTTGCTCTCTGATTTTATGAGTTAGATCTCTGCATAAAATGTCATCATATAACACTGTGCTTTCAAAAGCCTGTTACTTATTAAGAGTGTGAGTTTACGCTGCTGGGGACATTTTATTTTCCCACCAGGAAAATGAAAATGTCATTGAGGTCTAACCAGACCCCTGAGCTTTTCAGACAGAAGAAAATTGTTTTTAGGTTTCCCTGCAGGACCTGGTAGCCTTTGTGCATGTACTGTAGGTCTGAAATACAATCTCCCCCTCATTTATTCCCCCCCACCACCCGCCCCACCTCTTCCTCAAGAAGCAATGACATGATATTGCACATTGAGGTTCCTCTGTATTACTTTGCTTGTTGAAAGATGTGACACTGGAGCTATGTAATTATCCTGGCAGGAGTCATCGCTACATTTTGTGGCTGCTGCTCTAAGAGCTAGATTGCAGCCCCAGGGGGATCCCTGAGCAAGGGATCATGTATAAAAAGTTCCCATTTCCTGTCCTTCTCTTAGAGTAACTCATAGGCACAGTGCTGAAACATGGCAGGATTTTCCCACTCTGCCCTATTTAGATCACATTTGGTTCTCTGCAGCTGGCTGTGTTGAGGTGCAGACCCCCTCCAGGACTCTACCACAGACGCTATCTTTAATGCTGTGTAAGCCTGGAAGTGGGTTTACTTTCAAGACTGGGTTCACCCACCATTCAACAGGTTAACCTTCAAGCCGCTGCTCTTGGGCCACCTTGTTCCAAGTTCTGCACTCATCTGACAGGGAGGATGCATTTGGTACTTGACCACTGAGCTTTGGTCATATTTATATGCTCTGGAGGCAGAGGATGATCAGAGCAGAGACTGTCAGGTCCACTAGATGATGCCCTGACCTTGAATACTTTCACCAGGTAAAAGAAAAAATACAAGTGAGGCTCTCAAAAGCCAGAGTGAAAGCTGCAGAGCTTGCAATGGCTGAAATATGCAGTTCTTTTTTTGGTACCTTCACTGGCTTGGGTCAGAAGACCTGACTTCCAGAGGAAAGCCCATGAATTAGTTTAGCTTTGCCTATTGCTCTCCCTGAGAGACTCACTGCAGTGATAAATCTCTTGGCAACACAAGGATGCGTGGGTTTGTGAGCCAAAGAGGCAGAAGTGCTGCTGTAGTCCTGCTCAATCACTCAGCAGTATTTAAAGTGGTTTCAAAAATGATAACGAAGGAATAAGCCAGAATTACTGTACCTGCATTGGGTCTTCCTTTTCCTTGTTACAGAAAATGAAGTGGAGTCAGTGCACACTGTAATTCAGCTGGTCCCTTCTACAACCGAGTGGTTCCTCTGAGAACCTCTGCAAGAAATGCTGGCAACATTTCACTTTCTAAAGCCTAGATCATGGGAGAGGAGAAGTGACTCACAGGCATCTTTCTTTTCTCTGAATTTGACACTGCTAAGAACCTAACCCATACTGGGTATTAATTTCAAAACTAAAAAGACGATAAAGATCACCTAAGTTAGAGCTAGTAGGTGTTCTGGACTGAACTTTTTTTTTTTTTTTATTTAACACTGTATTTTTATATAGCTAATTCTCCATAGAAAACTTTGGTTCTGCTTTGTATTTCTTGATTTAATTCAATGAATTGTCTATGCATGCATATTATATTTTTTGTTTGCTTGTTTTGTGTGGGTGTGCAGAAACTGAAAAAGTTCTGCAGAAAGATTAAAAAGTGGTTTAAAAAATTGTTCCTGCTGACATTTCCCCAAGAAATTTGTGCTATTTTTGAGTAATTCTCATCTGTGTATTTTGTACATTACACATACATTTATCAGCAATTGGATTTTTAAATTAATTTTTTTTCCCTATGACTGAAGTGAATCTAAATTGAAGCTTAAATGTAAGTTATTCATCTTATTCACCAGAGTAGTTAATAAGATGTTTTTTAGCACAAGTGAAAATGTGAGAATTTGTTGAGTTGTCCTTGCCTTTCAGGTGTCTTGCCAAACCTGAGGCTGGTTTCCTGCCGATCTGCTTGGATGCCAAGAATGCAGAACATCTTGGATCAAGCAGACAGATATGGGCCTCTGGGATCTTGCATTTGAAGTCAGGATTTAGGAAGCCCTGGAAACCAGAACTGCAAACCATTGGACTGATCCTGAGCATTGATTCCACCGGGCAGCTGCAGGTCTTGCAGTACATATATGCCTGTTTCCTGAATAAGTATCTTCAAATTTGTTTATCTTTATTCAAAATTCACTTTAATAATTATTATTATAAGAATTACAAAACCCTCAGAAACTGAGTGTTTTCCTTTTTGGCTTGCTTTATTGAGTTTAATTCAGTATTGCACCATTGCTTACATCATTCATCTGCATTGCAAAGTTGGAGGAACAAAATGAAGATTCAAGCTATTCCTTTCTTTCTAATTCATTAGCAAATGCAATAAGCATTACTATTTATCCAATAATTCTGTGTTTCCTACTGCCCCCAGATTTAAACAAAGACTGACTTTAGTGGACAGGCTCAATTGTTTGTGAAAGAGAAGAGGCCTGTCAGATCATTTGCAATAACAATGAGCAGTTTAGCAGTTTAGATTTTCCAAAGATGTAGTTTATTTTAGGAACAGCCAATGTTTCTGTCACTTTTCCTTTCAAGTTTGCTACCTGAAGGCACAGATTAGCTAAGCTTACAAAAGATTTTATTTCATCTGTACCTAACATAAAGGTTAGAAAGAAGCAGCTTTGTCCTTTCTTTCTCTTTTGAGAGTATCTGTATATTGTAGCTTAAACATAATTTACCAAAAGGACTTGATGTGACCTCACAATATAATGTTGATCCTTGGGCTGTTTTCATTTTTGTCTGNTAATATAATATAATATAATATAATATAATATAATATAATATAATATAATATAATATAATATAATATAATATAATATAATATAATATAATATGATATAATATGATATAATATAATATAAACAGTAATTCACAACCTGCGATCTCAGAGTTTGTTCTAGATTCAAATAAACAGATTGGATTCCAACATCAGAGAGCAAATAGATCAGAATATTTTATCTTAAAAGAGCGATGAAAACAGCATACTGTGCGAGCTACACAAAAATCACAATCTTCCTTATCTGCTATACCTGAAGACAAAATTCCCAGAGAAAATCACAAAGAGATAGATAATATAGCTTAAGTAGCTGTCAGAAAGTAGAAATGGTCATCACTAATTGCCATGGTTTAGTTCCAAAAGATTATTTGGAAGCTTTCTATAAGCAGTGATCCCAACTTTCAACAGTGCTGAACAAGTAACAGAGAGTGACGGGATTGGATTGTGCTCTTGCTGTTGGCTTCAGCTGTAGGTTTTGGGATTCTTATGAGTGAACAATAGCAAAGAATACTCACTGGCAATTTGTCATCTATGAATGCCAGGTTACTGGTTACTGCCAGGTTACTACTAAAAGGGATTAAAAGATCATACAAAAGCTTTTTTGGATGCATCTCAAAACAAATGCAAAGAACATACGTCGTGAATAAAAAGAGATTAAAGCAATGTTTGGAACATGGAAGGTGAACTATGAACAGCTGAAGGAGCATCTTCGAGCAGAAATCCATTCCAGGCAGAAAGAAATAAACCCATTTAAATTACACAGAGATTTGTGGGATTATACACAGAAACTGTTCAAATCTATCTGGCAAAACCAACTAAAGCAACAAATAGTTTGACATCTGCAGACAACTGAAGTCTTGCCCAATGTGATACAAGAGGAGAAGACAGGAAGATGAGAAAAAACATTTGAGCAAGAAACTCATGAAAATTTGCAGACCATCTGTGGGGTTTACAGCTTGGAAATATAACAGCAAGATGCTAGGGAATATGACATGGAAATCTGACATGATATGTCGTATTC
Organism: Ibidorhyncha struthersii; assembly: GCA_013398815.1. Lineage (NCBI taxonomy): Eukaryota > Metazoa > Chordata > Aves > Charadriiformes > Charadriidae > Ibidorhyncha > Ibidorhyncha struthersii. Next base: position 638,862 of record VZSZ01005278.1, on the reverse strand, counting down.
AGGAGGAAAACCTGATATTAATTAAAAATTATCTACTGAATTTAGTTAGTGCAGTCAGGTTCTCATCCTGTGTTGAATCAGGCATGTTTTTTTTAGTAAGGATCTGGCAAAGCTAAGGGAGTTTTGCCCATTTGCCAGCCTTATCTGTTCCAACTGGTGTCTGGTGTTCTCCTTCCTAAGGCCTACAGCAGCGTCCATGTGGCTTTAATGCCCTCTTCACTGCCTGTTAGGATCATGGCTGAATTTGCTCCTGTAAATACTGTAAAAACATGATAATTCTAAATGGAAATATTATCTGGGAGACACTTTTAACTTCCTGTTAACTTCGTATCCCAAATCAAATATTAGGAAGATGAACAGTGAGGGCAGATAACCTCAGAAAGGAGTCTCATGTAGCCATGTAACAGAACAGAATTTGGCCCAGAGAGGATAAGGAAGAATAAATAACCTACTTGAACTGGCAAAACAATTAAAGGCATTAATAGCGGAAGACAGAGATAACAGGAAAATAGTTTTGATTTGGTCAAACTAGATACACAGAGGACTTTTTTAGCATATTGGGGAAAAATATTAAACCTTGAGTAAGACTGTTATGCCTGCAGCTAATAAAGTAGTTATTATTAATTAAAAGGAAAAGTGCTCAATAAATATTTGTGTTCAGTATCTGGGAAGAAGGAGGATGTACTTTTAGCAGTGAAAATAATAAAAAAACTCCAAGTCCACTAGTAATTAAGAACTTTAAAATAAATAAAAAAAACATTATCTGGAAGGAAAATATATTTTAAAAGAGCAAGCTCAGATGAATTCACTCAGGAATCCCAGGAGGGTTTGTTTTTTTTTTGAGAAAATCTTTGCCTAGCCATTAACTTTGATCCCTGGAGAAAAGCCAAAAGCCTGGAAGGGAATGTAACTGATGTGAGTAGCTGTGGACTGTTAGTCTACCAGCAATCCTATGTAAATAATGGAAAACTGATACAGTATTGAATTAAAAACAATTAAGGCTTAGGAATGTAATCAATACCAAAGTTATTTTATGGAAAATAAATCTTCTCAAACAGGTTCTTTTCTCTGATGACTTTAGAAGTTTGAGGAGTAATAGAAAAGATGAACTACTCTTAAACTTTTCTGAGACATTTGATTAAGTAATGCAAAATATCCCCCCCCCAAAAAAAAGCTCACTATATAATATTAAAAGGGCTCATGTTCAATTGATTAAGAATTGGCTAATTGAATTGTCTCACTGCTGGAAGTAGCAGTAGGCCCGATGTTATTCAGTAATTTTGTCTGTAGGTTGTGTGTGACATTACTGTTGCTAAAACTGGGACCTGAGATGAAGGGTGGTAGAAATACAAGAGACAGCAAAGATGGAGTAGATAAAACACATTTTAATGAATTTAGAGTTTCACACCTTGTTGCCATAAGTGGAAGCCATTCTATAGACTGTGTGGAAGGATACCTGGAAAAAATCTGTAATCAAGAAACACTCCTTACGTTTCTGGCATGATGCTGAGCCAAAAATAAAATTACAGTATGATCTTCAGATTTATAAACTGGGAAGGAGTAGCTATAAGGAGGTGATTTTTATGTTTATATATCATACCAAAAGACTGATAAATTAAAACTGTCTACTTCTGGTCATATTTTTAGTAGGTTGTTGCAAAACTGGAGTAGATGTAGGAAAGAGTAAGACTGTATAGAGAAAAGGGAAAATGTCTTACAATGGAAGAGCTTTGTGGACTTCGAGTTAGCATTTGTTTCAGAGTATAGCCTTTCTACAAAGGATGCCCAGCATGAATGGGAATGAGTGGCTAGAGAGACAGGATGCTAACTGGACAGTGTAAAGAAAAATGTACCTTGGCTATTGCGACTGGATGCAGAAAATTGCTTTTCTTAACATTAACCCTGTAAAAATCTGAAGTCCAGGCTTATGTTGTTTCTCTAGATTCTTCTGCATAGACAATGGGAAAATATTGGCACCTTTTAAAGATGACTCATCCATCTATCTGATGTAACATTTTAGGTTAGGTTTGCATCATGGGTCACAGAGAGCCTGGGTAACTAGATGCTTAAGTTTCAGAAGGCTAAAATTAGGTAGAATTTCTTCTCTTGAGTATGAGAAACCATAAGCCTAAAACCTATCGTTTATGCTGGATTTTTTCAAAACAAGTTGAGGAATCATGGATCTGTATTAGTTCTGCGCGCAGTTGTAACCCTGGCTGAGAGCCTGGGCATGTTAGCTAAAGAAAAAGATGCCTTTCACATGGCTGCACAGCTTTTTGACAGGTTAATGTCCAGATGATTCTGTGTTGGAGAGGAGGGAACTTTCTGTATGCATACATGCAGCCATATACTTAACAACTCAAATTCCTCATTCGCATTCTTGAAACTCTACATATCCAGGCAAATTTTTTGCAGAGTTCTCAACTGCCAGGAGTTAAACTGTGATGCCATAAAATGCCTTTGCCATCTGTGAGTGAATAAGTCATACTGAAGTTTACTTCCCCAAAATGTGCCTGCTGGTTACTTTTGTACAGTAGCAGTACACTCTGAAATTATGCCAGTTTATTTTAATTACTCCAGCTTATTATTCAGACTACTCTCTGAAGGAAGGCAATTATCTGTAGACACAAATGCAATATTGTAGTAGATGAGCCTTCTGTGATTAGAACAGTAAGAACAATATTAATCATATTATGAGATATTACAATCTCTACTTCCTTGGATCAGGAGGAAAGAGAGAGACACAATTAAATTTATTACTGTATAAATATGTCATGTTTATTCAGCCACTAGGTAGGAAATAACTCATTTTTTAATCATCCTGGATTGAAATGCATTATTTTTTTCCTGAAATGCAAAATTTTTTTCTTAACACCAATCAGAAATTGTTTGGAGGTTTTCCTGACGTTTATTAGAGCAACTTCATTGGAGCTACCTCAACATCTGTTCCCATGCTGTGAGAGCTGTATGGACCTTTTATTCTGAGAAAAGGAAAATAATTGTATGGTTATGAGGGATTTTTCCAAACCTATTTAATAAAACAATGCAATCCACTGTTATTTATGAATTTATTCTGTTGAGAATGGAACAAATCCTCCCTTTTCAGAAAGAGAGTTTAGACTACCTATGAAGCAGTAGAGATGAAAAGAGAGCCAAGCCAAGCTTTTGAGTGTTCTCTGAATGCTTCAGGTGTGTATACTTCAAGAATATTTATTGATGACTCAATGGGCTGGAGAGAATTCCTGGAAAAGAGAGAGCCAAAATTAAAATCTGAGATTTAAGGAAACCCCTTTGGGTCTGCAGGTGCAGATGTGCTCCTTAATAGACAGTTCCAGTAGGAACAGGATCATGATTCCACCATTTAGTATGTCCAAATATACCAATTATGCATTAAAAATTTATAGCATGTATTATTACTTCCTTACGAATTAATATTTCCCCCCCCAGGCAATGAAACACATCAGATATTATCCTCTGTTTCTCCACACTGATAGGAAATCATGTCTAGATATCAAAGGGTCTTATTTTCCCTCCTGATAAAGTGCATCTTATATGTAACATGGTATAGAAATAAACATAGAATTAGATACAAAGATACAAAAGCAAATTTTCATTTTAGATCTTCGAACAAAGAAAAAGGGTTTCTTCATGTTATTAGACTTAAGCACTTCCTCCATCTCAAGTCATGTTATTGACATGGCTAAGCTTAGAAGACTGTTCCAGAATTGAAACAGGTCCAAAGGAAGACCATGAAGACAATCAGAGGGATGGAGCACCTCTCTTATGATGATAGGCTGAGAGAGTTGGGGTTTTTCAGTCTGGAGAAGACTCTGGGGAGACCTTATAGTGGCCTTCTAGTACCTGAAGGGTGCCTACAAGAAAGCTGGAGAGGGACTTTTACAAGGGCATTGACAGGACGGGGGGTAATGGTTTCAAACTGGAAGAGGGTAGGTTTAGATTAGATATTAGGAAGAAAATTCTTCACTCTGAGGGTGGTGAGACACTGGAACAGGTTGCCCAGAGAAGTTGTGGATGCCCCATCCCTGCAAGTGTTCAAGGCCAGGCTGGATGGGCCTTTGCGCAACCCGTTGTAGTGGGAAGTGTCCCTCCCCATGGTAGGGGCATTGGAACTAGCTGATCTTTAAGGTCCCTTCCAACCTAATCTATTCTATGATTCTATGAAGTTATACTGATTTGTGTCTAATTATAAAAAAAAATTACAACCTAGTACAATTTGGGAATATTGATTTCTCTGTCCATTCAGTTTGGAGTGCAGGCTGGCACTGTGAGCTCAGTTTGGTCTCTAAGTAAGTGAGACTGCATACAGTTGTACAGTTGAGCATTTTCATTGAAGCTTAATTGAAACCTTAATGGAACCTTAATGGAAAGGCCGAAAAAACTGATGGTGTTTATCAAATAACATATGGATTTGATCACAAGATAAGTCACTAACTTCGAGTTACATACCAGTTAGACATTCAGTCTGAGCTGGTTGTCTGGGATTTTTCTTCAATTGGTCAATAGAGAGGCACAAACCAGGCATATATTCCCCAAACCGATGTGTTAGATGTGTTGAATCCATTGTCTGAGCACACGAAATGATATTATACTTTAGAAGGTGAGACAGGTGCCACCAAAGGCTCCAAGAAAATCTCTCTTATTTATATATTGTTATCTGCCAGGAGCAGAGAGCATCTGTTTTTATCTGAAATTTGATGTCACAAAGTTTTGGGGTTGACCTGGACATTTACATCATCGTAAAAATTAGTAGTATTGCTAACAGTTTTTACAATGAGTTTTGCAAAAGTAATTTGTGTAATACATTGTTCTGCATCTTGGGAATCTGATGCAGCATGGTAAATTTCTGTTGTGCATATATTTAAGTGTTAGCAAAATGTAGAATAAAAAGCATCAGTTCCCATCAGTAGGACTCTTTTTATCAAATGTTTGGTCAAATTTATTCAGACTGTAGGAATAATATGAGGCTAAAATCCTAGATGCCAGAGTGCTTGAAGGAATAAATAAACCATCCGAGCAAATTTAATATCCTAATCCCCAGACTACTATGAAGATCTCAGAGGCCTTTTTTGAAGGTCTTTACAGAATGAGGGAATGGATGACAGGAGACAGCTGGTGGCAGGAGAAGCAATGGGAATGGTAGTCTCTGTTTCACTTCTGGTTTTTGCTGGTGTAAGAATATTGGTGACATATTGTGTATTGTACTGACACATGTGAGATCAGAATTTGACTGTTGTAGAATCATGAAGAGGATTAAAAGAACTGTTAAACGTGAAGTCCCACCTGGAGAGAATAATTATGGTATCTGATATTTGAGATCATTATAGGTGATTTTATTACCATGGATACATGACTCTGACGTTACAGATAATGTCTATTTTATCTTTGCTTTCTTTTTTTCTTTTTTTTTGGTGGGATGTTGTTTTTATTACTTTAGTGATGTTGATGCAAAGTAACATTTTATTCCTTTTGTTAATGTGCTTAGGTAATTAGGGGGTTACATTAGACTACTGTGAGTTCTTGTAGTCTTCTGTGGTTATGATCAACCTTAGCAAAATGAAAATTGTGCTTGCAGATGAAACAACATCTAACAGAAGCCAATGAAAAGGAGAGAGAAAGTAATTTAACTGACTAATTAAGAGCCCAATCTGTGTGATGACAGTACAATACTTAGCTCAGAACCACTTAGCCTTTCTGTTTTTGTCCACTTAAGAGTCCATTATACCATATTCAGCATAGAATTATATACTCCAGGGAATGTACTGAGCTGAAGTACCCACATTTCTTATATCTTCAAGGTACATGGCCCTCATTATACCCCTAGAGTATGTAATTATCTTGTAACAGCTACACACCTTGCTGCATTTTATGATCTCCTTAAAATGTTATATTTATTCTTTTCTTCTAAAGCCCCAGGCAGAGAAAAAGTTGGTAAAAGAATGATTAAGGTATCTTGTTACAAACCTAGAGATTTGAGTTTCAGCCCACCTGAACTTATGTGGAGAGCTTCCTCCAGCTGGCAATCTTTTAAATGAGAATCTGATCCCCTGTCTCAAGGAAGTGGTTAATATTGAGTCTAATGGGGTGATCTGACCTCTTGCATAGGGTCAACCCACAAAAGAAATTGGCTTGCGTCTACCATAATAGCACAGCAGTCTACTTGAGATCCTGGGAGACCTTTAACCTGGTATTATTCAGAGCAAAAGTCAACAGTAAATGTGTTATCCTGTATGTGATCCCATGGCTGTTAAAGATAACGAAGGTGCTTTCCAGTATCTTGAGGTGAGGGGTCTTGATCAAGTGCTTGCAGGCTTTGGTTGCCTTCATATATGAAAAAGAAGCTCTGTCATCCTCAATTCCCTTTTTTTTTTTTTCTGAGAGAGCTGTAGTAGAACTTCCTGTAAGAAGATGTTTTGCAAGCATTCTTGTCCAAAAATTTAACCTTTATGTAGCCTCCTTTACATCCATATTTTTCTGAATAAAAACTCAGGAGATCCTATTCCTGTGGCTTAAATGAGTGTGTGCTTAAAAGCTCTGCCAGGCAATGATATGGAATGTTCTGTCAGACATTAAATAAATAAAATTACCACATGCCACAACACCAGGAAAAAAAACAGTAATTTCCATTGTTCAGCTTTCCTCTATGGGCAAAACCATTTTTATATGACCTTATAACACAAGAACAGAAGTGTTTGCTCTGACAAAAGATCCATCTGTGACTAGTAAAAGTGAAACCAATGAAGACATAAAATGCCAGAGCAAACATTTCTCAGAATATTCTCGTGTTCCCCAAGAATGTTCAGCTTAGCTGTGTTTGATACCCTTCAATAGATTTCAGGTCCATGAAGGTGTTCAGTCACGTCTAAAACTATAAACGATGTTTAGCATCCAAAAATATTCTGTGTAAGGAGTATCACAGATTATCTATGCACTGAATAAAGGACCACCTGGATTTTGTTCATTTGTTTGCTTTGAACGCAATGCCCTGACTTTGCTTGATGTCCTTTAGTCTTTACTGGCAGAAACAGTGAAAATGTATTCCTATTTGCCCTCTTCAGTCGTAATTTTGTAGCCCTCTATCACGTCTCTCCTTAATGAGCTCTTTTTTGGGCTAACAAGTGGATGTAGCTGTTCCTTATTTGGTGGTTGTTCCACAGTTTTGGACCTTCTTGCGTCATCTTTCTGTCCTCATAGTGCTGCTATATTCTTTCAGAGATGGCAGACCAAACCTTCCTGTTGCATTGGAGATTTTTAAAATGTCATCGTGATACAATGTTCTGTTCTTTATTCTTTTGCCTATATTTGCTTTTTGATCACTATTGAGCACTGAGGTGGTATTTTCATCATCTGTTAAAACACCAAGTTCACAACTCTGAGTAGTAACAGTCAGCTCAGAGACGTCTTTTTATATGTAAAGGTAAGATTTATAACCCTAAGTGTATCACTTTACACTTATCTACACTGAATTACAACTGCCATTTTATTTCTTAATCATGCGGTCTCATTAGGTTCTTCTCTATTTTTCACTATCAGTCCTATATGTTTCCTATGTTGAAAATTTCAGAATGATGAGCAAACCTTTGTCACCTATTAATTTTCCTTTTCTTCTCAGGGCAGAAGCATCAAACCAACACAGGAACACTTCATCAATCACAAGATCTCAGGCAAGTTATTTTTTCTTCGCAAGGAGGATAAAACACAACAAGGCCGTACTCTTGTTTTAAATTTACCTTTATATTTTTTTCTGTTTGGCATTACTCTCAAAGCTAATTTTCATTTCCTCCAGCTGTAAATCTCTCATGACTTGCATTTAAATGAATGCAGTTGTTTTCTGTGCTCAGTTGAGAAACTGTAAAACTTCAGCCATTCAAAGCAGAGTTTTACAAATTCAACACTTATGCCGCACTAAATACAGAGCTTCACAGTGAATTGCATGGAGTTATTCTGGATTTATAACAGGAGGGCATAAAAAGAATGTGATTCAATCTCCCACGATGATTTTCATGCCACTTGGAGTTACTAACTGCTAAACAGAGGTATCTGATACATATTTACTTTCTGTATATTCATGTGTTGCTCTTAACATCACGTTTATGGTCAGTCACAATATGTTTTTGATGTTAAACTAGTTGCTGATTGTGATTTATGAAAGTAAAGGTGTTCACATATAATGGTAGAAAATGAAATCCTTCAGGTTTTATTCAGTGCTTTTAACCTTTTTAAGCAATTCTCCTAATTCTTGTTTTTTTCTTGCCTTCCATATGTATTGATTTTTGTTGTATGATGATTAACAAATATACCCACCCAATAGGATTTTAAAAATCAGAAACTAACATCATCTAGAGAAATCAGTCAATCCTAAAAACTCTAAAAAGAAGAAAGCAGTTAGAACATTTGTTGCACTACCATAATGTCCTGACAGAATAACGATTGCTTCTTCATGTATATTTCCCTATACTTTGTTGACAGTAGTTTTAAATGACCCATGTGATGAAGGTTCCTTCCAATCCCTGCAGAATGGAGACTGCTCTCCAGTCTAATGGATCCGCCACCTATGACATTTCTTGTTACCTTAAATGCTCCTTTTCTGTATCTAATTCCATTAATTCCATTCTTAACTTCCATGTGGATTGCCTAGACACCACAGTGAATATAATTTCAACTTTATTAACTAGTATGTGGTCTGGTTTTCAGTAGTGACAAGTAACCAACCATTAATTATTATTGAACTTCATAGATATATTCTGACTTACCAAAGGTGCACAAAAATGCAGGTGCTGGTCTACTAACTCAGCTGTAGGTCTGCAACACATCTGCAGCTTATCCAAGTTCATTCATGCTGTTTTGACAGTGTGGGATCAAGGATCTGTGTCCCTGTTATGGGGTTGGTGTGTACGTGTCACATCACTGAACAAGATGAGAGAGATTGTCAAGCATGCCATTGACCAGCTTTGCCTCACTGTCTACACAATCTTTTTCACTCAATGTAAAATGGCATAACTTAAAGAAATAACATTGGACCCCTGAATATTTACATCAGCCTGTCTGTCCTAGAGAAAGAAGTACATCCAGCCTGCAGTGAACGTGGGAAAGAGAGTGCAGGCTTATAGGAAAGGCCCGGTTTCATTTCAGTGGTAAATCAGCTAAGGGTTCATTAAGAATTGCCTTTTGGTGTTCCACAGATTTTGCACTGCTCATATGCCAACATTCATTCTTACTTGGATGCTTAACCTCATGGGGTTATAGGTCCGAGCTGGATCTCTGAGCTGAGTCAGTGAGTTGCTCAGTAAGGGTTAATTAAAACCTCAGAGGGATTCACTAGCGAAGTCAAAATTACAATATTACCTACTTGCTTTGAGGCTCTAATGTATTTTGTACTTTGCAATTAACTCCTTTTAATTGTTGCAAGATCTTGGAATTTTTCTATTTCTAAATCTTCCCGTGTTTTGTAGGTATTTCCTCTTTGCAGTAAGAATTGAGGAATTAGTCTAGTTTCTGTGTGATTGGCATGAAGGCTATATGTCTATCTGATGCTAGTAGTGACTATTTATCGTAATGATAAGCCAATCAAGATGATACATTATCTAAAGGAATGTGCTGTACCTGTTGAACACTGATGTGAGATGAAAAATCAGCACTGACAGCTCTATGATTTAACTTCTTCTTAAAATGACAGCTAAGGACTCATTTTGTACTTTCCCACAAATACCTTTCTGGTTGTTTACTCAACGTATCTCTAGCATCTGAAAACAGTATTATTCCAGAGTCAATCTCAGCTGTGTTACTTTGGTCTGTCATGTGAAGCCCTTGTTCATGCAAACCAAACAACTATAGATCCAAGCCAGAATTTTTCCCTCTGCCGACAGCTGTGGCTAAGGTTGGATGTTCTTCTGAGTCAGTGTCTTACTGCCACATCCTTTTTCAGATTATCTTGTTGGTTTTGTTTCTTATTGTCCTGTTAAAATATATTTTTGTTTCTATTTCGCTTCATCTATCATGTCTATGTTGATATTTTCTTTCTGGGAATTCCTATCCACCAAATATGTACACACAAATTTGCTTTCCCATATCTTATTACCTTCATTTGGTCAATGTGAAGCCTGTGCTGATCCCTGCTTACTTTTCTAACCTATCTCTTTCTCTTTGTATAATTTTCCCTTTCTCAATGGTGTTTGCAAAACATCTCAATTCAGCTGGATCCACAGACTTTAATTAATGTCCTGTTTGTTTCTTCTTCAAGATCATTAATAACGTTGTTAAGCAAAAGCAGGCATAACACCAAGTCCCTTTCTTCCTGCTGAATGTACTGTCTCATCTTAATGCATGATTATTTATTCTTATCTCCTGTTTATGATTCTTTAGCCAGTTCTTAGTCAGCGTGATATCATTCCTTTTTGAGGACTGTGAGGATTGAGAATTGAATGATTGAGCCACGGTATGAATAATTGTGATCCAAATTTAAAACAATTCCTAGAAGAAAATAAAACAAAAGCTAATAAAGATATCCATAAACATTGTTATGGCTTGTTGTATTCCAGGTTTGTGTAAGTCTTATAAAAGAAGTTTATTATCTGTTTTTCTAAGCAGTCTTCTATATTGAGGTCCCAGCTCTAGAATTGTTGCACTGGATTCATGCCCTTGTAATGAAAGCTATGGTGAAACTGGTATAAAGAAACAGAACTGCTCCTATCAAATACAAAGCAAACCTGAGTCAAGAGCCAAAAGCACAGCTGATGTTATTTGTTATAGCTCTTATGAAATTAACAATTTTCAGTTATTATTTTTACTTTGGGAAAATTAAGCATTGGAATGACCCGGTATTGCATTTGGAGGATTTTTATTTGTGTATCTTTTCATCAGGACTAGGTCTCTTATTTGAATATATTTTCTTAACATGTAGCACAGCCAAAAACTATGGGTCTAGCTGCAAATGTGTAAGGGTCTTTGCCTTGTACTCTGCAGGCAGTCCGTCAAGATTAACATTTATAATTTTTTTCACCTTCAAAAATGATGAGTTTATGTTTGATACCACCTAATGTTCTTATGTAAAATCTTCTTCATAAATGGAATATATGTATATAATTAAAATACAATTTTCTGCTATGTTTTAGCATTACTTTTCCAAGATTATTTAGATCAACAGCAGTATAATATGTAAGCCCATGTGGGGAATAATATGAAGCAGTCCTTTCCTTGCTAACTTCACTCAGTTTTGGAGAATCAAATTTCAAAGCATTGCTTCAGCCATTGCATGTTTATTGAAGCAGAACAAAATTTGGGTACTATTTGAGATTTGTTTACAACTGCAAGCACAACAGTCATTCTCTGTCCCTGGGGCACAGCAATGGAGAAGATAAATGGGATTGTTCTCGCCAAGAAAACCTGGTATCAAAAGGAAAAAGCTACCTTTCCTGACCAAGGTCAAGGCGGAACGTGATTTAGAGAGACTTCTCATAGCAGAGCATCTAAGTCTGTTCATGTGAACTTAGCTGTTTGAACCTAAACCCAGCACACTCGTGCAGTGCTGTATATGACCGAATTAGCCCTGAGTGATATAGTTGTTCTGTACATGGATTTGAATGGACTCTTCTTACACTTTTAGTGCCAGGATTACAAAAATAGAGCTTGCTTTTTACCTATCCCGATTTATAAGAACAGCTCTACCAGTAGTGCCCTTAGGGATGGCTGAATAGGGAAAAGTAACCTTCATACTGGGAACTAGACCTGCCTAGGAAGAAGGTATGATTTGCTGTGGCTGTCGCAGTTGTGGGAATACCTCATTCCTTGGACAATGTAAACTGCAGGTCACTGTTAGGGCCAAGAGGAGTCTCTGCTCTGGTTTCCAAGAGTACAGCCAGGCACAGCAAGTGTACGGTTGTGTTTGTCACTATTGATGCCTGCACAAATTTGTTCGTCCTGACTTTTTGATATTCTGGGATTATTCATACATTTTAATTAGAAGTGCAGGTCTGTGCTCAGAGCATGGCAAGGGTTGCTTTGAAACCGCCAAGTTTTTCCTCCACAGCTTTGCAGCATCCCAGTAATACTGGGGGTGGGTTTCTTTTTCACTTTTTTTCTTATAATGTAGGATGAAAAACGATGAGGTAATCTGCCAGCCTTTATGCAACTGGCAGATGGGTTATATTAATATCATAAGAACATATTGTTCCCAGTGCCTGCTTAAAAGGAGAAATGCTATATCAGGCCTGGATTCAGCAAAGTGCCAAGGCACGTGCTTGTATTTATTCCTTTTTAGCGAGGTAGTTATGTACATACCTGATTTAACTGAAATGGACATTTTCACCGGTTTTCCTCTGAGCTGTGGCATTAGCAGCACATGAGAAAGTTGATTTTATTTTGACAGTGTTTTGCTTCTGATTGTTTAATAACATTCTCTGACCCAGCCTGGTGAAGTGCTACACACAGCCTTCCTAGAGTAACTACAACAACACTGTGTTGGTATTTGAGTACATGAAAGATTATAAACAAGAGCCAGGACTTGTCAAGATGTGGAAGACAATGTCAGTTGCTGAACTGTGATCTAAAGTATGTGAAAGACATCCAATAAGGTTGAGTATCTCATACATTGAGATCCCAACTCACTGGGAATACTGTCTCAATTCTGTTGATTATACATCATCACTGTACGGATGCCATTTATGCATACTATCCCTCCACGCTTCACAGTAAGGAGAGCGTTGTAAGTAGTTAGTGAAATCTTAAATTCAGAATAGACATTTTAGTACACAGTTAATGAACATTCTGACACATCAGTAGCTTTCTCATAACTACTATCCTATATAGGCACCTCTGGTCTTTTCTACAGGTATTGTTACATTCATCTATATGTGCTAATATCTGTAAGATACCTGTGTCATGCCTTGATAATATATTGCTACTGCAAACCCTCGACTCTATTGTTTAGAGGAACTCAGAAGTCTGCAGATGATGAAACTGTTTCTTACTCTCTTGACAGGGATCTGCAGAACATTTCTCCTTCTCTTCAATGGCCTTGCTCCAAACAGAGCAAGCAAGGTGTCGTCTTTTATCTAAATATCACACTGCCAACAGGGAAAGTACAAAAGGGAATATTTCTGTCTAGATTGTATCTTTCTTAGCTCTCCTTCTACCTGTGCAGCAGCAACAGCATTTCTAAGCTTTGAGCAAGCTGCGTTAAAATTAAAATGGTTTTATTTAAAAACCTGTTACATTTCAGCAGCTCTGGTCAGGACACAGAGACATCATATGAGACCCGGAGGAGGTGAAGAGCCTTTTTCATCTCCTGTGAGTGTTCTAGGTAGAAAGCATTACTTGTATTGCAAGATGACAGTTAAACAATAATAAATTAACACAAATGTAAGCATGATTTACTTTCTCATTCTCTTTCTCTTCTTTTCTGAAAAGAGAGATTTAACTGTGATAACAGGCCATTTCTAGAGGATTAACAACCCGTACCTTTATCCAACCTGTCTGTTCAGAGGCTCTCTCAACATTCTGTTCAGCTATGTAATTCTGGCTTGCAAAATGCATTGAAATAAGAAAAAAAGAAAACCACTATTGCTCTGATTCTTCAAATTTTTCTGCATGGGACATTTTATTAATATTATTTGCTTACATATGCACAACGTTAGAGCATGGAAAGACTTTGGCTTTGTTACGTCAGGCACTGTATTGACATATAACAAAAAAAGACAGTGCTCGAAAACTTTAGGGTCTAATCAAAGACCTGTTGTGGTTACCTTATAGCTTTTGGGCTCAAGTACATAACTAAGTGCTTATTTTAGGAAACATAGGATGCTTTTCCTCCAAATAAAACAGTTTTAGGTGAAACAGAAAGGCTGGGAGCTGAATGTTGTGATTTCATTGTTCCTGCCTTTAGGAGACAGCTAACCTTTCAGAGGCAGGGACTGTGGAGAATATATTCATCAGGGAGGGGAAGCACACTGATGGATTTACTAGTATCTTCTTTTTATTTTATTACCAAAACAAACAGCTGTCTTTTTGATATACAATTCCATAGGTTGGCTTGTAGTACACGTAAGGTGAAACACTGTCAGGATTGAAATATAATCACCTTTGACTTCAGCAAGGCTAAGATTTCAATCCAGCATGGGTTTCAGTCAGTGTTTTAGCTTAGATATTCAAAGGTTGTGTTCTCTATTTTTATGGTATTATTGTGGGGTTTTTTGTTTGTTTGGGGGGTTTTGTTTTGTTTTATTTGTTTGTTGGGTTTTTTTTGTAATGAATTATAACACCCAATAACTTTTGAACTTACTGATGAATTTCAACCAAATATGTCAGGCAGGCAGTTCTCTCTCCTACAACTTCATGGAAGTTGTCACCTGGCTAGAGGAAAAATATACAAATAGTGCTCCTAGTTGCAGAAAGCCACTTCAGTCCCTTATCCATTTCAAGAGAAAGATGCCAGTAAGCAAGGATATACTGGACACTGTGTATAACTATATGCAGGCAGCACTTGAATATATATGATCTAGGATCAAATGCAGATCAGATCAGATACAGAACCCCTGCTATTTGTTTAGTGAAATATTTAAAGGACATTGGGGGACCTTAAGGAGATCAAGGGGTAATACAAATACCTGAGGCTCAGAGTCCGTTCCAGTTCTCATGGACCTTCTGGTTATAAAAGACTATTAATTGCCTATAGCATCTCATCTTTTTCACACTCGCTTCATTCTACTGGACTTTCATTTGGAGGAAGTTAAGCCAAGATTTTTACTTCAAATTAAGAGAGATTTGAGTAAAGCTACATATTTGTTATATCCAAAAGACAAGATGGTCTCTTTTGTATTTCGCACTAATGAATTCGTAACGGGATCTTTACTGAAGAGCTGGCCTTGGATCTTACCTGCCTGTTGCTCCTGTCCCTCTGCTGTCACATGTAACACGTTCATAGGAGTTTATAACAGGATTTTCAAACCAGGCTGAGTTCACAGTAAAGAGAACAACTTATTGCTAACAGTAAAAAAAAAATACAGGTAAATCCACAGCTTCTGAGGGGTTGCACCCTTAGAGGTTTGGTTGCTTAATAGAATATAGAGCCCTAATCAATGTTATCTATAAATCTGTGGGAACAGTCTCTGCCAGAGGAATATTTCTATCAGTGCCAGCACAGGGTGTGGGGAGACACCAAAAGTAGCCAAGGGGAGATGCTGAGGAGGGAATGTCCTGGGACATGACTCTCATATGCCTTATTCTGACCTGTGGGGAGACAGCAACATTCAAAAAGGAACAAGGTCTGTGGTCCATTTCCGGTACTGACACGCTTGCACCCACTCTGGCTTATAAAATGTGGCTAGAGAGAGCTGCAGTGGCTGACACTGGAAGGTTGGGTGGTACAGCTACTCACAGCGTACTGATGTGAGCTGAAATCCTTTTTGTACTGGAGGAAATGTTATATGTATTCTCACTTTCTCAGATTAACTCTCAGAACAACTTGTGAGGTACAGGTTATGGCAGTTGCCTTGGCAGTACCTGATGATGCAGTTCACATCCTTTCAGAGAGAGAACTGGAGTGACTGCAGATCTCTATCATGTCTGGGTGACCCTTTAACTACATAACTGCGTGACAAAAGGGAATATTGACATGTCCTTCTGAAATACCTTGTGTAGTGATGTCCAAACTACTAAATAAGTGTGGAAAATATGGGCTAGCCCGACTTGTTGCTGAAAGAAGTGCTTCTCACTGAAAAATGCATAGAGCTTCAGTACTGCCAAGTTTTACACAGGTTGGCCTTGACACCTTTACTACTAATTATCATTCTAAAAATTCAGGATCTGTGGATGCTACGCATTTTATAGGGCTTGAGTGCTATGACAGTGAGATTTAGGCATGTAGTCTCTCTGGTAAATCTAACCTATGGCCTTACTTCCAGACTGCACATTGCTGGAGTGGAGGAAATCCTTGTACAGTTTAAACCATTATTCACTTCGTTGGCTGTGATAGGATGCTAGATACTCACACGCACTGTGAAAGGATTAACATTTGCTCAGACATAAGGTGGCAAAAGAACTGTTGGCCCTTAAAGATTCTGTATGCAGCTGCCACGAATCTGGAAAAGTTCCTCCAGGTAAAAGCACAGCCCAATCTATTGCCTTATTTCTGGGCTTCCTCAGTCAGCTGGGACTAATTAAGATAACCAGGCTATAAAATGGCAGCAGAAAGCATTTCCTGGCTCTTCTGGGTTGCTGGGGTGGGTTTTGATGCATTGTGACTGGGGAGAGAAATGGAGCATGTTAATGCTACCGGCCAGGGAGAAGGGGAAGTTGTGGAACTCAGTGTTGTGCTAGAAACTTGCCCTCTTAATGAGGTGATCGTAAAATGCCAATTCCCCAAAGCTAGCACATATTTTTGTATAGTGTTGTTATTTTTATATGAGGTTGGGACAGCTATTTTTCCACTTTCTCTGACAGCAGGCTGACCAAATACTACTCAAAGGAGTGTTGTGGCTGCTCTATGCTTTCCTCTTTCCTTTCGCTGTACACTTCTCAATTAGCTTTTAAGTTGCATTATAGATCTGCTAAGAGTTGTGCAGTTAAATCATTAATTACCTTCTCAGTCAGCTGGGAACTCAATTTCACTTTGGTTTGCAGTTTGTGCTCCACAGTAGATTACTTAGCTAATCCATAAACATCTTCAGACAGTATAATTTAAAGAAGTTAATGATGAGGAAGTTTAGACAATTTTATCACAAAATAATTCTTAGTTAGGCGTGTGAAATAAAAAGTGTTTATGAGGGAGAGGTTTTTAGTTATGCAAATATCAGGCCAGTCATGTAAGCAAATGGAATGAAAAATTCTGTAAGGTTGTGAGATTTTATTTCTCCCAATGAATAAGAAAACTGGTGGTGGTGTTGTTGTTATTATTATTTTCTGTCAAAAAGATTAACGGAGAAATAAGGATTCAGCAGAATAACTGGACTGGGAGCCAAAACATCTGAGGTTGTTTCTAGCTCTGTTCCTGACCTGTGTTCTAAGTGAATCTCTGTGCTTCTGAGTTCTGGTTTATTTTTCACCCTTTGTCTTGTCTATTTAAATTGGAAAATCTTCAGCACAATCTGTTTCTGCTGCCTATATTCAACTCGCGTGCTAAGGAAATACTCTCTATTGCTACTAATAAATATACATTCAAATGCAGCAAAGCTTCTAAGTGTATTGTGGGATTTTGTCTTGGTATGGGGGTGTAGGCAAAGGTTTCTATTGCAAGCTTTTCAAAGGCCGTTGATTTTCTAATTAATCTAATTCCTCTAGTGTGTTTCAAGGCTGCCTCAGTCCAAACATTATTTTTTTCAGAGTATGGAAGCATGGAGGCCTGGATTTGTTTCTCCAGGCAGGAGAGCAAAGCTATCTAGAGAGGCTGTTATCACCCTGTCTAAATCATAACAGCAGAGAGAAGCAGAGATCTCTAATAGTGCCTGATGATCATTTAGCAGGAAGACGGAATTCCAAGAGGAAATTTTGGGGGCCGGTATTAAAGGATGTCTTCTAACATAAATTTTAAAAAGAAAAATCCACTAGATAATTATTTTCTGAGAACTGCTAGGGCACCGCTGCTAGAGGTGTAAAGCATTTAAAATTAAAGCTGTCACTTTGTCACGTGTTCTCAGGTAGGGAAGGACTTAACTTTCTCTACCAAACAAACTGAAAAATTGAGAACAGACCTCCAACCTGTTTTGCTGTGCTAGTGATAGAAATGTTGTCATGCAGCAATTATTTTTCTCATGAGTTATGAAACCAAGGAGGAGATAGGAGTTGAGAAACTGGTGTGTGAAAATGGGAGTTGAATTCCAGTGCATGGAAATGTTCTTCTTCATCCAGGAGATGATGAGTGAGACTGCTGCAGACTCAGGCGCTCTAATCCAAAAGGGAAATGGAAGGAGATTTTACACCTGGGATGAAAACCATGGGAAGAGAAACAGAAGGGTGAGCTGAGCCATGCAGAACTCTTGTAGACAAGTTGAAAATGTTTCTGACCATCCCCTTTATGGATCTGAGATTTTTTCAGATCAAACCTGAACAGTTAACAACATACCATTTCAAAGAAAATGGTATGGAATATAAATCTGAATGAAAACACAGAAGGTAAACAGAGAACTTTGGCTTCTCTGATGCAATGCTACTTGGTTTTGTATTTGACTCCCTGCTGTTCACTGGGACAGGCCAGCATGCAAAAAGTCCTTTATAGTCTTTCATTAATAATTTGCCTCCATTATGTCAAGCTGTCATGTTCCTCTTGTGCTGTAAGAGGGTGAAAGAGCTCTATTTTGTAATTATAATCATTTTACAATTACACTAAAAAAAAGAATGTTTTGTTGGAAATACAGGATTTTTTCAGTCTTCTATTGTCCAATTTTAGCCATGACTCTAGACAGTTGACTGACTTATTAACAATGAACTATTAGATATGATTGAAGAGAGCAGCAATACATTTTAGAGAAACACTAAGAAAATGCACATTACTTCACATGAAATTTTCAATTTTTGATTACATTTCAAAAGCTGACATTTTAGTACAGGATAGTACTGAAAAACAAAAAGGAAAAACCTGAAATGTTTTATTAATATTTTGAGGCTTAATCTTTTTTCTCTGAAAATGCAACTTGACAAAAATTGTGTCAATCCTGGTATTTTGATAATGTCAACCAGCTCAGCAATATATAGGATAGCATCTGATTTTTCTTTTATTTCTTCCTATTTGCAGATACTTTTTGCATTTGTCCTTTTAGGAAAGCATTTGTGATTTTTAAATATTTTTCATTCTGGCTGGCCAGGCAACTACAGGAGCATTGTCACCTCTGTTGTTAAAGGCTGAAGGGACTTGCATGCCAGATAATATGTTTATCCCCCAGCTAAAATGTAGGTGTGTAATGAGCATCCTTCTGACTATGTTAAAAGTCATGTCATGGGGACCATCTGTATATTCTGTCACATTCTTTGCCGTAGTTTTTGGCATTTAAGTGTCTTATAATAAGCCCTGTGATCTACCCCACAGTGCGTTATGCTGACAAAACTGGCCTGCACATGGTGTTTGTGAACTGTTTGGATCCTTGGTGTGTGAGGAAGGGTTCACCTGGGCGTGTTTTCCTCTGCTTCTACTTCCTCAGCAAAGAGAGGGAAACACACACTTCGCATAGTAGAGTTTGTATTTTTCTCAGAAACTTCCAAGGAAAGGAATTGTACACAGCTTTCTGAATTCTTTATAAAAGGGTTAGCTTAGCACAATAGACCTAGTACAAAGCCATGTTCCACATGGCAAAGATATTAAATCTGTTGTTTTTTCTTACCTTCTTTTATTATTTTTTTTTTCCTGGAGGTAAGTTACAGAAATTTAGCTTTAAAAAAAAAACTCAGGAAGGTAAATTCACTCTGTACTGGATCTCTTAAACAAACAAGTCATCCTCTCCCAAGGAGGATTTTCTATCTGAATTGTTCCCTCTTTTTGATGAAGAGTATCTGTAGAATTTGGCTCTCCTACAAGTACAACCATGAATAATGCATGGTGACTAGAAAAGAACGGACAGCAAATAACAACAGGAAACAAATACCACATTTTGCAGGACAAATTTCCAGGTGCACAATAATTCCTTCTAAAATCTGTGAACCTCATGGGATTCTCATATATTTTCATGAACACCTGCAAGCAATAAATATCCTGATGCCGCATATTGCAGCNCATATTCATATAACTCATCTATCTCCTGTGTCAAGCTCCTCTGCTCTGTTTCGCGGTTCTGCAATTCAATATAAATAGTGAGATAGTTTTCAGCTACCACACACACTGAACAGCCTCTTGCGGGGATCATATTTGCAGGTAGGTAGAGTATTGCCACAGGACCTGATTAAGTTTGTAGGGAGTAATGAACATGCTGTTGATAGGGGGCCACTGTGGGACTGACCCTTTCTTCTCTCTCCCGTTCAGGTATCCCACATCCAACTGGTGTAAGAAAGGATGGTATTAGTGGAGCTATTTTGTGCTTACCCCGCAGTGAGGATTTATTCCACCAGCTACTGTAATTTCTCCCTCTCTGCCAATACTACGGAGTCTTATATTGAGGTAACATTGATAAGGTTGTGATAGCAGTGGCTCTAAGAGTTAAGACTCCCCAGCAGATGAAAGAGGATATTTGCGCATTTGAAGACAGGACCCCAGCACTGACAAAACATGTTTGGAAAAAAACACAGGCCTTCTCTATGAAGAACTAAGCTCATTTATAATATATGAGTTCAGTTAATGCATTTGCAACAAATGCTGTGAAATTTTCAGTTGAAAACAACCTTGAACTAAAAAAAAAAAAAAGAGAGAAACGCCCATTGCTTTTACTTCAAGCATGTTGAAATAGACCCAAGAGAACCTCAAAGGCATGTGTAACATGACGTATCTGCAAACAATGTACCCGATAAAATGTCCCAAGGACAGGAAAAACATGTGAATCCCAGGACATTTCCATCTTTCGGAAGGCTAGTCCAAGACTACGTACCCCCAAGCACCAAAAAAAAAAAAAAGAGAAAGACCATTCTGGTTTGGACTTTTCGGTGTCCCGGTGTTACAACAGAAGAGAACATAGATTTGGACAGAGCTGTAGTATTTCAAAGTCTTGAGGAAGAGGACAATACACATTTATAATTCCTTCTCTATTCATCTTATTCTGTCCAGTCCTTCCAGAAAAGAAAAAAAAAAAAAAAAGTGCTTCGCTTAATCCTGCTGGAACCCCCATTCCCCTCACCCTAAGGTAGTTCAATGCCCCACCTCATCAGTGTAAAAAATGCTTCCCACAAGTATTTCTGGGCTTGTTAATTTACCTTTGTGCCAAGGGGTATTTTTGTGAGAAAGTGAGTACGTCAAAGTGGCCTTTGTGACAGATCGAAATACAGCATGTTGTTTTTTTTTCCATTAAACCCTTCAATAAAGAATGCACACAATTGGACAGTGCAGTGGCTTTATAATCTGTAAATGGAAAACCTGGAGTTCATTAATCAGGCTGCAAACAACAAGGTGAAACTCAGCCTACGGTTGTATGTTTTAGAACTAAAGCTTGATGTTAAAATAAGTGGTGTATTTTGCATATTTTACTAACTAAGAAAGCACTATTTAAATGGTGTAAGTCTGAGGAACAGTACACAACTTTTCCTTACTTTACAGTACTATTCCTTAGTCTAATTTGCCAGACCAAGATAGAAATTTTGTATTATTGCAAGAAAGGCAAAAATGTCCAAGAAATTACTTAAAATCAAATGAGCTGTTATTCCATGATAGTGCCTAGATTTCGACCTATCCACCTTTTTCAACACTAGTCTTCTTGTTTCATATGAAAAGGCTTACTTGTACATTCTAATCTCAAATCTCAGCCATTGGTGATGAGAGGAGAGGGTTATATCTTCTTGCTGTCTATTCTCTGTGCCCATCAGTTGCAAAGAGATTGGCCACAAATACCTTCTACGCCTTGGAGACCTTATTGCAGCCTTTCAATATACAAAGGGGGCTTACAAGAAAGATCGGGAAAGACTTTTTGCTAGGGTCTGCAGTGACAGGACAAGGGGAAATATTTTTAAAGTGACAGAGGGTAGATTTAGATTGGGTATAAGGAAGATTTGTTTTGTGATGATAGTGGTGAGACACTGGAACAGGTTGCCCAGATAAGTTGTGGATACTCCATCATTGGAATCGTTCAAAGTCAGATTGGATGGGGCTTTGAGCAACCTGATTTATTGACAGATGTCACTGCGCATTCCAGAGGGGTTGGATTAGCTGATCGTTAAAGGTCCCTTCCAACCCACATCATTCTTTGATTCATCTGCTGTGCAGAACATCTGGGTGCTGTATGGAAGGAAAATAACCTCCTCAAAGAAGCAACATCCACCTGGGAGATCTGAGAAGAAAAAGCAGCAACTTGTACTGACCCTTCGTATTGTAGAATGCCATCTGTTCTGTAGTTGGTGACTGCTTCTGTCTTAGAGAGTTTGTAGTTAAAAGGCAGGGAGTAGTATCTGGCATAAACAAAGTGGAGGTGGAGAAGGGAAGACACTTGACAGTGAAGATTAATGCTGACTAGCTGCAAGCATATTTCATAGCAGAGCAACGAGTGTGATCCCAAAGATTTCAAAACATTAATTTCCTTTCTGGTTTGGACAGATAAGACAGCGGTTGAGCAGGATGAGGTGGATTTTCCACAAGGGAGAGAAGAGAGTCGCCACTGACAGAGCAGGCAGCAGGGTGAGAGGGCATGAGGATGAGAAGTTGTCTTCATAGAGAGGATAACCAGAGTTCAGTGAAGTTGTTGTGGCTCTAAACTTCTGATTGGATTGGGCTGCAGTAAACCTAGGGGCAGCTTTAATACACGTGGAACCAATTTAAAATTGGTTCCTGGGAAGGATGGAGCACCCTGCCTACCTCCCCAGTGGGTGCCTGCTTCACTGGCACCACACTGAAGTGGCTACAAACACTGGAAGAAGGAGGGCAGGTGCGTCGTGAGCAAGGCCAGGAAAGGATGGATCTTTACTGATGCGTGAAACAGGGTGAGAATGCTATAATGATCTAGTGTTGCAGCCCTGGGACCTAAGCTAGGCTGGTGGATGCTCAGGGCAAGGGGCTTCTGATTCATTAGGAGTCACATCAAGCTCCTAAGGAAGGTGATGCCGCATGCATGAGACCCAAGAGAAAGCTAAAGGCCCAACGAGAATGTCATGGCATGGAGAAAGGTTGAAGGCTGAGGGAGGGTTAGCAAAGAGAAGGAACAAACCTGCTTTTTATGCAGAAAAGGTGAACATGTCAGACTTCTAAAATAATATGTTTAATTTCTCCAAGTCAGCTTTATTTTGGTCAACAGCAAGGATCATGACAGAGCATTAATGCTACACTGTGTACTAATGTTTGCTGACTGCTGCACTGGAAATGCACTGTGCTGCTTGCAGGCTAGTGAAACAAATAGAAATAAAAAGAAATATTAAGGATTTGTAAACATCACTGCCCCATAATTCATGGATGATTTTCCTCAAAGTATATATTCTTTTAATGAGCCTCCTTTAAACGCAGTGACTGTAATTTTTGGTAAGCATTTTCCTTTTGAGAAAGCAATAAAATGTAAGTGATAACATAAAAAAAATCCTTATTTCAGTTGTAATGCACAGTGTTTCTGACTGTAAGTTAATGTTTTACATATTAATTTTCTCATCTCTCTGATGGGCAGAAAATTGCTTTAATATAAATGCAGTTAAATTTGTCAATTTATATCTACATGGCTTAGGTTTAGAAATTTATTACAAGGAGTATCAAATTCTTTCATAGCAATTTAGCAGCTTTTGTGGAAGAAAAATTTGTCAAGTTGGAGGTTGAGGTAAAATTTTTCTCACATTATAATTAATGTACTTTTTATGTTTATTGTCTAATCAATTATTTTAAAGGAGACTTGAGGAATGTAATAAAAGTGTTTGGTTGATTCTTGGAAAAGTTAGGCTGTGTTTCTGAGTGCACAGAGAGATTTATTTATTTTTCCTTACCACCCAAATAAAAAGATTTACAATTCACTTTTTACAAATAAAGTTCACTTTCTACAAATAGAAGTTAAAATGTCAACAATTTTTTGGTTCAAGAATTCTCCCACTGTTCCAGCAGGTGAGAGAATGAGAAGGGAAATAATTTATCTATCAACTCAGCTTTCCTTTTGAAAACTGTACTTCTGCTCGAGTAATGGTGTTGGCAACTCACTCAACAAAGTAATAAAATATGGTCTTATACTGGAAGAGTATATTATCAACTTCACTGGGGCTGTTCAGAACCATTTCAATGAAGGGACAAAGTCTGATCTTAATGTGAAGTAGTTCTTTGGGCTCATCTCTCATCCAGTAGTAATTGACCCTAAAATGCTTTTGGAACTTAGATCATCTGCATTGCACCAATGCTATCCAAAGGGACTATAGGTGTGCTTACTCTTGAGCAGCACTTCAAGGACATTTTTGATTTGAGACTTGAATTCTCCTATCTCATCTGGAATCAATCCCATCCAATACTTAATTAAGCATTATTATTATTACTATTATCATTATTAACTATTTTGCATCAAAAGTGACCCCTAAGCAATGCACTGCAAAGGACTATAGTTTAATCTCAAGCCTAAGAAAACATTATTATAACAATTGCCCATACTGGGAAAAGGGTGTCTAGAAGGAATATGTGACACACTCTCTCTTCTCCCCAACCCCTTTTTGGAAATTGTTCATGGATTTTCACTAGCTCTGTTCTCTGTAACATCTGCTATAACTAAGTGTACCAGTTACACTGATTTGTGTTCTGCCTGTGTGATTCATAGCATGCCAATGTGGTCATTATAATTGAGTTCCAGAATGAAGATAAGCAAGAAAAAGATAAAGCGATAACCTCTAAAAGGCTAGAGATTACTGAGGAGCACTTTAGTCCTGAAGAAGGCAGTGAATGCATGTGTTTGCAGAAGTTAGGTCTGTGTGAAAAGAGGGAGAAGGGAAATGGCTTTTACTATGTACGTGTCAAAAAATAAAAAGTGTACAACCGTGCAGTTTAGGTAAGATTTGGGGAAAAAAGTTAAGCTTCTTCCCTTTTTTTTCCCTTCTGACCGGCTTCCCATCTGACATCACCTCCATTACTTTTCTTTTTCACTCCTTCCCTTTCTGCTGCAAGGTATCAGCTAATTATCAGGAAAGAGTGAAGAAATATAACAAAATATTAAAAATGTAGACTTGTTTTTTAAATGCCAATATCCATTTCATAAAGCATACTCACTGATATAATGACTTTATCTTACCTTAACATTGAGGAAGCACCCAGATTTAACTCCCATCTGTAGGAGAATATAACTTTCAAAGGAAAAAAATACAATCTGGACTTTAGAATTACCAGTGGTGGTGAATCTATTACACAATATGGATCTCTTAAATATACTGTTAAATACACTACTGAGGCCTTTGCATCTTTCACCATAAGGCTCATCTTCCCACGAACTCATTCTTCAATTTTTCAGTTTCCTTGAATTTCAACTCGAAATTTGTCATAGGACTCCAGTTACACCATAGTACGGATACTCTTTCTGAACTTATGTTTTATCTTTAGCTTCAGGTCTTACTATATCTTTTGGCCATGGCATTTCATTGATACCTCATGTTCATTTCATTGCCACCAAAAACCCAAAGCCTGTCCCAGAAACTGTTTTTCTGAGGCAAAGCTTGCAATCCCACACACAGGAACAGCTTTGTTCCCAGATGTGTGGTTTCAGATCCGGCCATACTGAAACACAGGATTTGTTGTACTCCTTTTCTAAACTTCATGTATTAAAAATGTGTCCACTGAATAATTCACCAGTCCCCTAATCTTTGCATTATCTGCACTATGTCAGTGATAGATTTATGTTTGCTCACAAGTCACTGTTTAAAAAATGTCGTTAGTAGTGATCCAAAAATTAGTCCTGCAGAGTCATGCAGGCCCAGGAGAAGCTGGGCTGTTTGCTCCTGACTGCTGTTTGGCAGAAGACACTGAGCTGTATGGACTGCTGGGCTGGCCCAGTGTTCCCAATCTTTTGTTATGTTATTTTACACCATTTAATGATGAATGCTTATAATCATTCAGAAATATAAATTACCCCATTGCATATCCACTGAACACGTGCTGTGTTGATTGTACCTTGTTCTTAAATAAGTGGTTGCATGGTACTGAGTGAAATGCCTTACCTAAATCTGCTGCATTTATTAATGGGACTCATAATATCATAGAAGGGTATCACATCTATTTTTCATAAAACTGTTCATTGGCATTAATTATTTCAACTTTTGTTAATTCTTTATTGAGTCTTGCACCACTGTTCTGGTATTTTGCCCAAGATCAATGTGCACCTGACAGACCTGTAATTATGCAAGTAATTCCATTTACATTTTTAAATAATGGCATACTAGCAACCTTTCTAAGCTCCTAGAGCTTTCTGAGAAAAAAAGGACATGTTTAAATAAGTATGGATTTTTCACGTTCTCTGTTTTTTTCTGTAAATTTAAAAAAAAAAAAGTTAATATTTTTGAATATCAAATACACAGAGTATATTTCCAGTTTTCCAATTTTCCCTTTTTTGGCTTTCAGTTCTCCTCACTGCTTTCCAGCTTTTTTTCCTTCCTCTCTTACTGAAATGTTTCCCAATTTACCATAGAGAATGGGCTGGGAGGAGAATAAGCAGGAAATAGCAAAACCTGTGATACGTATAATAAAAAAATTTGGGGTTTTTTATTATAAAGATCTTGAGGGTTTTGCTTTTAACTTTCATTAATTAAAATGTGGAAAGTTAAAATATTAAACATTCACCATGTGAATATAATTTTTTTAATTAAAAAAATGCATTAAAATATCAAGTTGGGTTTTTTTTTAATACAGTACTAGAGAACTAGACCTTTCTCTGAACACCAGTTTTGTCTGCCTTGCACAAAGAAAAGAGTAGCTAGTTTAGTTGGTGAATAGAAGAATTTAGCTCAGCAGTTCTGGAAAGCCTAGAAGGAATTCTTTCTCCCTCATCTAATCCCAAACGTACTCTGGATAACGATATTTGTCTGGCAGAAGAGAGTCAGACTGGAAAACATCTGCTACCTCAGCAACCCTAGAGCCCTCATTCTTGGGTCTAAAAAGTGTGCATACTGGATGAATGCATGCGTCAGGAACAGGAGGCATCCAGCAAAGTGTTTTGAAAACAGGAAACCACTTGCCCATAAAATAAAATGTAAATATTTTAGGACAAAAAACCCCACAGATTTCATAGAAGAGTCACAGAGACCTATTTGTAATATTTATTCACTAATAAAGTGAGACAATTTACAAGGAGTGAGATTTTAACGGTTGTGGAAATATATTAGCTGGCAACAAGCTGTAATACAAAGTGTATATGGGTACAGCCTGTCTCAGAGCTTGCTAAATGCTTTGTTTTTTATGCCATCTGTTTGCTGCTATCTTTATCTAGCTGAGGATTTTGTTTATACATCTATATTTAGTACATTGAAAAGAAGAAAAAAAAAGATAATGATTTTGTTTTATTCTTCAAATGAACCTAGGAAAAGATTCGATGCCTACCAGAGTAGAAAATTTGGGCTGGGACAGACCTCAGGGTGAAATTTGCAATGTTTTTTGTGTAAGCACCTGATATTGCTCAGAAGAAAACATTGATGAAACAATCCTAAGTTTCTTTGATAACTTCTTTCGTAGGATGGATTCAGGTTCCTAAACATACGTTAGGTGACCTAAGCATTTGCTGAAGGTAGAGCAAAAGACCTATCGGAACTGTGCCCAGGAGTAGTGAGGGCTGGAGTCAAGGAACAGCTGTATGAGGTTGTGTGCACCAGCACTGAATTCAGACACTATGAAGGCGAGGTGCGAGAAATGTGCATGGATGGAAACCAGAAGACTACAGGGTTGAAAGATCCTCAGGCAGGGATGGGCATGGGGCATGTATCTTGAAAGAGTTGGGTACAGAGGGTTGGAAGGGTGAGGAAGCATGTACTGTGGTCAACAAAATATCTCTTCGTGGCTTAGTTATGAATGCATCTTGACTAATAAGAGCCCAAGAAAGCTGGTTAATATTCAAGCATTACCTCCCCCAAGCTCACGAGCGATGCATCCAAACAAAGAAGACAGTCACAAAAGCCAGGAGGCCTGCATGGATGAACAAAGAGCTCCTGGAAATGTTCAAAAGTAAAAAGGCGGCCTATAGGGGGTGGAAACAGGGGTGGGTAGCCTGGGAGAAATACAGAGAAATTGTTTGAGCAGCCAGGGATGAGGATAGGCAAACTAAAGCCCAGAATTAAATTGGGGAATTGAATTAAATCAGGCCAGGGACATCAAGACAAACAAAAAATCCTTCTATAAGTATGTCAGCAAGAAAAGAAAGACAAGGGAAGATGTGGGCCCTCTCCGGAAGGAAATGGAAGAGCTGGTCACCCGGGACAGAGACAAAGCCAAGGTACTCAATTACTTTTTTGCCTCAGTCTTCACTGGCAAAGACTGCAGCCACACTACCCATGATGCAGAAGGCAAAGGCAAGGACTGGGAGAATGAAGAACCTCCCGCTGTAGGTGAAGATCAAGTACAAGGCAACCTGAGTAACCTGAAGGTGCACAAGTCCATGGGACCTGATGAGATACAGCTGCAGGTCCTGAGGAAACTCGCAGACGAAGTTGCTAAGCCACTATCCATCATATTTGAGAAGTCGTGGCAGTCTGGTGAGATTCCTGCTGACTAGAAAAGGGGAAACGTAACCCCTATTTTCAAAAAGGGAAAAAAGAAAGACCCAGGGAACTACAGGCCAGTCAGTCTCACCTCTGCCCAGCAAGATCATGCAGCAGATCCTCCTAGAAACACTGCTAAGGCACATGGAAAAAGAGGAGGTGATTGGTAGCAGCTAACATCTATTCACCAAGGGTAAGTCATGCCTGACAAATTTGGTAGCCTTCTACAAGGGTGTTACAGCAGCAGTGGACAAGGGAAGAGCAACTGACGTCATCTACCTGGACTTGTGCAAAGCGTTTGACACTGTCCTGCATGATATCCTGGTCTCTAAATTAGAGAGACATGGATTTGACAGATGAACCACTCCGTGGATAAGGAACTGGCTGGATGATTGCACTCAAAGAGCTGTGGTCAATGGCTCGATGTCCAAGTGGAGACCAGTTACAAGGGGTGTTCCTCAGGGGTTGGTACTGGGACCCATGCTGTTTGACATCTTTGTTGGCAACATGGATAGTGGGATCGAGTGCACCCTCAGCAAGTTTGCTGATGATACCAAGCTGTGTGGTGAGGAAGACATGCTGGATGGCAGGGATGCCATCCAGAGGGACCTGGACAGACTGGAGAGGTGGGCCCATGCCAACCTCATGAAGTTCAACAAGGCCAAGTGGAAGGTCCTACATCTGGGTCAGGGCAATCCCATGCACAAATACAGGCTTGGCGGGGAATGGATCTAGAGCAGCCCTGAGGAGAAGGACCTGGGGGTGCTGATGGATGAGAAGCTCTACATGAGCCAGCAACGTGTGATCACAGCCCAGAAAGCAAACAACATCCTGGACTGCATCAGAAGTGTGGCCAGCAGGTCAAGGGAGGTGATTCTGCCCCTCTACTCTGCTCTGATGAGACCCCACCTGGAGTACCGCATCCAGCTCTGGAGCCCTCAACATAAGGACATGGACCTGCTGGAGTGAACATGGAGGAGGGCTACAAAGATGATCAGAGGGCTGGCACACCTCTCCTACAAAGACAGGCTGCAAGAGTTGGAGTTGTTCAGTATGGAGAAGAGAAGGCTCCAGGGAGACTTTATTGTGACCTTCCAGTACTTGAAGGGGGCCCACAGGAAAGCTGTGAAGGGACTTTTTGCAAGAGCATGTAGTGATAGGACAAGGTGGAACAGCTTTAAACTGGAAGAGGGTAGATTAGGTACTAGGAAGAAATTTTTCACTATAAGGTTGGTAAGGCACTGTAACAGGTTGCCCAGGGAAGTTATGGATGCCCCATCCCTGGAAGTGTTTAAGGCCAGGCTGGATGGGGCTTTGAGCAACCTGGTCTAGTGGGAGATGTCCCTGCCTATGGCAGGGGGGGTGGAACTAAAAGACCTTTAAGGTCCCCTCCAACCCCCTCCATTCTATTATCTCATCATATAAATGAGAAAGCAATGACACCTGTCATCTTTCCATAGGAAAGGAACTAGCACTCCTTTTCAATTAATCATTTTGTAGAAAATGATAACCAAAATACTCGGCTGCCTTTCTGACCCAGACATAATACTGTGAGCTATTTTTTGTATAAGCAAAACCTTTATGTAACAAGGTGATGGGCTGTGGGGTTCGGAAGACCTGAGCTCCAAGTTCCTCTACAAACTTTGTGTTGAAATTAGGTAAACATTTTTATTTCTCTATGCCTAGTTTGTTAGGTGGCATTTGGTAGTGGGAGGCCCAATAAGGCTTTAAAAGATGCGTAGATTCAACCAACATCTTTCTTGCATATGCCCCTGTAATTCTAGTGAAGTCAATACACCAATTTATATTTACCAAGTCAAAGACTCAACTTGCTTGTCCCTTTGGAGTTTTAGATTTCCTTTTTCTTCCTTTCTGTCCCTTACATTTACTTTTTGGTCACAGAGTTTGACAGGATGTACGTGCATTTCTTCTGCTAATTAATGAAAACAAAGTTTTGGCTAAAACTAGCTAGGAAAAACATTAAACTGGAAACAAGAAAAAGGGTTGAAGAGAAAACATTTGTTCTGTAAGCTTCTGTCACCTGATCAGTGGTAAGCATTTCTTTCCATTGTGTGGGTAACTTGAATGCTTGACAGCACATCTGATCAGTTGAGTTCGTTTCGCTTTGAGTCAAGTGAAGTCTGGCCTGATGCTGGGATTTTCTGGGGATTTCATTAGCAAATCTTTCTTGCAGTCCATGGTTTTCACCAGTTTTCCACTCTTCCATTTATACCTGGGGGAATATATCCCAGAAGACCTTTCTCCTAAAGCATTCTGTGACTTTTTCTAGCAGCAGTATAAACGAAAAGAGCACTTGTCTGTCCTCAATAGGAAAGAAACACAGAATGTTAAATGAATGTTTTTTTAACTCTTTATGCTCTTGATTCCTTGGAAGTTTCTCTAGGAGTGTGCTGGTGCAAGTTATGATGGATCCTTATGATAAGGGCCTGGACTACTTGTGTTGCCAGCACATATCCCATTAGAGATATTAGAGTGCTCAGTTTTAACTCTGCCGATCTTACTGCCTGCTACTGGATCCTAAAGCCCCTGGAGTCATGATGACAGTTGGGATAAGAATAAAGAATGTGACCATATGCTGCTTTTCCATGTTATAGGATGCAATTGTGAAACTTGGCATGGCTCACTTTGTGAACTAAGGATGCTGGAGACAGATATATCATTGGGAGATAAGAAATCTTGCATATCCAACACAAGACTGAAGCTCACATCTCTGCTAGAACTGTTTTGATCTTATCTACAAACTTATCCCCATGCTATGTTGTGCCACAGAGGTGTCAGCTATCAGTGGCATATCTGCAGAAAAGCTGAAGTTTTGGATTTTAGACCATCATGAAGTAGAATTTTGCCACTGCTGAGCTGAGTGACAGGTGACTTATTTGGTTCTTTCTACACAGCTTGTGCTTGTGACCTCCCGTGGCATGGACAGCTGCCTATCTTTTAAAATTACCAGCCTCTCCAATCTATTTTGTGAGCCTCTGTGTAAAATAGGATTAGATGAGCAGGAAATGCAATGTATTATTTTGGAGAGATCATTTTCAGCATTTAGCTTGTAAGCAGAGCCAGTCATATTTCTTGCTTAACAAATCATTCAGACTGATAGAGGTGAACCAACCTCTGAGGGCTAAAAAAATATAAAAATACAAAGAAAAGTACTTAAAATGCAGGCTTTTGAAACAGCCCCTTCATAATGACAGACAAACCAAGATCCTGAACTGGAATCAATGAACTGACTTGTTCACCGTATTAGCCACATGCAACAGAAAGGCATCAAAACAGCTTCCTGATAAATCATTCATACCTTATAAATGCATTTGCATCGCTTTATGCTGATACATAAATGCATGAGCACTTAATTTAGTCTGATGTCACCCTTCAGCCTTAGTTCTGGTCTGTCATGCTCCTACAGCTACTGTGAGACAGGGCAAATGCCATCAACTAGGGAAGAATGAGTGGCACAGCGTATTTCTAGAGTAGGTATAATTACCATTTTGTGTGCCAATTAATATTAGATTAAAAAAAAAGACATCCTCCAAAGGAACCTATTTATTATTTAAAAGCCCCCCAGGGTATCTTCTGACATGGATTGGTGCTATAGCAAAGCAGAGGCATGAAAGCAGCTGAAAGCAGACAAACCGTTAAGCAGCATTTAATCCTTTATGCATGTTTTATACATAAACAAATTGGAATGTGTAGATCAATGTCCTCCAGCTGTTTTTCAAACACCATTCTGCCTTCATTAAAGATTTAGGGAGGAAGTTTCCAAACATAGATATGATATCGGGAAAAACAGGATAGGATCTTTTTTTTCTTTTATTTCCTGAGAGGTTTTCTTAAAACCACCACTGTCTCTCGCTCGAGCAGCAGTGCATCGCAAAGTGTTCCTTTGCCACTGCAGCCTGCACATTAAATCCTTTATACAGTCGTGTCTTTTAGTGCTGAGTCCTGTTAATTAGAAAAAAGATATGAGTCCCTGATAAAGTGTCCTAAGAGAGAGCCAATTTGGCCACATCAAGTTCACACGGGAGTCATAAAATACCAGGCTCAAATCAATTCCACGTAAACTCTGCCTATTTTCAATGACGTAGCGCTCTATGGCTCCTTGAACATTTATTCTAACAGCCACAGTGAGAATTCATTGATTTAATCAGGAGGAAGGGTTTTCAATTTACTCCTCCTTGTCGTTAGAGGTCTTCACTAAAAGGGAAAAATTTGGTCTCAAGATTGAGGTGGAGCAGAGCAGGATGAAATGAGGATGTTGGTGGCCTGCTCAGCATTTACGAGGTTGGCTTTACAGGGGTACAGTTACATCTCTAGTCTTTCCCGTAGGTCTTTCCTCTGCTCAGGGCTGCACTCCTCTCCCCACCTGGTGGTACACTGGGGTTTCAGAGCAGGAGCTGTCATAGCCAGGTCTCTATTACAGCCACCAGAAGGTTTGTAGGAATAAATAGCTCTTCTGTATCTTTGACTCCACTGCCGTTGGCTTTACTAGCCACACACTGATTGTGAGCCCCAGAGCTGAATACTCTCCCATCTAATTGCACAAACATAAAAGGACAAACACAGGGACTTGCTGAGACCTCCTGGCAGGGCAACATAGTCTTGTTTTCTGGCTCCTTAGGTACATACTTCTGCCTTCACCACATCCCATTAACGGCAACTTGAGTTTTCTGGTTTTGCTTCCTAGATTTGTGCATGTTGAAGACACTAAGAGCTATCCTGAACCTACTGTTGGAAATACAGGGATTTGAGCTCTGTGTAATGTCATACTTTCCTGCTGTCATAGAGAGCAGCGTCTCTGCCACACTTCAAACCTGGCATGAATTTCAGTCAGATCCTTTACCTGGCTACTGCCTGCAGCGAGTTAAATGGGCTGCCACAATGCCAGATGGGTTTGTTTCTTGCTTTCGTATTACTTGGCTCCCTCAAACATACAGAACAGAAAAATACCGCTTCCACAGCAGAAGATGAGCTGGGATTTCCACTCTGTGTGCCTTGAATATAGATTCCTGGGACCTGATTATTTAGAGGTGTTTGCAGCAGCACTATAAAGTTAGCGAGTCTTGCAGATGTTCAAAAGCTGTAAAAATCACACACACACATATGCACCTAGAGACCTGCCAACTTAAAGCCTTCTCAGCAGCTGCTGTTAGATGCAGCTCTCATTTACCCTTTACTCCTACACTAAGGTTATTACTATTTAGAATTAATATACAGCTGCTGTATCACAGACCTGTGGGGGACACAGTTTTGGAGTGGGTGGGTCCTCTACACAGAAGGCTTGCAGAGCACTGCGAGGTGAATGGCACCATGTAAATGTAATAGATTATTAGAGCATGCAGCCTGTGTTATGCGTTCCCAGTGCATAAGCACTCCAGCCCTTCCTAGCTGGAGAAATTAAAATGTAAACACAAGATGCTGCTTTGCTACATTCACATCTGGTGTTGTGGCTGGTGTTTTCCTGTGAATATTTTCAAAACAGCCAGATTGTTCAGAACAAAATTACAGATACCACATCTGCTCCCTGAGGCCTCTGAGAGTCTTGCACCCCGATGAAGGCAAATAATAGGAAACTCAGCAGCATTTGATAACATATCAAGAAATCCAGGAAAATATAGTCATAAGCACTTTGACTGAATTTACATTAGGAAGACAGTTGCTTTCTGACAACACAGGTTGCATACCTGAAATCTCCAAAGTATGAGATTTCATGACCTTTATTGTATTCCACTTATGTTTGAGTAATATCATTTGCATCTCAATTATCTAACTCCATTTGAGGTGTAGAAGTGAGGATAAATATTAGCTGGAAATTCTGGGCACATTGTCCTTTACTACAAGTTGCTTCAGAACAACTCTATGGAGCAGGGGAAAGGTACGTTTCTGTATACCCATATATATAGATACAAGTAATCATCACTGAAGTGCTTTCCCAGTCAGAGGTTCCCACTAGGTAAGACAATGACAATAAATGAGGAATTTAGCAGCAAAGAAGAGATTTGTTGTTCGTCTTGCACTGTTTTCTGCTGACGTGAAGTCAGCAAGTTGATCTGTCTTCCAAATCATCCACAAGGTTGGAATTCCTTCTTTCCTTGTCTTCATCTTGCTTCCGAGCTGCAAGGACTCTACCCTAAACCTAGGTAATGTATAGATGCCTCTTTCTACTCTTTTCTCAGGTCTCTTTGCAATAATGTAAAGATCCAAGAATGAAAATGTAATTTCACAGATCTCCTAGCAGGATTTAAAAAAAAAAAAAGCTGCCTGTAATTTATCTCCCCACTGTGTGAAATCTTCACCCATATTTACCAGTGATATATCTGGATAGTGCTGCTTACTCGCAGGGCTATTAATAGAAGTTGGCTTTAGTTGGACCTTAGTGAGAAAAGTGATAATAGAAAAAACTTGGTGTCTACACAGTACAGTCTGTGACTGCAAAGACACTTATAAACCTGTGTGCGTGGGCTTGAATTCTCAACATCCTCTCAGCGCCAGCTAGTGTTAAAATGGTCGACATCATACCAGCTGCAATTGAACCCAATAGACCAATGTACAAATCAGACCAACCATGCTAATGAGGAGTCCTAAATGCAAGCTGTAGAGTGCAGCCAGCACTGTGCCTTGGATTGACTTGGTGTCACTAGAGGAACCTCATCCACCAAAGTGACCCTAAGATATGATGAATTTAGGGACTTTGCTCATGGCTGTGGGTATTTTTTAATTTGGGCCTGGATGTCAATTCAAGACCACGTTGGACACGGCAGACTAATTTTAGTACAAAGACTCAAGTTTTCAGTCCATTTTCATAATTGGTAGATAAATAGGGCCTTTCTCCAACTCGAATGGCTGCAAACCTGCGCCTTGCGGTGTCTTCTTGTCTCATTTTTTCAGTAGAAGCCACTTTCTGGAATCCAAATACACTTGAGCAAAAAGATAAAGCAAGAGGGCCCAGGACTGAGATGCTCCATTCTTAGTAA
Organism: Ibidorhyncha struthersii; assembly: GCA_013398815.1. NCBI lineage: Eukaryota > Metazoa > Chordata > Aves > Charadriiformes > Charadriidae > Ibidorhyncha > Ibidorhyncha struthersii. The sequence goes on along the minus strand of VZSZ01005278.1, from coordinate 603,616 downwards.
CTAGCTAACTTCCTTCTCTTAAACCAAACTCCTGTTTCCAGCTGTGGGTTTGCAGCTTTCCGACTGACAACCTTTGTTATTACATTAAATCCCAGTGTGATGATAAATATTTTGAGAAAAATGTCTTTGATTGTTTGTGGGCTTGGATACATTTTGTTGCATGCCAGAGGTAATATACAGATAGTGCAGTTGCCTTTTTAACAGGCATCAGTTTGATTGCACAGGCTGTAAGCTGTCAGTTTGCTCTCCAAAGAAACACCTAACACAGAAAATGAGTACAGGATGTGCTCTCAGGTGTTTGTCACCTGAGCTGAAGAGAGCAAAATGGCCACTAAATATATATATATATATATAAAAATTCACTTGACATTAAAGCCTATTAATAATCAATTCCTAAAAGTGCTCTCCCATCTTTACCCAAAATCAAATAAGCAAGAAAAGGAAAGCTGTTTCTGTACTACTGCTGCAGTACTCTACTTTTCTCTTGCTGGGTAAGATGATAATTTTTCTAGTGGTGTTAGAGTGTCTCTTGTGGCAATTTCAGGTAATTATGATTTAGTAACAAACCTGGAAAATGCATGGAGAAATGACCACGAAGTTCAAAAATCATTGATGAGAGCAAATGTCATAGGAAGGTGGACAGACAGATTTTCTCTATTGCTTTGTCTCACCTTCTATCTTATTCAGAGAAAAAGAATACAATTGTGAGGAGTTTCTTTAGATAATATACAGGCCTTTCCCTTGGGCATCATCTGAGGGGACAGTCTGCACGAATCTAGAAGTGGAAGGATAGTTTTGCATTTCAGCCACCATATCCTTACAGGGGCTCTTCAGAGGGGAACAGGAACCAAATGTGTCAGAAGGTGGTGGCATGCAATATGCAGATGTATATGCAGATGCAGCCATCCACAAAATAAACCTTTCCTGATTAACGATGTCTCTGCAGGTTTAGGAATTTTCCTCTAGAGTGATATACTGAAGCAATAGTGACACAAAACCCAAGGGGCAAAACAAAAAGCAGGACGACAACCCTGGCAGACTTACGACAAGAAACCAGTCTACCTCTCTGTGAGTGCCCCTGTCTAGCCCAGCCATACAACTATTCCTTTTGTAATGAGCATCTTCTGAAATTTCATAAGGTAAATGTTAAACTTAACAACTTCAGTTATTAAACCAAAGTTGATTCTAAACTATAGACATAAGTAAGCCTGTTTGCAGGCCTGGGGACTGCGAGGAGTATAAGCCATCATCTGAACTTCCTTCATATTGCAATTGGTCACAGACATCTGACCTCCTTTAGCCACAAGAAGCATACTGATATCTCCAACGTGTGCTCTGATTCCACAATTTCTTTCTTCTCTTTCCTCTGCTAATTCTAGCCTTCACTATGAACGTTATTGTTGCTGCACTGTGCTGAAGTGACAGCCAGGAATGAAATGAAAATAAAAGTTATATAAACTTTCTAAAGGTGAAAAAACACCTGGTATTATCACATCCTGCTTGAGCTCCACATTCTCTGTCAACAATCCATTAAGCTGCCTGTAGAGTGAATAGCAGATTTAAGCATAAGCCCCTTTTAAAGTACATTGTCTGGCAAAACAAACCCAGAAATCTGTATTTGCTGGATTGTTGCAAGGACTACAATTCTGCAGTACGATGTAAAACTTAAAAAACAGAATTTAAGAGTCAAGCCTTGTCAGCAATACATAAGCATATTTATTCAGTAAACTCAAAGATAATCTACCTTTTGAATAACTGCTTTCAGACACAGAAATGAAGTAATTTAAATGTAACTGAATGAATCTCAGGTGTTGAAAGACAATACACAAAAGCAAAAAGCAGAGAGATAAGGTCAGCTAATAAAACTAACTTTTATAACAGCTGTAAAGTAACCATTTCAGCGAATAGATATTAAGACCTGGTATTTATGACCAGATAATCGTTAACATTTTAAGTTCAATGCACTCTACAGTCAGTAACTGATATTTGAAACGAGGAAAGATGGAAAACACTTATTTTCGTGAGTTTTAGAGTTTATAATTAGGGATACTAAGAGATGGAACTGAAGTGATTTGCCTAAAACCAAAGAAAAAAAAAAAGTCAGTGGAAGAATGAGGTCTAAAAACCAGGACTGCATGATTTCTACTTTTGTATTCTTTCTCACAGACCTCTCTACTTATCTTTTAATAGAAAAGCTATTATAAAATATTGAAGTAGATAGTCGCTCTAGCTATCCTTTCAAATGATTCAGCTCTACATATTCTGTGGAGTGCAAACAGTTTAATTTGGAATGCTGGCCTCAGGGAATACCCAGAAAAGATCAGAAATAATCTGCCCCCATATTATCTGTATTGGTGCTTAATAGTTACGGATTAGTCTCACAACTTTTCTTAGCTGCAGTTTTTCTTACTCAGGATTCTAATTGGTATCACTTGAGTGCCTCTAGTGATAACCAGCATGTTATTTTATTTACCCCCAGTATCAGCTTGTTTCACCCAGAAGTCGCCTGCTATAGCCGCAAGAAAGCCTAAACAAGCTTTCTGATTCTACCTCAGCGTGACAGACTTATAAAGTACCCTATATCTGTGCTCCTGGGGCTTCCCTGAGACTGTAGCAATAACAACCTCTCTTCTGCATCAGTCATTGGAGCCATTGACCAAGTCCAAGAGGGTATGAATTTCCCTCCTGAAAATCACCATGAAGCCACTGAAGGTGAGGAAGGATGCAAGTAGCACCGGGAAGCTTTCACTAACACAGCCAGTGCGTGAACACCAAACCATTGCAATGGGATAAAACCTGGACTCACCCTTCCTTCAGCTCTCTTCAGCTGGGCTTCACCTTCTCCCAACATGTTCTCCTTAGCAGGTGCAAGTCTTAGCAGGCACAAGTAAAGGAGAAGTAAAGTGAGGTCTGGCTACAGCTGGACGTGATGAATCACCTCCAGCCTAAGCCAAAGAGTCGGGGTTTCATCTTGTCTGCCTGCAAAATGTCTAGTCTGAGCCTGCCAAACAGGCTCCTGTTGTAGTCACTGGAAAAAGATAAGGCATTACAGAAAATGAACTGTCACATCTTAAACTAGGTGTCTACCATCAGTGAAAAGACTCTCCCACCATGTCTCAGCTCACTTTCTAACCAATGAGCAGAAAGTGGCTTGCCGATTAAGCAATTGCATTTAGATGGGGTGAATTCCTACTGAAACATTTGCCACACCACAAAAGACTTCAGAATTTGCAAAAAACAGTAACAAACAAAAAGTGCTTAAACTGACTCTCTCTACCCTTTGGAGATTTCTATATCATAAAGCAGATCTGCCCCATTCAACAGCCAAAAGAAGGCTTTGACTCTTGACTTGCTCTGTAGCCTTGACGAAGTACCATTTGGATCTATCTTTATTATTTCAATACATACTTAAAGATCATATTCACTTTCTCACCTTCTGCCTAGTATCTCATCCAGTGGCCAAGGTGCCTTCATAGCTCCCAGCCTCAAAGCAGTCTGTAGACTGGTTCACTGCTTCCTTTTGAAAACACTTCAGAAAGTCTTTCCTCAAAGCTTCAATAAAAATTAAGCACCCACTGGAAGAGGATGCAAGTGGTGTATGTTTCTCAGACTGAAAGTCTGCACTGTCCAGCTTCATTCAGTCCACCTAATTTCTAGAGGAAGTCGGGCACCAGCAAAAAAAGCATTTAAAAAGATAAATAAATAAGCTTTGACTTTGCTTGAATTGCAGAATGATTGTCCTTGTTTTTTATTCTATATCTTTAGTGTCATTACCAAACAGGCACAAACTGTATTATGAAATCATCTTGTTCACTCAATATTCTCATCAGCTTAAGCATTTTCCATAAGCAATTTCTTAAAGCTAGAGATTACACTTTTTTTTTTTCTTTCTCTCTCCTGTTTCTTCAGCTGGTCTGAAGGATAAACAGGTTTTAAAATTGAATATATTTTGAAGGCAGAGTTAGGAATTTGCATGTTTATTGGTTTTGTTGTTGTTTATTCCTGTGGTTGTTTCCTCTTCTTCATTATAAATGAATAAATTGCTTTTATGTAGCAAACATGATTTTTTTTGCCTGGCTAGCCTGGCTTTTGCCATCACAGAAGATGAATTTACAACCTGAGGATTCTTTTTCCTCTTGCTTTGGTCTTTGGTCTTCTAACCTGTTGCATATGGAGATTTTAGAAGTGTTGCTCAGCACGGGTAAGAGATTTTTCTTTCACTAAACTACTGAATCTGAGTTAATATACTTCCCCTTTTTAACTAGCATTCATTTATATTTCACGGGAAAAGGTGGGAGGGAGATTATTTCATGTTTCACATAGAAATAAAGGCAATGACTTAAAACATAACAGAAAGAACAGGGGAAAAGAGCCTTGTGTAGTTCTGTTTCTACTTGTTTCCAGATTTATTTATTTCTTATTAAGGGGAGAATAGAAAGTGTCCATGGTAACAATGCTAACTCTGTTTCTGAGAGGTTACAGAGAGCACTTGGCCCTGAAGGATACGAATACTTTGGGAATGAGGTTTTCTTTCTGTTATAGATTCATAATATTTCCAGTGCCTTATGACTCTCATCATCTTATTTGACCCAGCAGTTGAGAAATATCAGTATAGTTAGCTCAGGGATCATTCCTTAAAACACCACTGTAAGGAAAGGTAGGAGCTCAAAATCTATACCTTCTGATCGATGCAAACTTGATAAGTGGAATAAATAACTGGCCTCAGCCTCATTATTTATGGTCAGTATCCTCAGAACTGACATCACCGGAGTCCAGTGCTCAGCTACATTTGGGATTGAGGGTCTTTGGTCATCACCAAAAGCAACACAGTGGTGCAAGTTATTTCCACAGGCTGCTGGCTTTTGTCATAATATGCGACTGGTGTCATCTGAAGGGAGTATCTCAAAATGCACGTGTGGCCATGTGCCTTAGTTTCTCTGACAAGTAACAAGGAGAAGAGGCAATAAAAGAAGCAGCATGTTGAAATGAACAAATACTAAACTCTCTGGCATAGTATCAGCTTGAAGATTGAATGTCCCGATTTCCTCTCTTGCACTGCTGTCACATGGGAAGCTGCACTGTCCAATGATTATAAACTGATTTGGACTTAAAAAGTTTTCACTCTCATTTTCTATATAAACTGAGACAAGTGACCCAACTCCTTCTGTCCTTATCCTGTTCGGACTGCAGCTAATCAAATCTGGGAATGTCTCTCTTGATTATATTCTCAGCTGAGATCTCACCAGCGTCTGATTCCAACATGCTGGAAAAAAGTAGGGAGGGGAAAGACAGAAGAGTGATAGAGCCCTGAATTGTCTTAAGATTCGTTCTTGTAACTTTGTCCACAAAATGGCTGCAATGAATCTCTGTTAGGACTCACAACTGAGTATTCTGGAAAGTGCTTAGGTGGTCTTTCTCAGCACACACTGCATTGTGGGTTTTTTTGAATGGCTACACTAGCATTTTCTCTGTCTGCAGACTTTCTTTTCAGTGGTCAAACAAGACTTTTACCTTAAAACTTCCTTACTTCCACTGAGCTGCATGGAAATTTTTTCTAAGAAATGCAAAAGTGTTTGCAGACCTCAGATAGGTTAATCACACCAGTCTCATGAGTGATGGTAGAAGGAAATAGATTTTGCAAATAAATATCCACGACCCTTTAACTTTAATTGAAATACCACCCATTTAAAAGAACATATCCACATTACATAATTGTGTACGGACAGTGAGTGGAGAATAGCATTTCAAATTCAAAATGCAGGGGAAATCAGGTAGGCAGAGCTTTACTGTCCGGATTAGAATTTGGTTCTGTTATCAGTTATTAGCTTCTAATACCACAAGTTTTATACACTCACACAAACAGACACCCCCATATAGATATGGAAATATATGTGCTGCATTATGATCCATTTCCTTCATTATTCAGTAACAAAATAATGCATTTGTTCCAAATTACGTCTGCAGAAAGAGCCACAAGGCTTCATTAACACTTCCATTCCCACCCAGAAAATTTAACTAATTAGACAAGTAAACTATACACTGTGAAAATACTGAAAGTTTGCTCATAGTTGCTGAGAAGTTAATAGAGGAGAAAGTAGGGAGTAGATTTTCTTTTTAACACAGCCAAGACTGAACAAACAGAATAAGCACAGTTATTATTTGCCAGCTCTCTTAAAAATGCAACAAATTCAGCCCTGACAAATGTGCAAAAACTTGAAAAAAAAAAAGTTAAACAATAATGTTAAAAAAGACATTAGAGTAAAATATTTAACAGATCATTTCAGTCTCACTGTAGGAAATCTTTATATGCACCTCTTGTCTCATATTGCCAGCAATATTATGGCTTTGTTTGTGTATGATGTATTTTTTAGGCTTTGGGGGTAATTTTTTTATTCCTATTTGGGAATTTATGATATATGGGTTAGAGTAGTGTCATTCTGAGTTCTTTTACTCATTATTGTATAAAACAGTCCTGGAAGAGCTGTGTATCTCTTGCTTAGTATTTGTTATGCCAAAAAAAAAAAAAAAAGACATTTATTGAACTATTAAGGTCATGACATTTTAAGAAACTGAAACTGATTTTCTCCAACATTTGGGAACTTTTCCCTGGACCCTCAAAGCCATTTAGGCCTCTAACTGCTGTTTTTGCTGGCAGAGCTGGCTAGAGGGTTTTATCCACCTCGGTTTAAACGAGTAGGAGGTTCACAGTCTCTTTAGAATATCTAAAAAATTAATCAGAATTATTTAGTGGATATGGGTTTAGTATTTTAAATTGCTCTTAATAGAGAGAATTTCCACTACAATTCTTTGTCATTATAGATTATATGCATGAATTCCTGAATGTAAATGTTGCTAACCTTGAGGCACTGGGCTAACTTATTTCTGTCCATGAAAAAAAAAAAAAAAACCTGAAAAAGTTGGAAAATTACAAATGTTTCTTTTTATCATTTATAAAAATTTGTAGTTTTTTTTCAAATTTCTGTAATGTTTTCTAAGTCAAATGGTTTTGTTTCTCTGAAGTGACATCATACTTAGAAATTCCTGCAACTGCAGTTTTTAAATAAATGGATGTTCAGAATAGGAAAGTTTTCTTTCAGATCAAGCAAAGCACTTCAGTGTACCCAAAATGTGTATGTGGGAGGAAGAACTGACTGGCTGTATTAATCAGGTTTCAGAAATATTTCTGCAAAGAAAACTATTGCAAATTCCTTCTCACTAATGTTTCTTCTGAGGAATGTAGGACTGCTTGTTAAGTTGTATTTAAGATAGTTTTCCCTGTGTTAACACAATATTAATAATACTATAGCTGAAAGAGTGTGGGGTTCAGCCTGGGCTGTAAAAAGTACCCAGGATCCTGGGTAAATATGTAGACTTCTACACAATATTGATTTCCATGGGCTGTATTTATTGCTTCTATTTTTAAGTCCAGTTTGCCCAAGACTAGTACGTCTATACAAGCTTCTCTCTGCATTATAAGCCTGATTTATGTGGGTAGAAAAAATAGACTTGCAGACCTGAGTTTTATATCTCATTAAAAGAAATCTTTAACGTCTCATTTCAGCTCTTGTTTTGAAGAAATGTAGTGGTTTTAAATAATAAATTGGTTCCTGCAACACTTGAAAATTCTGGTACGTTTTCATTAGGGTCAAGCAGCACAACCCTGTAGCTTACAAAGTCAATGTAGATCAGTTGTTTTCAACAGAGCGGTTTTAAGGTGATATCTGTCCCAATGTTCCCTAGTATTCCTCACATGCTTGCTAATTTATAGCTATTTTTCTATCCTAACTTTCTCTTCCTCTCTCTGGTATTGATCTTAAAGAATTAGCTGCTTACCCAGGATGGTTTCACAAGTTTGGTATGAAAGAAACAATAGCCATATGACTTGTCTGTACCGATATAAGGTACTGCAGATTCATTGCATTGCAGATAATAATGAGTGCAGCTGAACACCTACAGGCAGCTAACGGCTCACTGACTAATATAACTGCTCTTCCAGTGTGTGCAAATCATTAGTGAGCATACATGTGTTTCTAATTACATTATCCACAAAGAAAGGGTGAAAAATGAATCTTTGCAGTAAAAAATAAATCCCCGTCTTTTTATGAAGACAAAGGGATATTTTCCTTCTTGGTTGAACTAGGGCTCAAGCACTGCCGTATGTCAAGTAAAGGACTTTTCCCTCCAGTTGCCAAAGGTTTTATTTCTCACCACACAAAATTTTTCATGCGACTGAGGTCTTCCTTTTCCACAACAAGTTTAACATGACAAAATAGGCTCCTGTTGAATTACTAACATATTAGAACAAATAATTTGAAACAGAAATGAAGCTGGCAGTAATAAAAAATAAATATCTCTTCCCTATAACATAAGACAAAGGAACATTTCAAAATAACTTTTCCAGAGTCAAAATACAGATAGACCCTACAGCATCTGCTGCTTTATGCTACATAGAAAACAGAAAAAAAATCACCAGAGGAGCGATTCTATAAAATAGAGGCTTTCTGAAATTTGTAAGCAAATACATTGATTCCTGACTGTTTGTTGCTCCTAGACTTCAGATTTGTTCATTTACTGCTTCTTCCACTCCTTTTATGGACAGCAAAAGCTAAAGGTCTGACTATACCTATAAAAGTAAAATCGTATTCATATTTGCAGACTAAAGGATTCGTGTCCCTTACATAGCCCTTGCATCACACCTTCATCTACAAAGGTAAATTTTAGAGGCAGAACTAAAACGCCCTCTCAACAGTCATTCAGTGGCTCAAAGTCTTGATCTGTGTCTTAAAATATGACTTTCCTGAGGGTAACAGTCCTAACTCCCTCTTAATGGTCAAGGAACACATACAAACTAGTGAGCAAAGATAATAAAATTTTCTTCATTTCTTGTAAGAAGCCAGCAAGAATTACCAGGAAAGGAGGACGGACTATTACACTGAAGAGATGTGGTTGCATGAGTGTAAAGTGAAAAGGCTTGGAAGATTGAGCTGCTTGTTTACCCTGGCAGCAATGTATCTTTGCACTTTGCATCATGCCAATAAAGCATAACTTTGCTCTGGAATTTCATGGTGAATCCTGCTTTTCAGAATTTGTGAGCGTTTATCATTTCAATCATTTAGAATTTGCAACAACGGCAGGGATTACCTTGAAAGGAACGAATGCCACAAAGGTGTTTCTTGTTACAGCTTAGTAGCTTCACAGGTAGATAACTAAATTTGTTAAGGTGAACTGAGAATTTTTTATGGTGCTTCTAAAAAGTCACTTGCCAGAAGCATTGCCCTTGGAAACTCCCTTGATTTATCTGCCATGCTGTTGCGCTATTTGGTCTCCACAGTTGGCTTTTATAGGGTAACCTGAAACAAGCCAGCACTGAAGCACTCTGAAGGTCTAAGAAATGTTAAGTGTAGGTAAAAGCTTGTGATCTGGTGAAACAGAGAGAGGGTAGGGAAGCAGCACTTCTCATTCATATTCCAGAGCACAAAATGTTCTACTCTCAGAGGAGGAAAGCCAGTGAACAATGGTTATAAATTAATTAATGCTTCATGGACTCCTAATTTTATATCTTTTGCATTAAATAGTCATGGAATGAAATGCATAAACAGTACTTTTAGAGAAGATAGAGACCCACATTTCTGTTTCCAGGTGAGTGCCTATCACAAGAACATGGAGTCAGGCTCTGCTGCACTCTCTCCTGTTCCCTCCCGTCTTTTGTGCAATGTGGAATAGGTTTTTACAGGAGAAATTGAAAATGCCAACTCACATTAGCCAGTTGATTAGCAGTTATTGCACTCTCAAGAAGAGTGGATTTGCATCTCAAAGAGAAGAGTTAAATCCAGGTCCCCTCCTTTTCAGCTGCGGGGTGTAACTGGAGAATACTTTAGATGGGTGCATGTTGTGTATACTGCTGAGTGGTAGATGTGCCACAACAACATTTGCTGAATTGGGTGTATCTGTGTGATACTTGGAGAAATGGCTAATGTGTGGACCACAAAGGGCTGAGGAACTAGATACTCCTTGTGTGAGTCAGACTGGAAGCATTTTTTTGCTTAGCATATGGAGAAACAGAACTTGAGGCAACCAAAGGATTTTACCTCCAAGTTTTTATAAACTGTCCGCAATTTACCTGAATAACACACACAAACCAAAACAACAGCAACAACAAAACACGGGGCGGGGGGGGTGGGGTGGGGAATAACGTCCAGCAGCCCAAATATTGTTAACATCTTTTATAGCAACTGTGTAGTCGTCCTGATTCATTGGTCCCATCATGTCAGGCAATATACAGAGGGGAGAGTAGGGGTAGTTCCTGCTTAGCAAAGCAGTAATAAACTTGATAGGCCAAAAGGAAAATGTCTTTGTACAGGTCCCAGCAGCTACGGAACAAGACCAAGCCATGAACTGAGGTCTTCTGAATCCCAGGGTAGGACACTGGACTTAATTTATGTGTGGAAATACGTGTTGTAGGTTGGGACATCAAGATACCAAATCACTATTAGCCTTTCAGAAATGACTGTCAGGAAAGCAGCTTCAATAATGTTGACTTTCCACAGCCTCCACTGTTGCCAACTATAGCCCTTGATAGTAGCTTTATCATTGCTTTGAGAACGGTAACCTGATCTCTCTCAGGCAGCTGTTGTTTTTTACCCAAAGAAGGGCCATTTTTGTAGAGTAACACATAATTTGTTTAGCATTACCCATAACATTTTATGATTGCTTTCATAAAACTCCCACTTTTTGGCAGCTTTTCTTACCCAATAAAGTGTGTAAAGGAAGGAAAAAGAGCCAAGAATAGTTGTTCTAGCCATCACCAGAGCACTTGGGATGGAGGAAAGTCTTTAAATATGGGGGACTAGCCCAGAAGTGGGTGGAAGATAATTTGTGTGAATTTGCCTTTAACAATTTTATTTACCCTGGCTTGTTTAAATCTATTTTTATTTCTCTGTCTCTGGAGATGTGTCTCAGCCTATTTTTTTCCCTCTCTATTCTTTTTGTAGTTTTAAGCTTTTGCAAGAGTTAAAAATGGAAGAAAAAATGAAAACTTTCAGGGCTCTGACGGGTGTCCTCTGACAAATCTTTCCAGGGAGGTTTAGAATGTTATTTTTCCTAAGCTTGCCCCTGTCTCTCCTCCCCACACTATGCAGAAGGTTTGACATAAAGCAGAAGGAGCCTACACGTCACATTCACTGACTGAAAACCTGACCCAGGAGCTTAACCCCATTTTATCAGCTGTTCAACCTAGGAAGTAAGGCTGGGTACTGAAGTTGATAAACCTCCCATTTGCCTTCTGATTCTGCTCTGGAGGTGATCCTATCTGGCAGGACAGCAAGCGCAATAATGTGTTAAATCACTCCAGAAGTGAGACTGAGGGTGCCTGTCTGAGATCTCAGATCCCTCTATCTAGCTCCCTGCCTCACAGCAACTTTCTGGTATTTTAGAATTTTCTTGTTTCTTCCACATCCCTCAGGGAGGCTAATTTCATGGCTCAGTGCATCTCCACTGTCCAGATTATTGTTTTTCCCTTCTGGATACTCAGCCTGAATTTTCCTCTTACACTAACCCCATTAGTTACTTGCATGATTAGACTAAGTGGGTGAGCCTGACAGAATGTGAGGTCCTTGAAAACCCTCCAGTTTTGCAGCGTGTGGGTTTGCAATCTGCATTTGACTTGGAAAATATTCTGATTAAATATTCTTGCATTATGGTAATGAATCATTAAAGTTAAAAATATTTGAAATCTATATATAAAAGCAACTACTAAGGTAAAAAGAAATCATGTACAGCTCATTGTGAAAGTGATCTGGCTGCAAACTGGGGATCCCTTGAGTAAATGGCTTCACATTTGTATTATAAGCCATCTTCTGGTGTTTCAATGATGGTTCAAAGGATTTGAAACACTTTTAGTTTATTTTCTTAAACAGAAACTGTAGTTCCTACTTAAACTGCCACGGCATGAAGAATTTAAAGACAGAAAAATCTGCCATTTTCTGTACTCCACTGCTAGAAGTGCCCAACACTTTTTCATCGTAATGCTTCTATGTTCCTCAATTATTCAGCGTCCTATCATCTGCTCTTTAATTGGAGGCAGGGAAAAGCAAAGAAACCTAAAACCTTCTACTAAACCCTGAAAAAAAAAGATTGAATTCTCCTATATCTATCACTAGGTACTTCATGAGAAAAAGAATAAAAACAAATAAATCATTCATGCAGTTAGGTCCATGTTTCTGAAATTAAAAATAAGTAGTCCTGGAATAAGGGGCTAATAAAAGAACATTCCTACTGATGTCTGTCATGAGGATGGTCCTCTGTAAGTGAGAGTTCCTTGCTGTCCAGTGTGGTTTAGACTCACAGGCTGGCATCTTTCTCGCAGGAGTTATTCATAAGTTCTCCTCTCCATACTCATTCTTTCCCACAAATCTCATAAGAACTCAGTATGAAACCACGGACGTACCATGTAAGCAATGAATCTAATGAAGGTTAATAAGCTCAGTTTTATAAATGAGTACATTTTTCAGGGCATCTATAATTTTTTCTGCATTTAGCCATCTCATTTAAAAAAATGCCAGCACAATGGTTTTAAATATTACAAATTAAATTTGCTACCTAAATGAAGATCATTGATATGCAGACAAGCAGGAATAATTTAGACCTTAATTGGACCTCTAAAGGTAATTAATTTTCCAGTGAAGTTTGGTATAAATATTCTCGCCTTAATGTATTAAAGTAGAAATCTGAGATGTTTGTGCATCCACGTATACTCCAGTTATAAATAGAAAAGTTAGGAATGCCCAATACCATTTTTGTTTGGTTTTTTTTTTTGTTGTGTCAGCAAACTGTGGTATGAAAGTGGTACAAATACAGCAGTTACACCTTAAAGGATTTAATAGCTGAGGCCCTAATCCATAACCACATACGAGTACGTGCCGACATTTAACATAAGGAGTTATATTTGAAACCAAAGTCATTGAGTATGTTTATTTAACAGGACATAGCATATTTATTCAGTGGGTCCTAAGTTGTTTACTGCACTAAAGTCTAAATGAGTTGGAATCAAGGACATGAGGGAAGTGGGTCAGTGTTTTTTCCATGTAATATTTCCAAGGGGTCTGTAGCCGGGAGGTTTGCATTTGTTGTACTGGAGCCTGCAGTTCCACTGGAAAACACTTAGAAATCTGCAAATGGAAAAGGCTTAACACTGTGAGCTATTAATTATGAAGTTTCCATAGAAACTTCATGATTCTCTCTTCTTAAGAAACGAGATAACTTCATGTATTGTGAACAGGAGAACGTAGTTATTGAGAACTAGCTATAACTTGCTTGTATATCTTTATATCAAATGCAGTAATGAAAGAAGTGCAAGGCAAAGGTGCATATATCTTTCCCTTTTCCAGTTGTTGCGTGGGATTTTTGTTCTTTTCAATACTTATGTTAAAGTGGGGGCCCATTGGCCTCTTTAAAGAGATGTGACTTTCAGAAGCCTGAGAGATACCAGGGTGGGAAAAAATTCCAACCAGCTAAAACGTAGGATGTAAAGCTTAGGAAAAAAAGATTAAAAGATTATTGAGAACAAAGAGATTTCTATTCTGTGCTGGAATCTAAGACTCTGTGGTGGTTCCAAGGTTTGCAGCAATCAGGGCATCCTTCCACCAGCTGTGGTCACTGTTTGGGTAAGACCTCGATTTTAGCATTTCTCTATCCTTCGATATGTTAAGTCGCTTCTCCAAAGTGGAAACATCATATACTACAGTCTGTACATAGATATAATTTTTCCATTTTGGGCTCTTCTATTACACTGTGCCGGTCTGCTCCTCTTCCCTGTCTTGACACTAACAGTGGACTGACTTCCCTGCCTGGGGGGGCTGCCCAGCTCCTCTAGCTCTCAGGAGACATGTGGCCAGCTCACCAGACGTTACTGCTTTGCTCTGCGTAGGGGGCCAACTTAGCCAATTTAAATCTGAGCTGCTGCTTTCTGCCCTTTCTGCTTTCATTAGCAGGGGATGTTTTCCAGAAGGTGATCTGGTCAAAGATTAACGTGGTCCAAAAACAGTGAAGTGATTAGATGCCTCAGTAAGCAGTGATGTGCAGAGCATCCGGGGCGGAGGGATTGGGGTGGTTACCCAGAGGTTCTTCTGAATGTGGGTGCCTTGAATTTTGTGAATAGCTGTAAAAATTAAAGTGTTTTTTGATAATTAGTCAAAACAGATCATCATTTTTTTTCCCCAAAATCAACATGCTCACAAATGGTGTGTGCTGTATGAAAATATGCTAGTTCTAATTTCATTTAAATTTCCTCTGAGAAGAGGATGAGAGCAGCATTTCCCAAAAGCTCTAGTCAAGCTTTTTTTTTCCTTTTTATTTTCCTTCAGGTTTCCACTAAGTGAATAATAAATGTGTTTTCCTCAGAAATTACATGCCTACAAGTGAACTTCTCTCCTTATAAGCTATGTAAGAAACTATTTCTCCTATTGTATCTGCATGAATAATATCTAACTATACACAAAAACTCATTAAATGTTTTTTTTCCAAGACAAAACCTAAGCAGTAGAATGTAATACAAGGATTTGACTTAATAGGACACTATGCACTTCTTTAAGGTCTCATTTTTACATGCTTAAAAAATAATAAAATGAGATGTACAAAGGAAAAATGGCTAAGAATGATAAAATGGATACTGAGATGACAAGTCCTGATTCTTCAAAGGCACGAAACAGGAATATTTTTCTCTTGATAGTAGCATTTCATGTTGGCATTACTTTAAATCCTTATTTTTTTAATAATACCCAGAAATTTGGAGTTATTTGTCAAGCATTAGATTATCAGCCACAGTTCTATTAGAAATTAAATTAAATCAAATATTCAAATGTACTAAGCATCAGTCAAAAGTTAAAAAAAAACGCAAACCAACCAAAACTCAGATCCCCAAAAGGAAACCTAGGTAAAGAATTCAGAAGTCTAGAGATAAAGATATAACGTCATTTACATTTAATTAAGCCGAAGAACGCTGTGTTCTGATCAGGTAAATGCTATAATGGCATGAATTTTGGCTACTTCAGGAAAAATAGCATAAACACTCAGATACTAGTTTCCTTCTGCACCGTCTGAGAGCCGTCATTCTATGTCACCGAGTCCATGACAGCAAACGCACGAACCACATAGCCCATCAGGTATACACAAATTATTTACTGTCTTTGGGTACAACTTTGCATAGTGCCCATAGAAGTGCAGAGCAGGTGGAGGAGGGAGAGGGGAGGCTGGACAGTAGCCCGGTGGGACATCCTTTGCATATAGCTCAGAGAGTCCTGAGAGTCACGTTATCCTGTCCCCAGACAGGGCAGGGAGTTAGGGCGATGCCTGGGAGGCCCTTCTTCAAAATGTTCTCACTCACCGCCATGCCCTCCTGTACACTCAGCCTCTAAGTACGTACAAACTGGTCTTCAGACAAAACAGTTCCTTGCCATGACTTCCAAATTTTCTCCCGCATGCATATGAGCATTTCTGAAGCCACTTCACACCATGTGGGGCCATATCAGGGTTACAGCGCGAGGCAGGATCGTGTTCACTCTGCCTCATTTTCACAGAGAGCCAAAGTGATACCTCCTTTCCTCACCATCTGACAACTTCATTTAAAATTTTGGCTTAATTGCAAGCCCCTGGCAAGATTCCCGCTGGATACTGAGACAGTATGTTGTCACCACTGACTGCAAAATCATTAGATGGCAGAGAAAGAGAGTTGATCTCAGCTTAAGGATGCAGCAGTGCAGGTAACGCTCACTGGGATTGTGAACAGGCTGGGGACCATTTTCTTTTCCTGGGAATAACTGGCACATGTGAACCTTTGCAACGGAACCTGTCACATGTCAGGGGAGGCTCCAGTCCTTCATAACTCTTGTGGCAAAACCCAAGCGATCTAGGACTCTTGACCAAGGTGGAGAATCACCTTAGTTTAACCTTAGTGTTAAACAACTTGTCGCACGCTTTGTGCAGCAAGTTTGCTGGCTTCAGGCACAACGTGTGTGAGGCTTTTTGCTCTTGATTTGCAACAGAGCAAATTCACTCATTCACTGATGCCTGAGGAACAGAAAACAGAATTCAGGTGTCTTTAAATAAACGTGAATGTCAGTTATCAGTAGCACATCACTCTGGAGAGGGAACAGGCTGCATAAGCTGCTCAGCCTGTTCATGTGGCTGGAAAGTTTGTCTCCTTGACAATGACAGAATTTACACAATTGCTCAGTTTCTTCCTATATTTTTTAAAAGTTAAATTAGAACAAACATAAATATTCAAAATAAAGTACAAACTTTTCTCAGTGCTCATCCCACAGTAATGCAAAATTTATTCAGTGGCAAGGAGGTAATCCTCTTAAGGTCAGCATATGAGTTTCTTTTCCTTTCTCTCATGAACTTGCAACTATTCTTACTTGTCAGCGTAGCCAGGCAGTCCCTTTCATTAATCCAGTGTAATGATCTTAAGGCTCAAGATTAAAAAAAAATTACTGAGGCAACTTCAACTCTGGCACGAGCACAGCCAAATACATTTGGTTTCAAGTATTATCACAAGGACACTCTCAGACTGGAAACTGTCCATTTAAATTTTGCTGTTTTCTCAGGGAAAGGACAGATTCTTACTTCATCAGTGCTTTCTAAGCATTGGATAACTCTTTTCAAATTACTTCGGGAGGGAGCAAGGATCCAGAGCTACTTCTATCTAGTTTGTGCTGTAAAACTAGCCTTTAGATATTCTTAAGCACATAAAAATGAAATTACTCTTACGGAAGCAGAAAACTCAACTCCAGTCTACCAACTTACCTTTCTGGTGCAATCTAATTGTCTTTTGAGACTTTTTAATTTCATTCAACAAATCTGGATACAAAAATAGCAATGACAATGAAAACTGCAGCTTGCTAAATCAATATAAATCACTGCAGCAAACAAAGCTGTTGTAGTTTTGACTTTTGGGGTGCCAGAAAACCAGAGTTGCAAAAAAATACAAAGGATGGTAGATATTATCTTATTTTATGGATGGATTGTGTCTTTGCTATAAAGGAATTCCCTTTTCTTCCTGTCTTCTTTCGCAAGGGATTTTGACTTACAACAGTTCAGGACAAAAGGAGATATCAATTTGCAATTATCTGTGTTTGTTTTAGCAACCTCTTCCACCCTTCATGCAGCAGACCATGCCTAACCTCTGGGCTGATGCTCTCAAAACCATATGGTAACTGAGATTTTTGAAACAGAACTGGAGTCTAAAATGTATGTTAATGGCATTTGGCTAGGTATGTTTGATTTAAAGATTAATATACACCATTAAATACAGAACAGTGAACACAATGAATGCACCGTATCCACGTAAAATATGGTAGCATTCTGAGAACAGACAGTCGTGTTTATCTCTATTAAGAAACTAAGTGTAAGGAATAAAATGAGCTGTGGTAATTTATTTACCAATAGGAAATTTTGTAAAGGATACGACAAAATGAGACGAGAGATGAATTTAATAAGTATAGAGAGAAAATGCAAACAATTGAATTCCTAAAAATAATAGATTTTATTTTAAATCTAAATAAATGTTAATATGCAGAGGAGTGGCATTTACATCTCTCTGTGGAGGCTGATGGTTTGCTGGTAATGTTATTCATTATCCAAATGAGTTAATTAAGAATTGCAAGTCTAGTGCTTAGCACGACCTATGGATCAACTATATATTTAGCTTTAGGGCTCAGCTCACCTCTAGAGGTGCTCACAAAGTGAAACTTACTGAGCTCAAGGCAGTTTCAACTGGGAATGTTATTAACATGAGTATCATTGAGATGTTCAACTGTTCTTCTACATGGAAAAATGTTTGTGCATCTTCCTTCAATCCTAACAGATACTTCTACTTGATTTTCCCCTGGCATTTACTAGGGCTTTGAAATTAGAATGTTAACATACAGTGAACTATAGCTTCTGCTAATCGTAACTGCAAAGTTCAAAAAAATTCCTACCAAATTGATGTGGATGAAATTTTGTCTGACTTCAGAAGAAATTCTGCTTAAGTAAGAACTGAGGTAATTTCTGCACTTAGCCAGTACATACAAAAATGTAGGGGGAATTCCACAGGGCAGAACCTCAGCTGACACAGCCTGGCATGGGTCCTTGGGTTTCCTGCAGCTGGAGCCAGGACTCTCCTTTTCTCATGGAATTACCGGGACCTGAGTTATCCATCCACAAAATGGGAAGAGATTTCCCGCTCAACTCAGTTCTGTTTCAAAGACACATGAAAGATTACATTTGATTCCTGGTAATCGCTAGTCAAATGACAGTGTCATCCCCATAACAGCAATGAGGGGAGAACTTTTTGGTTGCTTCACTTGGGACTTTGTACCTGATCTAAAGAAAATGCCAAGATGCTCAAAAGTAGTGAGCCTTTATCCCATCCCATTGTTTCAGGATGATTTGTTTGTTGGCAGTTCAGTTGAAAAACAGCCCCTAACTAAGGGTGTTCAGTTGTGAAAATAGCGATCTTCAAAATGAAACCTTTGATGCCTCATTTTATTTCTGCAACTGATTTTAACATCTTTGAACTCTGAGATTACATAAAGTGTTTTCCTTTCAATTTTGCATAAAGTAGCTCAAAAATTATGGTGTAGAGGAAGTCTTGTATTACACTGGACCCCTTCCAATATTAGTTATTTAACTTTGAGTATGCAGAGAGTATAAATGGATGCATTTCATGATGGTAGTCTGGTTTTGATGTGAATCAAGAAAACATTGTTTAACTTGAGGGAATGGTGGTGAATTTAAATTGCCAGCATTCAGATAGCTGGGGGTTTGAAACTCAGGCAGATACTCCTTCAAATCGGTGGATTTAGCTAGAAAATAGGTCTCAGTGGACAGCTTCTCTTCACTCAAAGACTGCAATGTAAGGTCTGAATGCCACTGATTTTGAGAATTCTGGGACCCACATGACATGCTAGACCAATTCAGCTGTGTATGGTCTTCACATGCCTCCTTAGGCATCTAAATTAAGGAGTTTGACTAGGATTGAGATAATTTATGCAAGAAATAAAGAAAACCCTTAGTTTTAGTAAACTGAAATCTCTTTTGTTCAGGCAGAAAGCACAAACATCTCATTTAGGTACCAAAACTGCATGTAAGTTTATAGATCTGTCTGTATAAAAACACTCTGCTCCACCAGAAGTAGTCACAGGTTTCAGTTTGAGCTGTTTCGATCCAAGTTTCTTTTTTTACTCATGAGCTAGAAAATGTCCATAACCTTCCAAAGAGCTTTACATTTCCATTTGTTTACTGAAAAAAAAAGAGCTAGGATCTTTGAAAAGCACCTTTGAATATTTGTTTATACAAAAGTTGCTGTAAAGTGCTAGTTATTAAATGCTTGCTGGGCTTAGTAAAACACAGATCTCTCAGAATTAAGTAGATATGCCACTAGCAAAAAGACATATTGAATAATAAAATGCTCAGTATGCCTAGCATTGTTTTGTGTAACTCTAAATTTATTTATAGATTTTGACTTTATAATAGGCTTCAGTGTATCTCTACTTTATGGTTTGCCAATGCACCCAGAGGGAAGGTTCATTCTAATCAAATTTAGTATCACAAAAATAAGCATAGGAACAAATCAACAAACCTCTGGCATTGTAAGCATTGTAAAAAGACAGATGATTATGTTGCTAAGTTTCTTCTACCTTGGAACTAATTCTCCATGGTTCAGCTGTTGCTTCCCTAACCATGCAGTGCTTCTCTCTCTTGCTGCAGTGCTGTCCTTCAAGGCAGATAGATACTGCGTGTGGGTGGAAATATGGCCAGCTGAGACAGCTCTGCGTTAGGTTCGTGTCTGGAGTCACTCGTTAGGAGACAAACCAGTGAAACACCTCACGTTCTTGAGAAATGGCTGAGAGAAAATTCGTGAAAATAAACCACTCCTTCATATTTGCTCATCAAAACCTGTTGAGAGGAATGCTTTTATAGATAAGGATGGGGACACGGCACTCATCACTGCCTTTAGTGGTGTCTTTGAGTTGGCTATCTCTGTTTCCTGTGAGAAAGACCATTTAATCCTCTTCAGGCTTTCCTAAGCTATAATATCATTATAAATACTTATTTTGAGGAGTTTCTGTTTTCTGATATTTAGCAATATTGCTAAGTGGTTGGGATGTGTGCACAGGTGGCCGCCCTTGCCCTTGCCATATGTCCTCTCTGTGGGAAGCTGTGCTGCTGACACAGTGCCCCAAAAAAGGGATAGTCGCCATGCTGCTGGGCTAACACACCCTGGCATTCTGCTGACACTTTTACGTTGATTGAGGCCTTTTGTATTTCCAGAAGGTGACTGTACTTGGGACACATGAGCAACAGGAATCTGTGTGAAGAAAATTGTAACTAGGTCTAGGTCAATCCTTAATTATAGAGTTACTTGGAAATGTTTGCATATATTTGTATACATAATACATAAAAATAAATATGTTTATTTTTTAATAAAATCTTAATTATGTATTTCTTTTGAAATATAATTCCTCAGAGTAAGAAGAAATCCTTTCAGAGTGGTTGGCTCTCTTAAAAAAGTTAAGAAATGCAGAAAGCAAATACTACCTGCAAAAATATTAGTTTTAATCAAAACCCATTATCCAACAAAAATTTTAAACGGAAAATGTTTACCAGGAATCACAACTAGTTTTCAGTGTTTTCTCATCTACCCTTCCCTGTTTGGTTCATGCTTTCTGTACCATAGTCTCTCATTTGAGTGACAGACTTTATTAAATACCGTGGGAGTGTGACTACTCCCTGTCTAACCAGCCAAGACAATCAAACCTGAGGATTTCAAGAGGTCCCTTCCAACCTAAAAGATGCTATGATTTTGCTACCTTTTCTGAGGGGAAAGCCTCAGTCTGTTCTGACAATTTCCCCAGCCATCCTGTGTGAATGGTTTTGCAGTAACAGCATGACAAATGAGCAGTGCTTGACAGATGAGCAGTGCTTGATCTAGGCAAATTTGCCAACTCCTTTTGTTTTATTCACCGCTCTTAGACCTCCTTTTTCTGGGTTCTCAGCTGATCTTACACAGCTGTACCCCAAGAGCTGCCTGGTAACTTTATTCATTTAGAACAGGTTAGGCCATGATACACACCAGAGAATGTCGCTGTACTTGATCTTTGGCTTCATGCATTACCATGTAATGATGATCTCTTATACTCTCATTAATTAATATCTCATTTAAGCAACATAAGCACACAAACAGGTTTTAGTTACCTACAGCTGCAGATAATGCTAAAGGAACAAAATTATTCTTCAGAGTTTATTTGTTTGTTTTTAAAAGATGACAACTAAATCTCCAGATAAGGAAACATGTGTGGCTACTGACAGTGGACCAAGTTGCTTTCCTTGTAGCATTTCAACATCTCATTTACTTGGGGCTGAAAATTTCCCAGCTGAGAATCTGGCCAAAAAATATTGCAAAATTTGATATAAAAAAGAAGAAAGTTAGTCAGCTAAGGAGAAAAATTAAACTGAATGTGCTGCTGGAAACGCTTAATTATTTTTTTTTTCCTTCACAAAATAGAAAATCTGCACATCTAATTTCATCGTGTTGTAACTCCTTTGAAGCCACTTGATGTTTAGTCACTAGGAGGACTTGCAGCATCTCTCCTTAGGTGCATTTAGTGAATTTAGTATTTCACTTTTGTGGCCAAAAAAATGTCACTGGTGTGAGGAATAGCACAAAACCCATAAACTATAGACAAGGTGAATTTGATTCTGTCATTTTCATGACCATGATCTTTATGCCTTAAAAAGTTGCAGCTGGCTCTATTTCACCCTGTGCTAAGTATTGATGAAGCAATAAAAGGTTGGTATTAACATCAAAGAACCAATATTGGAATAATTGTTTAGCTGTGTGGGAGACAGCTAAACTGCAGTCAAAAGTACATAAATTTGAAAACAGCATGCGAGCCCATGGCTGGAATCTATAGAGAGCTGTCAGAAAGGGCAGGTTAGAAAAAAAAATCATATAGTGTAAACGATCAGAAACTATTATTCTTTCCCATGATTTATATAGTGTTAAAATTGTGTTCAGTGATTTACAGACAGGTCTGAAGATACAATAAGAAATCAGAGGGTGAAGAGACTTATGCAGTGCTTAATAATGCAGGCATCACCATCTAAGCAAACTCAGTGGGAATATATTTTGCTCATCCTTTGCTTTTCAGTTTAGGTCATGACACCCACAAGCCTCTGAAGGGGCACCTAACTTTGCAAGCCAGGTTATAAGCAATGGTGCGGTAACTGATCCGTGTTAAAACTAACCACTTTTGTCTGCTCGGCCCAGCAAGGAAGGTGCCTTTGTGCTCGTACGCGGCTGCGAACTAGAGCAGATGAAATGTGGGTACATATTATTCCTTTCTGCTGCCTTTGCAGTGAACCAGGGAGGTGAACCTGAATCTTCCACGTCCCAAGTCATCACCCTGCCACCAGGGAATACTTCACTGAATGCCATTGCATAATAGATAGAACAGCAAGTGTTTCCTGGCTCCTGCTTTGCAGGCTTGTCTAAAGCAAGCAAGGACTGTGCCTTACGATATTTCTACAGAAATGTCATTTCCCTGCATATGTGCTTCTGTGCCAGAATTACAGGCATTGACTCTAGCAGACTCAGCCTGGGATTATAAAAAAATGCTTCCTGGAGGAAGGCATCACACCGATTTCTGTGAATTCCCAGCAACTCAGACTTCCCAGAGAAAATCTGGGAACAATGATTCTTCTGTCATTAAAAGTCAAAGCAAAGCAGAAGAAAATACATCTCAGAAAGCATACCACCATGGAAGGGTGATAGGCTGAACATGGCAGTGGGGCTTCCTCTCTGATTCCCTAAGATGAATGAAAGCATAGATTCAGAGTCCTGGGATTTCAAAATTATTTCCTTGAGACTACTGTTTGTCAGGGACATTTCAGCTACTTACAAGAGCACTGTTCATTTCACACTCTAGATTACATATGCGGCAAGGTCCACATCACAGCACATCATTTCTCTAGCTAGTATGAAGCATCACAGGCTGTAGATAGATGTTAACTTGTAGGGGTGTCTCATAATTCACAGAAAGATTCAGCTGTTCTGTCTAAGAGGGTCAATTCCTCAGTCTACAGCCTCATTTACAATAGCAATTCTAGCCTGGATGTGGATGCTTAATCTTTTTTCATTATTATTATTCTTTCTGAACAATAGTAATTTCTAGGTTGAGGATACACCACACTAATCCCCTCTTTTCTCAAAGGCTGAATAAATTGTTAAGGTTGTACCTTACTTTGTAGGAGCCACTGCAGCTGATATTTGACTGTTTAAAAAAACAAAAAAACAACAAAACCCCTTTTTTATCTCTGCTTTAGCCCTCTATTAAATGGCATCGGGGGAAAAAAAAAGGATATATAAATCATTAAATCATTTCCTGTTACATATTCAACTACTGGAGAATGACAAAAAGAAAAAAAAGCCTACTGTGACAAAATCTGACCATAAATATGTACATTCATACCTTATTTTGTTCTTCATAAAAAAATGTGATTTATGGTCTTGATTTCTAAGGCCATAGGTTGTTGAATAGGCTAGCTTGGAACAAGACAAGCTATTCCAGTTTGAAAGACCTGCAGACATGTCTTGAAATCCCTGAATAACACGGTAATCTTACCACAAGAGCAGAAAATTTACATTAAGATTATTTGAGATTGACTTTGACTCTCTTTGGATTCAAAATCTTCCAAGCACTCAGTCCTTTTGTCAGTAGAAGTGAATTTAACCACTCCAAAAGAGGAGGTAGGATGACCTTCCTGCCGTGGGAGGGGGAAGGAAGGAGGAGAAGTCTCATAGGGCTGAGCTTGCTGTTGAGGTTGTCTCTATGTCTCCTCTTCCATCTTGTTTTGTATGTGTGTCTCATCCTTATCCCTGGTTCAATGCTTGCAATATCAGAGAAACGTTATACCACTAAGTGCAATGTGCCACAGCCTCCCCTGTACCTGCCCCAATGGACCTAGAGTGAACATCACAGATAGGAAGTGGGTACAATAAATATGCTGAAAATTTTCTCCTTTTAGCCCTCTCTTTGTTGAATCTCTCTGAAGGTGATGGTTACTTACCCCAAGTCGGACTAAGTCTGATACTCGTGTGTACATCAAGCTGATGGAAGATTGGTATACCTGTTGTGAGTTTTTCTGGGGCAAAGTTATGTACAAATAAATGAATTAAAGATCTGTTTGAAATGCAACAGTCTCTGCAGATTGTGTAGAAGCAATAAGGCTTTAAAGAAAAGAAATGGATTTGGAAATGCCAAGGTTCAACGTGTGCAACAATCCCAGCATGAGCACGAGAGGGCTTCTTAATTAAAGGGAGGGGGGCAGGCAGCCTGCTATCGCAGTGTGGGGTCTGGAAGTACTCTGAAGATGGCACTTTACGATCACGAAATGTGCTCGTTTGACAAAGATGCCTGCCTGCCTGCCTGCCTGCCTGGTTTTAAGAGGTGATTATCTAGCTGGCAGAGGATCACATCAGCACAACTGAATGCGACTCTCAGCTGAAGCCTGCCCGGATCCCGGAGGGAGCACATAAGGGTAACGTGTATTAAAATGAGGTTGCTCATGTAGTTTTGGTGGAACAGCTCCCTGATATTGCACTTCGGATCACAGCTTACCCGGTGCAGTTAACTTCTCCTAAAACTGCCAATATGAGAAAGGAACTTAAAGAGAATACAACTTAGGGTATAAATAAGATCCATTGTGCCACAGCTGGCAAGCAACAACAGCGAAGAGGCCAGGCTGCCTTTTGAGCATTGCGTGGCTGCTTTGTATATGTGTAGCGGCGTGGGACTCGGCAGGCATTTGAAACACCTGTGACGATTTTCAGCTGTTGAGAGAGCAAGACAGTTAGAGAGGGATGCTGGGAAGGTAACAACTTAATGAAAAAAGAGCCCTGTGTGGGACAAGCCGCTGCCCCAGCCCCTCTGGAAAGCTTTTCTTGGTTAAATTCATTTCTAAAGACATGTATTTTTTTTGTAGTTTTGGCCTTTTTTGTTCCCTCCCCCTACCTTGGGAGTTGTGATGATAAAGGAAAGACTTTGAAAGTTCAGGTCATGGGCAACATATTTGTTGCTACTAAGGAACACGTTAGCAGAGCATATTAATCAACCTCTCTCTCTTAAGGACTGCTGTTATTCCCACTCTGTGGTCTCCCTTCTCAACACACAGACTTTCCATCACTGTAATTTGTCTTTGCACATCTGGGAAAACTGTCCTCAGTGATCAGTTCAGTAGATATACCAGGAGACAGGCAGACAGACACATGTGTTGCTTGGGCCCATTCAAGAGGGAGGCTGAAAGACAAATTCCCAGATTTTTGTGTTACAATCAGTACAGCAGTACCGATGAGACTAGCTATTATGCAAATCAGGTGCAGGACAACTGTTTCCACCTCTGCAGGACTCACTACAGAAAGGAAGTGCAAGGCATAGGTGTATGGAAGGCAGTATATTTGTGTGAATATCTGGGGGGTTACACAGGGGACTAGTTTAAACCCAAAGCTTTGGATTAGCAGGTGGGTGTTTGTTTTTTTTTTAACAATATTTTCTATTCCATATTTTTGTATGATATTTAGACCATATGAAGTTCTTGTTGTGGCCCAGGTTTGGGCTTCTCCCCGAAATGTCCATGGGGACTGAAAGCTCTTCAGACATGAAAGATACAGCTATTTTCTTCCCTGATGTTCAGGTACATGTAGCTCAGACATGCTATGTCTGTATTCTTTCTTCTCTGTGAAAAGACGGTGATTCCTTATCAGAAATATCCTGAAATCAGTACCATGACTCAAACAGTAATTTAAATAGGAAATTAGGAATTTTGTTCTAAACATAATAATGTAAAAAAATGTTTCAAAGAAGAGCATTACATTGAAAAAGAAGGTAACGTACAAATATACAGAGATGTGGACATACAGAAAATATTTTATGCAACTGTTTATATACACAAAAGTGTGGACAGATTGTGTTCAATCTGTCAAAACATATTTTTCCTGTTTCTGATTAGTTTTATTTTTCAGAGAATATTTTGATGAAAAATGGAATCATTGCAAGGTCCATGTGTTAATAAAACACTAAAACAGGTGTTTAAACTATAAGAAATTGGGATCAGTAGAACAACTCACCTGTTTTATGTTAAGTACTTAAATGGATTGATGGAGTGGGGTACCTTGTTCTCCAAAGAACAGAATGCTTAATTTCTTTGTTCATCAGTGTTATCTCATTCATTACCGTTATAATGAGTATTTGCAAACAGCAAATCCTCTCTTTCTTATCTCTGTCAAAGCATATGGTCCTAGCAAAAGAACCAAGGTAACAGTAGCAGAATGCAGATGTCCCCTAAACTCAGGATGCTGACTGGTTATGTCCGCAAGAGCTGAAGGGAACCTTAACAAAACTTAATATTTTATGTACCTTGGTATTGCCAAGAGGAACTAATTTTAAAGCAGATCTCTCCATTCATCCTTTGATAACCTCTGCGTAAGTGGATCATTCTTTTAAGGCAAGTGACTCCTGGTCCTCAATAAGGCATTTATTCCAAAAGCCACAGCCTATAACAAGGGATAGAACTTGCCAGGAACCTTCCAATAAAATGTTTTTCATTGAAAATGCCAGTTAGTAGGAAGAGTACTTTTCACGAGTTTCTGCTTCAGTGGACATCTTTGTGCAATTTGTTTTAAAAGAAAAAAATCAAGATTGTCAAACTAAAGCATTTCATTTTGAAACTATTTCCAGAGGAAACAACTTATTCTTTTAAAATACCAGCTAAAAAGCAGCTCAGAAAGATAAAAATGATAAGCATTGCAAAATCATATAACAGTAATATTTCATTTTTCTCAGGTATAATTATTGATGGAGGAGGGGTATTGTTTGTTTGTTTGTGGGTTTTTTTTTGACATGTGGAGTTCTGGGCCTGGGTATGAGAAGAAAAAATGTTTAAGATTCTCAAAAACTTTAGATAGGTGGAAAATGTTATTCTTTTAGGATAAAAATTCACACTTCTCATCAGTGACATTCTCCTATACAGACAGGTCAAAACTCAGATCCCAAAAGATCAGTAGATATGTTTCTCTTGTTGATTTCATTGACACACTAAATGTTTGTCTTTTGCTTGGTCACAGCATCTTCCTCCATAATAGTTTTATGTGGACTTGAGAGTCTAAATTCCTAATTTAAAGTTCCCTTGATCCTTGCACTTTGAACATTTTTAGTTGTGGTGCTATTTATCAAACATACAATTTTTGAAGTTCCTACTGAAACTGCTTCCCAAGAGAAGTCTTTTTTCCTTCAGGTCTGACAGTGCCATAAATTATTTTAAGATGTTATAACCTTCTATATTTACTAGTGAGTTATACTGCTAGTTAAAAAAAGCTCTATGTTTCTGAAGAGTCTCCTATCTGATTGTTTGCTGGGAGCAACATTGTGGAGAGAAAACCCCGCCATTGGTCTTGAGCTCTGATATCATCTCATAACAAATGGTCTCAATTAAAGGCAATTCAGTGAAGTCTATGGAAATATAGTCATTTATCAAAACCTGAGAAAGAAATGCTTTGAGAACACAATTTGACTTCATTTTACAAGGTATAAAAAAAAATGCAATACAAATACAACAGAAAAATAAAGTCGCAGAAGGCAGAAAACAACAGAGTACAATACATAGAAGACATGTTTTTTCCTGCACTTGAAATTTCTTTCCCAACTTCATTAACAATTTGCAAACTCCTTATGTATAGTAAGTAACTGAATGAATGTTCATTTAGGTGTATCTAATCTGTTTTGTTTCTCTAACATCTGTACTTAATGCCACCTGAGTGAGAAGTTACAGGCAAGGTGAAGAAACTGAAAAATTAAACAATTTTACATTATGAAGGGAAACAGCCCTTCTGTCAAAATTCAGATATTTTTTGAGGCATGGAAATTGAACATCACTGCAATTATTATCATAGTTTCACTCAGCTTCTTAGGAATTACAAGAAAAGGAAGATGATTCTGTGATTCTATGATGACATGATAAGAAGCAATAGTTGTTATAGTTGTACTCATCCACAATTTAATAGTAGCCTCATAAAAGCTACCTCAAAATCAATGTATTTTGGACAGAAATTAACGTGTTAAATCAGAAGCATTCTTCTAAGTTGCTATTATTATAGGTTGGTTTGCTGCTTCCTTCTTAGCCGCTAAATTTCTGTTATCAGAATCATAGGTCCAAAGAGATACACGGGCTGTGAAGTCTTAAAAATGCATTAATGGATTGGTGGGGTCTTCTGTGAATGGATTGCAGACCATCAGTGCTGCTCAGTCAAAAGAAGTTTTGTATCAGGCATTTCTAACTACTCAGCCTGAGAATAGAAGTAAATATGTGTAAACACAGTATCGAGATCCATCTGCTGGAAATGTCCCCATAGGAAAACAATCTGTGAATCTCCATCAGATTTTGCCCCCACCTTCACCGCAACCTAAGGGGAAAGGTAGGAGGATACTTCTAGCCATGGGCCACAGCCCTCATCCAGCAAAACTCCTTTTAAATCCTTCCCTCCTCAGCAAATAACTTCAGCATGTGCTTAACACCCACCCTGTAGGATTCGGATATATGGTGACAAGGACTTCTGTGAATCAAGGCCAAAATATCTAATGCTGTATTTAAGCACCTCACTTTAAGGCAGGCTGGTTTGAAAATGTTTTTCTAGTTCCTCCCCAGGCTGTTTGGCATGTTTTTGGCTGCTGCAAGCCAATAAATAACAAAAGTAACAATCATAATAAATAGTAAATATTTAATAATGTAAGAACAACATTGCTGAGTACACAGCATTTTGAGTGACAGATGTGTATTTGTTAGTGATATTAACTAAATGGAGAGTGCCTTGCAGTTTCTTTAATAGTCACAGAATTAATCACACAGATTAATAATGCTGCCACTCACAGCGGGAAAATGATTTCTCCACAGCACTGCCTTTCTTCTTGCTAAGGATATTTTCGGCCAAAATACATGGTGACACATGAGCAAGTACTCCAGCTTCTTAAAACTGATTTTTTAAGTTTTTACACATTCACTGCAGAGACTCCCCTTTTCCATTCTAATGGGATGTGGTCCTTATGCTGGGAAGCCAGGACCTGTTACTCAGCCCCCTGCCTGGGACAGTGGGGGTTGCTCATCTGATGCTTCACAATGGGAGTGGGAGTTTCTCCACCCAAACACATCCTGGAGTATGTGTAAAACAGCAGTATATGAAAAAGGATTAAATATTTTTCTCTTGCTCAAGAGAAACACCTCTTGAACATGAAGGTGGTTGAGAGTCAGGAAGCACAGCACAGAAATGACTTAGCTAACTCTCGATGCAGTAGACAGAAAGGAGATTAGCACAGCAGCTTGCCAAGGCTAATATAAGCTGTTCTTGGGAAGACCTGGCCAGGCTATAAAGGAGACAAACTGACCTAGACTGAGCCAAAGTCAAGAGTAGTATTTTGTTGAATCAGCTTCTACAGTTTCTGTGCTGTCCCTGCAATTGCAGCTGTTTTCCACACGAAGACGATGCGCGTTGAATGGATGACTTGGTGTCCAGTTAGATTCCGAGCATTAATGGGTTTTGCATGAAAACAATAGTTTGAAAACTCAGGTTGTGTGTTCAAACACCTGTATTTGATGCAGCATTTTCTGGGCCATATAAAGGCCGGTTGAAACTGTATCCAGTAACAACGTTGTATCCTACAGGATCAAAGTACCGTGTAACACCAAGTACTAAATAAATTATGGTTAGACTGCTGGGAGAGAAAGCAAGGTCACTAGCTTTCTATAAGAAAGCTTTACTTTGGAGTTAATAGTCTGCAGTAGCTTGAAATGAGGGATGCAACCAGCTAAATTGAAGCTAGTCTTTTATGCATACATCAGGTGCCAGGAGAGTTTTACATACACTCAGAGAACCTTGCATTGCCTTTTGAAAACAAAGTAGATTTCTTCTGAAAATAGAAAGTTTTAAAAAATACCCCCTTGTGGTACAGGTATTATATGAAGCAATTGCTTTGCAGATAAGTCCTTCTAACAACCATATTGAATAGCAAGTCACACATCATGCAGCATTACATCAAAGTAAAATTCCAAAATTCAGTATAATTCAGCCAGGAAGGACTGATTTCAAGATGGGATATGATCATTGATAAAATACTGCATTGTTCCTTTTAGGAAGTCCTATAATAAACCTTGTTTAAAAGAAGAAAAAAAAAAAGGAAAAAAAGAAAAAGAAAAAGAAAAAGAATGAATGAATACATGAATGGTAGCATTTTGTTTGCATTATTCTAATCAGAAAATTATTTTCACTTAAAAGCTACTTCTTAGAAGTATTTTCAAGTATAATAAAAATGTATTTTCTCCACATGTAAAATTTTGTTGACCTTCTTTTCCTTCACCAAAACCTGCACACAAAATCTTACCAAAATCTGGATGCTTTCTAACAGAATTTGAGGATCTGAGTAGGGAAAGCAAACAGCCAATACTTTTATTAAAATGAAAAGAAAGAATTTCAATGGATTCGGTATTGTTCACCTCTCAGACGAAAAGGAAATAGCCTTTCTTTCAGTTTCAACTAGAAATTATTTAGCTGAAAGTTTGGCCAGCAGGAAGAGGGCAAACTTATGTTGCTTCTGGAACTCCAGAGGATCATTTAAACTGGAGGAAATCCTAAAATATCCCTTGATTATCATCATCGACTTCTACAAACAACTCCATCAATGTTTTCTCCATTCCAGTGACAGTGGGCAAAAATCCAGTGTTTCATTGGTAGTATAGGCCTTAACATCCCTTCGGTGCTCCTCACCATTAATTTTCCAGTATCTGTTATTCTCTAAGCTCAATTAAGAGCAGCACTGAGCCCCATTAAGTAATGATGTTCTGCGGTGAATGGGCAGTAGAAAAGTAGATAAACTAAGAGCCTGACCAAAGCTCATTGCAGTAAATCAGATTTCTTTTATACCAAAGACCAGCTGAAGCATCTCTCTCCCCTCCTACATTCCCTCGTCCCTGACACATGTGGGCTGCCGCCACAGTACATCAGTGCTGTCTGTTGGAGGTGTGAACCTGCCTTTGAACCAACAAGCTTTGGAAACAGCTGCAACACTAAATTGTTTTATACCTTTTAAAGAAAGGGGGGGGGAATAATTAAGCAGTTCATTGCTACAGCTCTAGGGAAGTGTTTTATTCTTTTATGTAATTGAGGAAAAGCTTAGCAAAATAAATCAAAATATTATTATTGTGGTGAGGAGAACAGGCAAGTCTGCCTCTATTCACAGGAAGAATGAATCTTAGATTGCACAGTTCGGACACTTAGATTGTCCAAATGTAATATCTTCATTTTTTATTATTGTTTTGGAGGAAAGAAACCTTGTTTCATCCCATTCAAAATCTAAATGTTGTAACAAGCACTTTGTATTTAGATCCATGTAATTAGTTTTTCATATGTCTGAAGAAAAAAAGGAGGAGTGAATACAGAAACTGGACAGAGGAACTGGCTGTTCTCCTGTTCCTGACAGGCCTTCAGAGGGACAGAAGTTGTATCCTAACTTCAGCCCTGTAATGATACAGCATCTTGTCTCAGCTACCCTGTGGCTAGTGAAGAGCACAGACTAATCATTCAAGGAGTGATTGTCCCTATCCAGACACTGGTGCATATGCTGATTATAAAGCAGGCACAGCAAAACCTGGATTTCTCCTTCTTCTCTCCAGTGAATATAGAGGAAGACTAGAAGGCTAGATTGGCCTGGACATCTCTGGTTTAGATGGCAAATATCAAGTGAAATGAATACAGCTCTCGGCATATTAAGTTTTCTTTGGTAAAATGAACCCTATCACAAAAATTGAATAGCTAGACAGCAGATTTTCAGAAGCCTGTAACTGAGATGAGAGACCGGGTGAGAGACATGCAGCATGTTTACAAAATTGTCAGTGTGAAGGGGGTATTCTAAAAACACCTAGCTAATGCTCCAAATCAGCAAACTTCATCGTATTTTATTTAAGAGTGTACCTAGCCAGGAAAACTCCTAGTCATTCACTGCTCTGGAAAGGAGGATTTTTTTTAGTGATAGCTACTGGGGACAGAGCAGATATCCGGGACATTACTCACAGAATATGTGGGAACACAGAAAAGCTCATCAGGGTCTCACATGCTAAATAGAACGAGAAACGAAAAGTCATGGTAGAAACAATGAAGTTCTTGGGAACTTGCTCAAAGTCACGTTCTAGGGTCAGTGGCACCTGGAGTTACCAACAGGACTTCAGCTCTACTTTTCTTCTTGCCTCAGACTCCTTTAATTTTTTTCTCTTTAAATAGACACTGCGTCCCTGGTCATATACCCCGAAGAGAAGATGCAAATGAAAAATTACCTGCTTGGCACCATTCAACTAATGGACAACATTGATCTGCTATGGTGACAAAACCAGCGCAGTAACCTGAGGAGAAGACAATGGAATCAGAACTTGACCAGAACCAAAGATCTGGGCATTCCCCTCCATTGTAAAATGCTCTGTAAGCAAAACTCTAATAAAACTGTGGTGCAGTGTGAATCTACCACCAGGTCTTCTTTTGTCAGTACATTACCATGTTCTTCCTCGTCTTAGCCTGTCTTCTCTTGGGAAAGTTATTAACATTATTATCATCAGTAGAGTTCTGCATGTATTCATGACCTCTCCCACAAGTCCCTAAACAAACAGATTAAGCTGCTGCAGAATTTCCCTAGGTATGTGAAAAGTAAAATGCTACAGACCTTTTCTTCTTGCTTGAGAACAGATACACAATGTTTGGTTGGCACTTTTCTTTCTGCTTGCTTTCAAAAATTAAGGAGCCCTTTCCATGTAATATATTTTCCCAGATTATGCAGAAGTAGCAGGTTCCAAGTCCTCGTCCACATATGTCCACTGAAACTAATGGATACATGACAGTTTATGTGAAGAGAGCTTCTGAGTCCATGGAGACTTGTCTTCCTCACACTGCTTTAGCTCAGTGAAATTAACTGTGTCTTCTTTTACACAAATTTCATGCTGAGTCAACTCAATTTCAAATTTAAAATGCAAGGTGACTCAGGACAATCGCCTTCAAAGGGGACTTTTCTGTCTCACATAAATTAAACAAATAACAGGTTCATATGAATGCTCTGTTGTAGAAAGGGTTAAGCTGAGTAGTGTGGTAGGTCAGTACCCTGGTTCTGTCTCCAGGTGTGAATACTTGAAAAAAGTAAAAGAAACAGAAAATCTGAAGTCACTCTTCCCTTGCCTCTGTCTTTCCAGCCTTCATCAATCAACACTTCAAAGACATTTTAGCAACAGGTTGTATTCAGACCATTATGTTTAATAGCAGCTGATGAGTTCGGTCTCCATGTGTCTGTCTAATCTCTGTTTTTAATTTAGGCTTTGACCTAAAGCAGCAAGACGAGCACAAGAAACTCGTAAGCATCCCGGCTTGTCCGTAGCATGCAGACGTATCACACATGATCTGCTTTGCTCTGTGGCAGCTTGTTTCAGAGGCTCCTCTGCCTTTAATTAAGCAATGGCTTCAGCAGAGTTTTTTTGGAAGCAGGATCAATTGCTCTTCATCTTCAGAGCACAAAGGTGCTTTGATGGACCTGCTGACGGTTTGTGTGTTCACCACCTAAGAAAATCTGAAGTGAGAGTGAGTAATTCCAGACCAGGGCATAGAGATTGATCAAAGCTCCCTGCCAGAGTGGGTTCAGAACATGCTGGATGCAACCCTATCATCTGTTACTGGCACAGTTTTTTCATTTATTCCTATACCTGAGGCATTGTTTTGACTGGGATGGGTATAGAGACTGGAACTCGTGGTATCCACTCCCTCTGCAGCTCTTCAAAGCGTTATGATAGGCTCCATGGAAACAAACAGGTATCAGTGATGTTATCCAGAGCCTGAACTAAAAAGTTTCTTTAGATCCTTCTCAGTTTTTTACGTTTTGGGGTTTTACTACTCATCTTGGCTTAACTGAATGGGGGACTGCACTCTCTTTCATACAAATGTAAACCTTGAGTAGCTATGACATTTTAAGTGGAATTACTCTGCTCTTACATTTAGGGAAATGATCTGTCATGTTTTCTAAAAAAAAAAAAGAAAAATACCTGAAACTCTGTCCTAGATATTTAAATTTTTTATTTATGGCAGCTTATTCAGTTTATGCTCCAGTTTTTCCTGGCATTATAGTGGGGAAGGAGGGGACATTTGAAACATTTTTGTTGACTTTTTGTCCAAGGGTCATGAGACAATTGCATCACATAACATCACTGCGTCTTCATGAGCACTGTTGTTAAAAAATTATATAGCAGCGACAGTTACTGCAATCAGGCTCCTTATGCTCAACACTGCAAATAAATCCCTTAAGGAAGAACTTAGCCGCACAGATAGGTGACAGGAGAAGAAAACACAGACAGATGAAGTCACTGAGTGTGTATAGCAGAGGAATAAGAGAAGCCGGTAGAGGGTACAGAAATCCTGTTTCATAGCCTGCCTCAGATGATGCTGTAATTTCTCCTAAAATGCTCATTTAAGCCTAGACAAATAGGTCTGATTTTTGAGAGAGGTCTCCTCCCAGATTTTTAAACCATCCTTCAAATCCACGAAATTCTCTCCAATCTTGGTTCCAATGGGACTGACACTGCTTTGGTTTTGTGTTACTTCCAGGTCTGTTTCTTATGATTCTGTAACATATGTAAAAATTTAAAATATACGGTTAAACGTCTGAATGTTCCCTTGATTTTAATAGGATCTAGATTAAATGACAGTAATAAGCAGCCTTTTGTGCACAATTCTTCCAGAAGAGTTGCAAAAGCAGTACTAAAAAGCCTTCTCTCAAAAACTGTAACTTCAAAGTAAGGTAGGAGGCTCATTGTGGTTTCATCTTCTTCCAAATGCCCTATTAACTCTATTAAGCTTGAAACCTCCGATCATTCACTGCTTCTGTGATCTGACCAGCCAAAATGTTACTCGTTCTGCTGGCTGATGGGAAGCTGGCAACTACTTTTTGCCTTTTACTACAGTTTTTAATTCCATTTAACCAACATAGTACAGCATAAAGGAGCAGAAACTGAGTCTTCATCTTCTTTGTTCATCCCCAGCAAAATTGTCAGCCATTTCCCAAAGCCCTTCTGTTTAAGCTAGTTCATTAAAACAAAGAACTACATAGGATATTTTCTACAGTCATATTTGTTGTGGAGTTGCTGCAGGGGGTCCTATGGGGAAATTGTCCTGACAGCTTTGATGCAGAAATACTGTAATATCGAGATTATAAGGTTGATATTACAGAACATCAGCTTCTTCTCTAGTGGTTATAAAATATACAGTTTACAAAAGCACAGGGAACTCCAGAATTCCCCAGCGCTCTTCATGGTAGACTGTAAAAATACGTAATCCAGACTGACCAAAAAAAAAAAAAAAGTTAAAGTCTAATAGATTTAATAAAGAAGTGATAAGTCCTTAGACGAAAATATAGGGTATCTACATGTTTAGGTTTCACTTCCTTCTGCACCTCTTTGTGCCTGGTGTTTATGTCTGACTATTTGTGTGTCTACTATTTTAATTGATCATTCCAGCCATTAAAAGCATATGGTGTAATTGGTTCAGAATTATTTTAAATAATATTTGTCTTTTGATTTTTCAATGAACAACCCCCCTTTCTAATGAAATAATATATATATTCCAATGAAAACATATTTAAACAATTTTAATATTAATTATTTATAGGATTTGATACATGTTTTTAACATGGTCTATATTTGCTTCTTACTTTTGTGTCACAAGAAGCAAGATGTTCTCCAGCAATATGTCAATTGAATATTTCAGCTAGTGCTACCACCTATAGGTAGTTGAGTTCAGGCCACTATACCCTTCCTTTTCATTTGTCATTCTTTTTTTCCCATGCTAATCAGGCTCTGCAATCTTCCTTGTGCTGTTTGCTCAGTGATTTCACTTTTTCCTTTCCAATCTCTTCTGCAAACTCATTTAGCTATGCTACCCTCTCAGTATAGCTGTCCCCATCAGTACTATCTGCTCCGACTCCTCTGCTAAATCAGTAAATAAGTAAACAGTTGAGAGCTGTGTAAAACAAAAGTTATGTGACCAGCTTTCTGTGAAAAAACAATGATCTTTTCTCATATTTATTCTCACCTCTCTTAGCTCTGAAAGTCCATTATGGATAATGATAGAAGAAATTGAAATAGCTTAATATTGTTTAGTTTAGAGAGGAGCGGAGTCAGAAAAATCACAATACAGAGAGACATGACCTGAGGAGGGTAAATCTGGCATTCTTATTTACTCTCCCAGAACAAAGAAATTATTCTGTCCAGATGTAAAATGCAGAGGATGAATTACTGCTCCACAGAGCACGCTCTGGGGCTCACTGCCACGAGATATTGAGGGCAAGATAAAAATGCTGCTTACAGAATTAGCCAGTATAAACATAATGCCATGAAGAAGGAGAAATATGGTGGTGAGCAGAACAGCCAGTGAATGCAGGGGACCTCCCTTTATTTATTACAACCCCCTCTGGCCCTGGCTGTTCTGCTTACCCACCCCATGCTGGACTCTGTAACTTTGACCACACAATATTACCCTTAAGCAGTGCAAATTGCCTAAACCAAGGTGTAATTAAACTGTGGTTTATTGTCCTTGGGATCATTACTTTCCCAAAGAGGTGTAAACAAATACTCAGGGGACTGGTCCCAACAACCAGACCCATCCTATATTTTTCAAAGCCTCTGATTATGCTTTAGGAAATGGGGACATAAAGAGTTGGAAAGGCTGAGATCTCTGGATCCATATCACTGAAACCACCACCAAGTTTAGCATGCCCAGGTGCCGCATTGGCCAAGAAGCCTAAGAGGACACATACACCAGCTCACGTATTTGCATCCCGAAGGTACTTCACCAGTTGAGAGGCAGCAGACAGTGACAAAGCACAGAAGTCTTTATATGTCTTCCTAACAAATACAAGACACCCCTCTGAAAACTGATCAGTCCAGTGTATCTCATGGCTATTAAAGCAATCACAGAAGAAAAAGACTTTGAGAAGGAAATCTGTAATTCATGTGCCTCTCCTTAAGAGATCTGATTTGAAGGAACTGGAACGTGATATTGTTAACATTTAAGATGAGATTTGAAGATGAAAGGAACAGGTGTCTGAGATAGCCTTAGATTCCTTCATAGGCTGCACTCAGCAGAGACATGTGTGACTTTACCACAGCATATCAGCTTATAAACTGCTACAACCAGGGGAAGTGTTACCTTTGATTTTGCATTGGTCCATAAACTACTTGTAAAACATCTGTGAAATTTCTACCCTTGGCCTGCCTTTTCCTTATACCAGTCCTATTTTATATACGAAAAAAACCTCTGAGTTTCAGAGAAGAAAAAAAATCAGATAGTTTATCTATGAAGAAATGAGAACACAATTTAATATGAACTCATTGCGTAGGTAACATCAATTTACATTAGAATCTAATGGTGTTGCTCATTTACAGGGTTATTAAAAATCTCATAATTTGTAGACTATTTCTTAAGGTTTCAGCTTTTCATTATTTTCAGAATCAAGAAACTATAATGTTTTACAAGTTTTGATAACAAAAAAGTAAAGCCAGCATCAATAATGTACGTTGGTGAAGGTTAAGATATCCATCCAAGAACTACGCACTGAAATCTCATTCGGTGATTTTCTTGATTTTTCTTGAAGATGTAGGTGGGCTATCATCTCAGCATTCAAAATGAAAAAGGAACAAAAATAGATAATGTTTTTCTCTGTTAATCTCATATTTTTTTAATTGTTCCCCAAAGAAAAGGAGGGCAGCAAGAGGTAACTTCATCTTACGCTGCTGCAAAGACCCCCCAGAAGAGATGACAGACTCAGCTCTTCCAGCTTCTACCTGAAGCCCCAGGTATCATGGGCAAGCTTGAGATCTGCACCCTTTACTGTTAAAGCTATAGTCAGGCTATTTGATTTCAAAAACCCTAAGTCACAGTTATTACAGTGTGCTTTTACTGCAAACCTTTGCTTTCCAGCTATACACATTTGCACTGAGACTCAGACTTACCATCATTCATCTGCCTCTTCCTAATGTACCAGATGACTGTTCCAGTACCTAAAATATGAAGTCTTTGCAGAGCTCCAGATTAAATGCAAGGGATACCGAAAAAAAGGCATTAATATGCTCACTTGCAGCTATGCAAATGACAAAGGCAAAGTATCCCTTAACTAACTTAACTTCAGACAGTCTGGAGAGTTTGGACAAAAGGTTGCTCATTTCCCTCCTTTCTCCTATTCCATCTTTTGTCATATTGACATTAACCCTTTTGATTCAGTCAGTATCCATTAGCACAGTAATTATCTGAAAGTTTAAAGCTCAGATTAGCAAACAGCAATTACTTTTTAACAGCCTTCTCCAGGTTACTTAGAAATGACTAAAAACATCCACAAAGGTTTTCTACATGCCTGCAGTTTCTATCAAGGCAGACACTTCAAGCTTCTGTTTCAAGCCTGACTACAAAATGCCTGTCATCTAACTCTAGGTCAGATCTCAGAATGAACACAGAGCCTGAAAAGCCTTGTACTTCAACGCTTTTGTTTTTTTTTTTATTTCCATCTTTTCTTACATGGTCCATATCCTTGTATTACTTGCACTTATTAAAGTCTAGAGCACCACCATGTAGTCAGTGGAATAATCAAAGATCAGTATCACTGTAACCAAAAGCACAATACAATTTGTTATTTTCTATTGACATAAGAAGCACCATGAATATTTACAACACTGAATAAATATATTACACTTAGATAGAGCTACCTTGTATTTCTAAAGTGCACTACACGTATACAAATGTACTCAGCGTAATAGTTATAAAGAACAGCATTCAATTCTAATGCAGAACGTCTCAATATATCAGACTGTTTGGAAAACTGCATGAAAAAATGGAAAGATTGTTGTAGAATTCTGGTTTACTAACTGATTTGCTGGACTTGTATAAGCAAATGCATGTAGCCAGGAATTTTCAAAGACAAAACCTCTCATGAATTAGTCCAAGTTCTTTAATGAGCCTAACAATTTCATAGCTGAATTCTCAGACTCCTAATGTTCACATTCTTTTTTTTTTGCTTTTATTCTGGGTACTGGCCTCTTCCATTTTATGTAAATATAGGTCATTATAAATAGAGACACATACACTTGCACAAAGATTCTTAATAAAAGATGGTGAATAAAAGCTTTTATGAAGGTCTGCGTGTACAATTTATAGCAATATGCCAAATGAGAAACAAAAAAGCTGCCAGGAGTTCCTTCCTTCATCTGCTTGACAAGAACAAAGGAGACAGCAGAAGATTACACACAAAGGAGATTTTAAATGCAGAATACAATCTCTAAAACAAATCTTAAAATAACACCTCACTTGCACAAAGGAGACAATTCAAACCCGACTTGAATAATCAGGTGCTCATTTTAAAGAGGGAGATGGTTATCTAATGATCTTGCTCTTCCTAAGTAGATTATCTGACCTCTGTGAAGGATGATCCTTGGGTTTCTCTACCAAGTTCAACAAGTCATTTACTAATTTTGTTTCTGCACCATGTGCTATTAAACAGTTTGGCACCTGTGAGATTAAAAATAGGTCTGACACTACCAACCATATTACAGCCAAAGTCAGGTATTTCTTCATGCAAAGCCACTTTTTTACAAATTCCCAAGTGAAACATCTTAGATAATGTGCAAAATTAGTACGCTGAATTTTCTCTTGTTCTCTGCAATGGAAATAGAAGTAAAGCTCAATATCTGGTGGCCCCAAATCAGCCAAGATACATTCAGGTCATCACCCTTGTTGACATAAGGTCAGAACCACTATGTGACAATGTCAAAAAAATATAGGCAACTCCCTTCCTGCCCACAATGGTGGGGTGGGGGGAAGATAAATAAGTACAGTTAAGTCAGAGGGGGATGTCCATAAGGCACAAGGACAGGACTAGCAGGAGGAGCAGGCAGAGAGGACCTCTTCTTAGCCATCCATTCCACCTCACCTCATTCCTACACGCCAGAGCTGACAGCTGACAGTGTTGGTGGGCATTGGAGGCCATTTTTCATTCCCCCTCATCCTCCTGGCTCCACTCTGCCCAGCTCCAGAGGACATGTCCTTCTCATGGTCTTTTTTCTCTTGAGCAGCAGGGCGGTCCAGAGCTCTTCCCTCAGCTTGGGAACAGAGCTTCATTTTCAAGTTTCTGAAGCTGGCAAAGAATGGGCCACAGGCTCGAAAGATGAACTTTATTTTGTCCCAAGACACATGTGAGCATTAGGAGATGCTGTTTACTGACATGCTGAGATTGTTTGGGGAGGGGAAAGTTGCTGCAGGCTGTTGGGTGCTTTGCTTTGCTTTGCTGAGTGCAAAGGGCGTTGGAGATTGGACTAGATGACCTTTAAAGGTCACTTCCAACCCAAACCATTCTATGATTCTAGGAGGGTTCTGTGCGTGACTTGAACATGTACATCATTACCATTACACATTACCATTACATGTATCCACATGTAGTGGTAATGACGGAGATTCTTATGGAGAAGCTTGAAAACATGTCTGAGTTTAACTGATATCTTTGCAGAAGCTAGTGAGAGCCTGAAACAGCTACTCTGAGTGGGGGGAGCTGGTTTTACTGTGAAACTGTTCTGGACTAAGGAGTTTGCTCAATGCTCAGTGAAATTCTGCCTATTGCAGGACTTGCTGTCTACATTGCTCCCAGCACTGGTAGGACTCCCAGGATCTGCAGTCCAAGTAGTCAGGGTTGAGCATTCTGTCCTCTTGTGTAGTCTTCTCCCTTTTTATGGAAATGGATGAAGGTCCAGGGACCATTAGATACCTGTCTGTATGGAGTATATGCAGTACAGGCTATGCCAGGTATTCCAGTGCCTTAATATGTTTTCTTGTAAGACATGTCACAAGCTATAGGGCTGGCTAAAAGCCTAAATCACTTGTATGATCAAAGGACATGTCAGGCCCAACCTTTTTTTTATTTTAATATGGTCATAAATAAACATGATCTTCCAGATTTTATAGCGATGTTGGAAGGTTTAGTAACCCCAAATCTGTAGGGAACAGATTAGCATTCCCTAATCCGCTTCAGATGAAATGAGTGGGGTAAACTCAATCCACTTTCCTTAATGGTTTAATGAGTCTGTTTGAAGCAGATTAAGGAGAGGTCATGCAACCTCAGTGTCTAGCAGAGGGACGGCAAAAAACATTTAATAGTGATTTGCAGAATGAGCATCTATATAACTGCTGTGCTGATCAGTGACTTTTTTCAGTGAAGGGGAATCAGGATTGCAGTCATTTTCCTATTAGCAGTTTTAATAGTTTGATTCAAACTTTTAAGTGTGAGATAGTTGTCCCTCTTGTAAAGTCCTTTCCAGTCTGCCCTCCATTCCATATTTTATCTTTTACCAACTGAGGAGAGGCCAACTTTCCCACTGTCCTGGTCCCCATTTTACTCACTTGTTAAATTTTGAAACAAGCACTTCTAGTTTTCCTGCCATTCTGTCCTGCTGTCCAGGAGAAGTTTCCCAAGGAACCCACAAAGCCAATTCATTGTCCTCTGTCAGTTCCTCTGTAAAAATGTTTTTCTGGTACCCACAAAAAGTATTGACAACAGGTAAATTGTGAGACCGTGACTTATTCTACTGTCAAATATTCTAGTGGATTCTTTTTTGCTATTCACCTGTTTTCTCTTATTTTATTTTTTCATGAAATTGGAAGGAGTGTCTTCTTCTGGTTCCATATTTTTATATTGTGTTCACAAAGTCCTGCCTCCGGTCTAAAATTTATGAAGACTGTGATAATACTACATAATGATCAGGGGAGCATGAAATACTCCATAGCATTTATTCTCCATGCATCTGGGGTCTTGCCATGGGGATTTCAGAAGAACAGTGCATGCATTTAACATACTGTTTCTATTTGATCTTCCAGTATTTTTTTGTGAGAGCTGGACTGTTCAGACAGCATTTCTGGCAGACAATGCTAAAATATTCACTGGTCTTTTGATCTAATTCAAACTCACATTTGCAAATTGCTTTCTTCCTTCCTAATTCTAAATGTCAGAGAGAAAATAATAGGTGTATTTGCTGTGTCACTTCTCTTAAAATACTGGAATTGCAATGTATGTGCATTTTTAAGTATACTCCAATTATCTACAGTTAAACAAGGAATCTCTATAGTGTTAAAATACCAGCCTGCTGACATACAAAAATTACTTCCTGCAAACCTTTTATTTGCAGAGCTGTTTGATACAATTGAAGATTTTCCTGGAACATGAGAAATGGGGATTTTCCTGGTCTTGGGCCTATATTACACAGTATAGCTCTGCAAAAAGGATGGCAATTAGTCTGCTGGACAGGGACTGCTGAAGATGAAGCTTTGCAGCAGCCCAGAAGCATGTTCTTCCTACGTGATTTCTTGTTCAATGCTTGTCTGGGATCTCTGTAAGTCTCATATGTAGTTTGGTATCGTTGTTTTTCAATCAATAAAACCATTTATATCAAAGAACCTCTCCAAAAGCAGATTTTATGCTCTTACGGAGACTAGCATGAACAATGAAGACAACTTATTTTTATTGATGATATCTTGATCTCTGTCATAATTACAAAAGAATGGTAACAAACCAGGAAGCTGCTTTGCAAGTCAACATCAGCTGCTGTTGCTTGGATTTCTGTTTTGGTTTGTTTTTTTATCTTTTCAACATACTTTGGGAAATAAAAAGAAAAGATGCTATCTGAAAGGTCTATTCAAAGAGTGAATGGAGTTTTAACAGAATACCTGAGAACATGCATAAATATAAGCTCATAAGTAGTCTTGTTGAGTCACATTCCTGAAGTTATCATGTGGTTAAGTATATGCTCTTAAAGTGGGGTCACAGAGAAGTTTGTAAGGCAGCTAAGTGGCTGAGGAACTAGACGAGGAGTCAAAGGTTCATCATCCAATTTATCCCATGAATACAGGCTGTTAGTGCAACCCTGATCTTGCTTATTCCATCCTGATCCTATTCCTGCTGGAGTCAAAGTGGGATTTCTTTAGATGAATCCATTGTGAACTGAATCAGCCCATTCTATTCATATGCTTCAGTTCCCTGCAAGTGAAAACAGAGACAGTGATGTTCTCTGTTTAGCCATGAAGGATGGGTGCAGGAGCTGAGAAAGGCATATTCAGTTAAACCTTTTTTAGAAGACTTGTGGCCCCTTAGATTTCCAAATTCTCATTCCTGCCTCTATTCCTTTGTTGCATGAGACAGTGGGCATGTAAATAAATAAACAGATACATAAACCTCTGAAGTTCTTAATAAAATGTAAATTGATAAAACAGATTAAATAAAGAACAAACTTTGGGCATTAATCACTGAGAGATTAGTGAGTGATTTGCAGCTTCTAATTATAAAATGGAGGAATTATTTTACTAAAAAAATCCCTAAAGACTAAAGAGTTATTGGCATTCCTCCACTATAATGCTGAATCTTAGCTGCGTGGTACATACCAGAAAGCTATGCTTTATCAATTGGGACACACTCTGATTTCCCAATGAGCAGCTGACCACATTGGTTAATTGATTTGCTGATCCAATGACCTGGGGCAGATCAGCATTGCC
The DNA here is from genome assembly GCA_013398815.1 of Ibidorhyncha struthersii. Taxonomy (NCBI): domain Eukaryota; kingdom Metazoa; phylum Chordata; class Aves; order Charadriiformes; family Charadriidae; genus Ibidorhyncha; species Ibidorhyncha struthersii. The sequence goes on along the minus strand of VZSZ01005278.1, from coordinate 559,938 downwards.
TTGGCCACATCATGCTTTCAAACTCGAGACCAAACTACACACAGGTTATATCTTGACTCTGCCCTTTTTGACAGCCAGTGACATTACAGTGTATGTTCCTTCAGCATCCTATTGTTGGTGCCACAAATTCTATGGGGCAGTTTTGCTATGCGTGACAGGCAGAGGTTTGATGGTAGGTGTCTTTAGACCAACGAATAATTTGTCACAGCCAAATTCAGAGTGTGGTCTGTCATCTGTGGGATATCAGGAATCACATCCAGTTCACACGCTTCTTGCAAGCTCCAGGCTGCTTTCCTCTGTTAAAGCATAGGAGCACCTGCTGATTCCTGCAGGTTTTTTTATTCAGCGGTAGCGGACAGGCGGCTGAGACAAAGCAGGTGCCTTAAGCACAATGCCACTGTCGCCGGTGACTGCCTTCTCCATCTGAAAGGAATAAATTCACTTCCTGTGCTACAACGCTCCTGACAATCTGTATTCAGAAATATGGCCATCTTGTGGCCACAACAGAGATATGCTGCTATTCTCGCAGATGTTGCCTTTCTAAGGCCAGTAACGTTTTAAAATGTCTCATTAAGAGTATGTACCTGGCACAAGGATGTGGTTCAACAGAATTACTCCCCCTAACTTGTTTTAAAACATAGTTTATCACTGGGTTCTGCTGGGACATAGAGGCCCAGATCCTTGCTTGATATAAATCAATGCAGAACTCTTTAAATCAATAGAGCTACGTCAATACTCTCCAGCTGTGGGAGCCATTAGACTTACACCAGGACAAGATCTGCTCTGAACTGCTGCGTTGTTTCTGCACATAGGCAAGATGAAACTTAGAGATCATAGAAGTTTTTCAAGACTTTAGTAATTCAAATTCCTTTACTGATGATTAGTTATTCTAAAGTTATTCTAAAGTGAAATTTCCCCATAGACTTTTATTTAGAGGAGTATTAACGGAACTGACAGAGAAAAGGAGAAATGTACAAAAATCTTCACCAGTAGTCTCAGCTCTGTTGCTTTTCACTTTTCCCAGGAAAATTTGAAAGGCCCAAAGTTCTCTAAAGATGATCAGATCTTGGGAATGTTTTACTTTTGAGGAGTGACAAAAATGACTAGGACTCAGGCCTCAAAAAGAGGTACTGGATGCAAAATCACAAGTAGATCAGGGAAGGCCAGTGAGGAATGACTGTTCACTGTTTTTCAAAACATGAAACTTGGAGGAATCCAATTAAACGATCAAGTCATGAGTTCCAAAGAAGAGCACACAGTATTTTGCAGGATGTGTTTGCATAGCTCATGCTGCAGAACGCTGTGCATCCCACAAACTAATTTTGACAAATACATAAATAAAAAACTACACAAAGGCTGTCAAACACCAAGACATTATCTGTCTCGGAAAGTTTCTAAGCTGCAGATTAGGTGAAATCTGGGCAGATACCGTGAGAAAGTGTTACTCTTCTCTTGATTATACCTTTTGTCCTTTATTATATTCTTTCTCCAGTATCTGTTACTAGCCCTGCTTGGACACTGGATGCTGAGCTAAATGGACCGACTGGCTGTGACTGTCTTGATGTTCATGGTGTTTATGATCTCATGGAGCTGATATCACATGCATTTGAGATTGCATTGATTCAGTGCTTCACATATTTCAAGGTTTACAGGATTTTACCTCTCTGACAGGGGTATAACACCTACAGCAGCGTGTCTGGATGATGTTCTGCAGCCTGTGAACATGGGCAGACTCAAATCTCTCACAACAGCTAATCTGCAGAGGGTAACAAAGACTCGCCCTCCTTCTAAAAATAGTTTAAAAAAATTGCTACACTTGAGGTGACAATAATGGTGTAGCTCAATAGGCAGAAAGAATCTGAATCCTCAGCACCATAAAAAGGAGTCATTTCATAAAATAACTCAGATAAAGAACAGAAGTGAGCTATAAAAATAGAACATTAATATTTCATGAGTGAGGGACACTGCTAACAAGTACTAAATGTAGGAAAGCCAGGAAACATAAATAATAATTTCTACATCAATATTTAATCAGAAAATTTATCTTTAGTTGTTGTTTCTTCCCATTATTTTTATTATTTGGGCTCAGTTCTCTTGATGGAATATCTCTCTGATCAAACATTGCTGGGGTAGTGTGGTACTCATAGGTAATCTTATAATGAATGGTGGCTTGAAGGGTAAACGGGGTTAATTTTCACTTAGTACAATGGATTTTAAGGTGAAAGCAAGAAGAAAGGCAGTGTTTGCAGTACTGACAGCACATATTTCATAGTCTCTTATTGTGACTCATTTTGTTTAGGAACCCAGTAGCAACCATAAAATACTTGTCAGTTGTTTTGTTTGGGTTTTTTTTGTTTTGCCTTCTGCTACTGTGATACCACTGCTATTTGCCTTCTCACTTGTGAGCATCACAGTTTCTAAAGGCTTTGTGCTGGCGACATTATCAGGAAGAACTTTGAAGCCTGTTTTGAAAATAGAGAAGGCCAAAGAGTAAACAGTAGCAGTAATTAGGGGACCTAACTTCCTTCAGCCTTTAATTAAGAGCCTTCATTTTATCTTCAGAGTTTTGCCAAGGTTAAATAAGAATTTGGGGTAGAGCAGGGACTTAAACCAGATCATCTGAACTCATATTTGTCTCATGGGACTCGTGCTAAGTCTTTAGGCCCTCTAAAGAATTAGGATTTCCATTACTGGATACATATCAAATACCCATTACTGGGCAAAAACTCTTTTAAGTTAGATTGTGTTTTGGACCAAACTTTTTAGTAGTTTCTGTTCTACCAGGGAAGTCTTTAATTCCCTCTGCTTACCCCTTCTGATCCAGATCTATAAGCAAACATGACCATGTTCAGCTGTGCATGCTTTGCACTAACCCTGTGAGTACTAACACATCATTGGCATTTCAGCTTTACAATATCACAGCTGACTTGTGATTTTACAGGTCTAATTACCCTACCCTGGTGACAGTTCGTGGGATTTCCAGAGACCCTCAAAAGGAAGGGCAGGCTGGGACACAAGGGATGCTGTCTGGGAATGGAGAAATGCAGAGAGTCACTTTTAGATGCACTTTGATGAAGCAACAGGTTCATAACCTCCCAAAGTATATTTCTTTTTGCTAGCTGGTGGATTTGAATTGAACTGAAGAAATCAGCTTGTTTGCCTCTGAATTTCCAACCATTTAAAATGTGATTCTTCTTTCCTAGTAATAAGCAGAGCAGCAGATGGCCCTTGGAGTGGGACCCCACGAGTGAGTTTTTTCTCACCAAGATGTTTTAGTGTTAGGTAGACGCATTGCTGGAAGGAAAATGAATTGTAGTCAAGCCAAGCAACTGCAGTTTTTCACCTAATTCATAAACCTTCCACATCCACAGTCATTTCTTATCCTGAAGTCAGGCTTCCATAAGGCTATGCTGTTGGTAACTAGACCAACCGCTGATATTCACAGAATGATGATGGTGATCATAAAATGAAATAAATGACACATTTTCTGAAGAAAAGGAATTTATAAGAGAATAAGTGTGCCAGAATAAAAATCACACCAAAAAAAAACCCTTTTTTTTGCCTTCCTTGATGTCTTTGTTATATACTAGTTTCAAAAGTGGTGAGTTGCCTGAAATGCAAACCCAAGCAAACTCTAATTTTGCTGACGACAGCCATGTGTATTCTAGTAAATTATGGCCTGTGCAACTAACAGCTGCTTGTACAGTTCCCAAATTGTGTTTATTTTTTAAACTTTAAAGCCCCTAGCTTTTTTTCCCCCAATTTTCTTTTCTTCTGCTCTAGCAGAATAGCAAAGAGAGAAAAAAATGTTCCAGAGAAATTTGACAAGAGCTAGCAAAAGGGAAAGGCAGAAAAATAAATAAAGGAAGGCAGAAAGATAGCTGACAGCTCACTGCTCCTATAGGGGAACTTCACTTTTTATTAGAAAATGTATTCATGTACTTTATGGTGACTTGAGTCAAATGCTGAGTTAGTATCTGGACAAGAAAAAAAAAAAAAGGATATGCATTACATGATATTCTGTTATTTTGTTATGAATGACCCTGAAAGATTCTCAAGCATTTTTCATGAGTATTTCCCAGGGAGAGAGGCAACAGTTAACCCAAGAGTCTTGGGTATTTCTCGTTGAGAATATTAACACTGCAACATAGGCCTGCTGTAGTGAGGAGTACTAACAGTGCATTAAGAGTTCCAACTTTTAGTCACTTGGTGAGAAACTATTATAAAATCACTGCTTAGTCAGCTTTGCCATTTGATTAAAAATTAAACTCCTAGGTAAAGCGAGTCTGGAAAAATTAAAGGTGTCTTTAATCAAGAGGTGCATATTTGTTCATTATAACTGACACGATACACACTATAATGTACCGATAAACCTGTAGTACTGATGTATCAGAGACCCAGAGTGCTTAAAAATCAGAACAGAAAGGGAATAATAAGAAATAAGAAGTTTGCTCTGTGATTCTCAAGACCCCAGTCAACTCGCTGTAAGCTGCCCACACTGACTGCTACCAGAGACTGCACAGGAGCAAAACATCTTTCCTAACAGTGAGGGAGAGCCCACAGTCTGGGTTTCCTAACCAGAACTTTTCTGCCTGATTACCTGAATCCTTATGAAAAGTGCTGTCAGAAGGCACAAAGCCAACTGGAGACTGGCCGATGATCATGGAGCCTGTGGCTCCTGTCTTTTCTGACCTCCCTTCCCCATGTGTGGCTGAACGTTGTCTGCAGACAACTTCTCTAAGCAAGTCTGGGAGTGAACTTGTCGAGTGCTGGGACCACCGTCTGCTGCTGCTCTCTGGGACACCTGCAGCGTTCGCCAAGTCAAAGAGATTGCTGCTAGCGAAAGGGGAGTAGGAAGGGAGTGGGAAATGACTCCTCAAAACTGGTGCTTGCCCGCATCTATGTAGCATTAGTTAGCAACAGGCACTAAGACAGCCACAGCCAGCTGCCTACATAATAGGATGGTAGGAGTCTCAAAGGCAATTACAATGCCCGCTGCAGGCAGTGCTAATGCAGGAGCTTTAGTGCTCTTAGCCATCCTCGGTAAATCTGTATCTGCATTAGAAAACATACAGATCACCAGCAGCAATTGCAATACAGCCCCATCAAGCCAGAACAAAGTCAGTCCAGCCCAATGTAATGTTTAGAGCAGTGGTCAACGTGAACAGTGTAAGGAAAGAGCAAGCATGAAGAAGTGGTATAATCCCTATAGTGCTACCTGAAGGCGATGACACAAACCAAACAAGAACAGGATCAGGAGATGAGTCCCAAGAATGAGACAAAAAAGGCTGTATAACACTGTAGGAAGATTAATACCACCCTGCAAACATCAGAAACTGTTCATGTCAAATAATGGGGGATGGCAAAGAAGATAATAGCAGTTAACTCAACAACTATCTGATAAGTGATCCGTAGTAGGATGTTATTAGATGTCCCTGACACACTGTGAATTATACACTGATAAAGGAGGCTGTTCCTAATGTTTAATTGTGCCATTTTCATTTTGTTTTTACAATAGCTATGAGCAAAAAATGTAACCAAAACTCAAATAACCAGCATAAAAAGAAGAGGATAACTTCTTTTTCCACTGGCTTTGTAGTCAGTCTCCTGACTTTTAAACTAGTTCTTCCATCTATTTAAAATGACCTTTGAAAAATCTCTTTAAAAATGGTAGTAGAACAGTAATAGTATTTTCCCACTTCCAGAATACAGGAACACAAAATCCTTCAAAATTTGTTGTGTGTCCCATCTACTACTTGTCTCTGTGCAGCAGGCATCTAATCATTAGTTCTGCTGTACAAGTGGTCAAACTTCTAATGAGAAAAGCTTTAAGACTGGCCCCAAACAAGACAGAAAATTTTTTCCAGTTGCTGAATATCTGCAGTTATATGCACTGGAAGTGGCATGAGAAGTGTATGAGAAGTTTTCTGAAAATTGTGCCTGTCAGGAGTTAAGGGCAGAAGCTACGGTGTGTGGCTCTAACCTTTGGGGTTTCCCTGCCTGCTGACTCCTCCCTTGGAGAAAAGCACCACAGGGCCCACGATCCTAAACAGGATTAGCTTGTGCTCTTTTCCAGATGCAGACTGCACTCACACCACTTCTTCAGTATCTGCAGTAGATCTTAATATGCTTTTATTGACTTGTCAGAGCATTTCCTATCAAAAAACGTTGTGCTGCTTCCTACACGCTCACTTGAAAAGAGCATTCTAAAATTTCATAAATTTAGTTCAAGGGAAAGAAAATTGTTTTGAAATAGCAAACTTTTCTGTGTGAAAACATCCTGAAAAGCATCCATATTAACATCATCAATTTAAAACTTTTCAATCTCTGTGTGTTGATATAAAAAAAAGCTTTTTTAATTTTCCTTTTTCTTGCAAAGGGAAAGTAATAAAAAACATTATATTTTCTGCAGCAGGAACAGTCTGGTTTGATTATTTTTAGAGCAACTCCTATGTGCAGTTTAAACCGAAATCTAGAACAGCAAAGACTGTTTGGAATCCTAACTTTGAAAGGGCTAGACTTAACATTAAAGCTTATTTATCAACCCCAGGACAACTCTGTGTTCACAGTAAAGGTGGGCTTGTCTTGCTCTCTTGGACTGATGCCTTCTGTTTACTTACTTGCTTTTTTTTTTTTTTAGTATTTTATAAAGGATTTATTTGAGACTAAAGCCTCTTAACATTCTGGGAAGAAGCAGCAGGGTCATGCTCTGAAGAAAGGAGATAGTCTAGGTAAGACCTGGTGCAGGCAGAGCTGCATCAGCTCTTGCCATCCTCCCTGCTGAGAAAGCTTGCACCTATGTATATACATACACACAAGCACACACAGACTTATTATTCAGGCTAGAGAGAACTATGATTCTTAATGGAAGTCAATGGAGGACAAGAAGTGTTCGTGAAGCAGCTCTTCACTTATGCTTGGTCAAAATCAGAGCAGCAAAAGCACTCACACATGTTGTTTTGTGGGCTTGGTTTCCACTTCTCTTTTCCTAGTATCTTTTCTGCCACTGGAAAAAATATCACAGCTTCCTATCCTAAATGCAATCACTTTTATGTACTGAATCCCATCATTTGATGGTGAATTAACTTTGCCTACTCTATCAAAATAACAGCATGGCTTTCAGAGGACCAAAAGACATCAGAATCTCTGTTTCCAGAGATTTCCAGCTCTGCCCCACAAATAGGTGAATGCTGATGATGAGCTGTGATTTAATGTAAAGAAATTAATGGATATATACATTTAAGCCAGAAAAAATAATCTTTTAAGACTCTGCATAATACAAGCCATAGATTTTTGTGAAGTGACTCATATGTTAAACTAATAACTTCTGGTAGCATTGAACCCCTTCTGTTAGAAAGGCACCAAATACAGTCAGAAGACCCCAAGTATTGCTCTCTGGGTAGGTTGCGCCAGTGACTCATTCTAAAGTAGATTGAAATCTTCTCTCTTCTCTTTCTGAGAAATGCTTTTGTTTTACAGTTTTTTAAAAAAGCGCTCTCTGGAAGGCATGAATTGGTCTTGCTTTATGGCTCTGTGCAAGTCTTGAAAGATGTCCATCTAGACCCATTAAAAGGCTTAAATGGACAGAAGTGACTATAAGTTGTTTAGTTCTGTTGTGTTTCAAAAAAATAAAAGCAAGGTTTCCTTGGCTTTTTTCCTTGATAAGAGCACATTATTAAAAAGGCTATCTTCTTCTCCATTAAACATCTACTCTTTTGGTCAGACTTTGCTTTATGTATTTATTTTCATTTTCATTCACCATTACTTTCAACAGTGTGACAAATGGCAGCATGACATGGAGACAGAGATTTGAAATAATTAAAGCTCCATACACAAAAGGCTAGAGAAAGATGAAATTTGGTACATAAAATGCTGACACCTTGCCTCTACACTTCTCCATCTTAACTGAACCCCATCCCAGACCCATCAATTTCAAATGGTGTAGGTGTAACTCACAGATGCATGTCAAACCTGCAGTTAATTTCCTGGGAATGAAATGTAGTTTATATATACCAAGGACGTGGAGTCAGAAACTCATTAGTTAGATCTTGTGTCAAAAACAATGAAAGAGAAAATAAGATAGGGAAGGAGGGGTCACAGAGTAGACTCAGTTGCCCTGAAGTCTACACTAGCTTTTGAGCCACTGAAGTTATGTCTACAATGAAAAAGTATCCCCAGGCTCCTCTCTGCCAAGAGCTTAGCTCAAGTCCATCCCTGAGGAGTGGTGAGTCTGGAGAGAGGCAGGAGACTTCTCACCTTAACAGCCAGGCTAGGAGAGATGGTGAAATAACCTCCACATCTGCTTTCCACTAGCCAAGAAATACTGTAGGTGATTTTTTGCTTTGGTTGTGTTAGGCTACTTTGTGCTGTCTGAATTCCAGCTCAGTTGGGGATCTGCCTTTGCATCTTCAAAGAAAGCACTATGCAAGCGTTATATAATTAATTGTCTCAAAACTCTTATGAGGGTGATGGATTGTATATGAATTGTTCCCTACTAATGACAAAAGAAGAGGAGGCTTTGTAGAACTAATGTCTTGTACCTATTGAGCTTTCTGCGTGAAACCTTTATTATCAGTGTAGTGTCTGTATCACTGCACTGCCAAAAAGCTCCAGCCCAGATTCGTGTCCTGTTGTGCTAAGCACAACCTTGTGCAGTAGATTTTGTCAGCTTCTCCCAAAAGAGCTTTTAGTTTACAAAGGAAAGAGGGGTGACGAGACCATCAGCTGGTGTGCCTTAAGTAACACAGCTGGCTACCAGGAGGGCTGTGGGCTACCACAGGAACTGCTTTATAGCAGACCATGAGCTGGTTGCTGTCTAAATTATTGTTGCTGATGAAATACAACAAAGACAGCAACAGCAACCCCAGCTCGCACCCTGAAAAAGCTAGGCTTTTCCTCCAGTGTCAACATGATACCCTGAGACACATCCTGCAATCTTTAAACAGTAGTAGAATTAACTTGTGTATCATCCTTGAAAACAGGAAAAAACAATAAAGTTTGAAAATGCATTTTAAATATTAAAAAGCAAAATATTTTTAAAAGACAGAAAAAGACAAGGGAAAAAAGGCTTTTGGGTGTGGGTTTTTTTTCAAATAATTGTTTTATGCAAAGTCATATAAATCTAATTTCAGTGGTTAACAGACTATTGTTATAATCTTTAATAATCCCTCAGAGGATCCCTCCTCAAGATCCATTTAGTGTTTTTTTGGTTTTGCATTACTGGTTCATCCTACGTACTATCACAGCACATATCATGCCTGCAATTTCAAGCCTTATTAAAATAATCATTTTTATCCAGAACGGAGAGCTGTTACTTACCACTGGAAATATATTATTAGCTCATCCTAACTAAATCGTTCATTCCTCCCCAGTAGAAGTTAGGTGCCTGTCAACATTTCAATATTACCTCTAACATTTTGAGACTGTCTGTAATTATGGAGAATTTTGTTGGTGGTTTGTTTTTAAGAAATAATAGGTGGAAAATTCTGTCTTGTCTTTTCCATGTGGGATATGAAGTCCATAAAGGAAGGGGAAAATATATGCCAAGAAAAGAAGGCATATTTCACATTCTAATCTATCCAGCAGAAATATTTTTTTTTTTTTTTTTTTTTTTGTGAGACAGAACTATGGGCGAGGACCTCTTATTAATCAGGTTAATTCAGTGGAGTTCCAATGGGTCTCAGATCTTTGAAACAGGTGCTGCAAAAATCCTTTTGCCCCCATAGTAATAAACAAATGTATGTCAGTCTCAATTTAATGCACATGAAGACGTTACTCCAAAACAGACTACAACAGAATTCAGGAAAAACATTTAAGAAAAAGGAAAAAAAAAAAGGATTTCCAGTAGAAGATTATGCAGAAGATCCACAGTGGTGAGGAGGTATTTCTGAAGGTGAGTGTTAAGTTAATAAAAGTCATAGAGAAGGATGTGGCGGTCCAGTCTGACCTCTATGATGAGTGAATTAAGCAGGGCTTTCTGATAGGGCTGCTCTTAATGGTTTCTTTTGGTTTATTTCTATTCTACTTTTTTATTTTTCTCTTTTATTATTATGCCCGACTTTACATTTTCACTCAGCTGTGTTTGCGTTAGGAAAGTACTGCTCCGTAGTACGGGTTTCTTTCTCATTTGCTATAATTTGTGCCTCCGTTTGGTTTCTGCACAAGTGTGACTCCTATGGCTTCCTGAAAAGCTGCCAGACAAAGCTTAAGATGGCAAGATAAGAAGAGGGATGCTGGGTTGTTTAGTCACAGCCATTTAATTCACAGACACAGTAGGGTACGTGCCCCAGGGTAACGCAGCAGTATGAGACACCTGCACAGAGCACGCGACCTGTGCAAGCCTCCTGCCCTTCTGGAGAGGTAGTAACTGGCCAAATAGGAAACCCTACAAAGTTTAAAATAACACTCTATGCCCGTACTTAGGCAGCTGAGTCCCACCCAAAGAGCCTTTACGAGATGGAAAAAACCCACTTCATCAAATACAAAAGAGCGATAGAAAATACATGCAGCAAATAGCAAATACATTTCAACATATACACAGATGAAATATGAAAGCACTAGGCCAGATGAATCTAATCTGTGGTTTCTTCACTGTCATAAAACAGCCATAGATCAAGAAGACGAGGTTGTAGGGAAATCTTGCATAGAAAAGTTTGAGCATTTTAGCCATTGGCTTTAGCCCTGCAGCTTTCTATCAGCAATATTTCCTCCATGCAGCGAGATACATAACCTGCCCTCCATTTTTTAAATCAAGGGCAGACAATGACAGCTGAAGATAGGTTTGTAAAGACAGTAATGACAAAACAACATGTGAAACAATGAAAAAGAGTGAGTAGGAAAATTACCCATAGTGGGATAGAAGTGTTTCTCCCAGACTGGAGAACAGGAAGCAAAACAGAAGATAGCAGAGCTCTCACTGGAGCTCTCTAAGCCTGGAGGAGCACTAATGGAAGAGTCAGAAAGCAGAGATAGAAACAATGCCAAAAGTAAAATAGACTTTCAGGGAAGAAAGAAGCAGTTAAGGAGAACATCAGTTTCAATAAAAAAAAAAAAAAAAAAATGGAGGGGAAAAAAAAACACCATGAAACCAAACCACATAACTGATGATTTTAGGAACAGCATGAGAGCCAATGAGATCACGAGGGAAGGCCACAATTTGATGGCACATGACCTGCTTGGTTCATGAACTACTTGAGAAGAAAAAGGGTGTTGATAGAGTGGTGAGAAGAAAGTGAACGAGACAGAAGTGAAAAGAATTCGCACAGGAAAGAACGGGAAGAAATGGTGTAATGCAAGAGACAAGTTCAACCATTTTCTGTCTAGACGAAGGGGTGGCAATAACTTGCAGCAAGACACACCACCTCCCTGGGACGCAGTGTCTGTGACTGCATAACTTCACGATTACAGTCTCAGTCGTGATTTCTTTACAAGTGGGAAAATGGCATGGAAGGGAGGCTCTTTACTGCTCCAGGCTTCCTCTGCACCTCAGAATAAAGCACCATACTGACATCAGCAAAGTAACATTCAAAGTACATAACAAACATGACTATAACCTACCACTGAGACGCCTGCCTACCTCACCACCCACACAAAGAATGTACGTGCCATTTGAAATGAAATTCCCCTGATAATTGCAGCTTCTCTTCCAACAGACAAAGAACGTATCTGTTTGCTGATTAAAAGACTTTTAAAAAATCTCAACAAAGACTTCGTTTGTTTTAAATATTTGCACTGTGGGGTCTCTAAGGTCCAAAAATACTCCCTCCCCCCCGAAAAAAAACTAGCCCAGCATGGCATGATGACAGAAATGACGGAACAGCAAAGCATCATGTCAGGGAGATGGAAGGTTTCAAAAGGAAAAACATAAAGGTGCCTCCAGGTTTATCCAAGTCTATTTTTTTCTTTGAGAATTGTAATTACTCAACAGTACAAGATTTCTTCTTGAATGTCTGCAGGGGGGTTCGAGTTTTTTTTCTCCTTCCCCTTCTTGACAGCACCTCCCGCTGACATCAGACCAACAGTCATTACACCTTCCTAGTAATGTCAATGAAAATCTTACCGGATATATTTTTGCATTGTATAGCTCGTCTGGACTTGAAGAGAGAAATCCGCAGCCAGCAGAAAGCTCAAGGACTTCACAATGATTATGCAATCTCCCATTCCATTAAAATAACTGTTTATCTTCAAAAAAAGTATATAATAGAGAAGAAAAGCATATAATTTAGTCATTCAGCAGCCAAAAAGTCAAACAGTCAAACATCTGCCTGTGGCCAGATGCTGATCTTTCTTGCATTCAGGGTATTCTGGGACTGGGGGATGTTTGTTGCTCGTCATACCGGTGTGAGAAAATTGGGCCCCATACTTGAGTGAGAAAGAAGCTCACTAAACAAGCCATCAAAAAAAGTCATTAAAATAAAAGCAATGATTATTACTGTCTTTGGGGTTTAGTTCAAGCTCTTTCAGACCCCTCTGACATGCAGGGGTTCCCTTGTTCAACACTTACTGAGGATGTTGCGCGACGCCCTCTCACCTTAACTCTCTTGATATCAAAAGGCAAAACTTTTCTTTTTTAAATGTCTTTCTCACCTCTGCGTTATGGTTCATGCCTTATGATTTGACATCACAGATGCAGATTATGGGGTGTAATAAAGGTGAGATCTCTAAGAAAACTAGGGCTAGGAATCACTTTTTGATTTCAAATGTTGGTGTCCCTATAGAATGAGATATATAGAGAGATGTGTGTATACAGCGCTATTCGCCTAACAGGATTATTCCCAGTAAATAGCCTATCATGTAGTTTAAGAAGAGCTTATGAAAGAAAAAAAAAAAAAGGAAAAACAACTGTGAAGATTAGCAGAGAGTTAAAAAAAAAAACCACATTTGCTCCGTGTTCTCTTTATTTGATGTTATCTTCTTTTGTACCAGTGTGAGAAAAGCTAGCACAAGATCCCCAGAGCTAAACACTCCTGATTTCTCCAGGTAGCTTAAAATGACATAAAACCTTTAGAATTTGGCTTCTGCATTTTATTTTAGCACCATATGACATCCAGCTGATGTAAGTCAGGATTAAAATTAGGTGGAGCTATGTACAGTTCCATCAGGGGATGCTCTAACCCAGAAAGTTTAAAAAGTAGTTTTCAAAATAGCAGTTCCCAAGGGCAACATGGTATATTCAGCAGGTTTGGGAACAGAATAATTCTCAGAGAGGAGCTCCTCTAGAAATCTGAGGTACCAGAAAGCATAAACTAAACTCATGGCATACTACCTAACGAGCACAACACCACAGATTTCGTCTTGACCTTTTATTTCTATCACTGCTGAGGTGATAGAAAAGAGAAGAGATTCACCTAGGAATAGCCAGGTATCTGATATTTTGTTCAGCACCCCTTTTTCTCCTGACATTGACCAATAATTTAGTTCTTAAGAAACATATTTTCTAATTCAGGACCAAAATGATTGTTAAATGGTCCATTCTTTAATTTAAAAAGAATCTTCAAAGCTGAAACCAGTAGGTTGTAGTTTTGCTAAAATCACTGATGTGAATTGGTATCAGTTTTTATGAGATACCTCAATAATGCAATTATCTCAAGTGAATATGTGTCAGCAGACAACTGTATCCACTTAACAAAATGGATGTATCAGTAATGTTAATCCACAGAACGCAGCTCCAGTAACAAGTTTTTGTGTTAAAGGGAATAACCCTCCATCCTCCTAAGCTCTTTGTAACTCTTATTTCCTTTTCTTATTGTGACTTTTACACACTGATGTGCTCTCAGACTGCTATAATTGTCTGTGCAGTGGTTGACGTATGGTAATACTGTGCAAGCATCTACAAACTTCATAGTGGAATCAGGACTACAGCATATATACATATAGACGGGGGAGAAGGTGGCTGTCTCTCAAAGGCTTGTGGTCTAAATGGACACAAAAGTAGATACAAAAAGAAGGAAAGTGGAGAATAATGATTATAGCTGGTTGTAGTCACTGCTTAGCCTTTGTCAAGGAGAACCTGATAGACAGAATAGATCACGTTCATCCCTGATACAGCTTCACTAGTTTTGCAATGTTAGGGATATTTATACTGGGGAATGATTTCACTTGTATCACTTACACATTCATATATCATCTGACAGCTTTTCAAAGCTTTATTAATCAGTGTTTCATGCAAACAGTTAAAAGCAGTGAAGCTGGAATTATGTGATCACTGTCATAAAGTGAACAGTATATTGCATCTTGTTTATCCATCTGCTATAATTGCACTATGGGAATTGAGTTGCTTATAATAAATGCAATGACATAAGTGGTACTAACACATGTAGAGGGTACGTGTCAATACGTACTGCTAATTTCCACATTTGTTTCTTTGTATTAGGCAATGCTAAAGGTTTCTACGTGCCACATCTGAGTGCCTGTGGCCTTCCTATCGCTGCAGAGAATCTCCGCTGCCTGGATCTGCCTACAATGAGCATCTTAACCCCTAAGGTGGAGAACCAAAGTCAAGTAAGGTGTTTATGCCCTACTTTGCTGCCTATTTGGATAAGATTTGAGTTGTATGCTGTTGTCCCAGCTGACTGTCACCCTCTTGAGTTGTTACATTTATGAAACTGATTTACATACTGAAGGAGAGGTAATAGAGGACATAGATTCCAACTAAGAAAGCAAAGACAATTTGGGCTAACCTGGCTCTGCCACACTCTTTCTCTGTGGCTTAATCCTGTCTTTGGACCCTGGATACACCTCTGGGACCGTTTAAAAGTGAGCCTGAATCCACTCTCAAGCTTAAACTCACTTCCTGTTCAAACTGTGTGGATGACAGGTTAAATTCTGGGGGTTTGGTGAGCTCCAGGTCATGGCTGACTGCACTTCACCTCTCTGCCTCTGCACCTAGAAGGCCTCCCTTTACGTGAGCTCAATGAAATCTCTGTGGCACTGTTTCACTTTCTACCTGAACCTCAACTGATTAAACATAGATCTAAGAACAGAAAGTTGGACTGATTGAGATTTATCCCCTTCATGGGAACCTAGAGGGACTTCTTTACTTGTTTAAATCCCGGGCATAAAAACCCTCAGCATCGAGTTTGAATTTTTTCCATACTCTAGAATTCACAACATAATCCAAGTATAGATAATTATCCCTAGAACAAGCAAAAAACAGCCCCTGAGACTCAGGAAAAAAGTGCATCAAGTAGGATTTTTTTATTTGGGTTTAGTTTTAATAATAGTTGCTCAAAATCACTAACATTAAAAAAAAAAAAACAAACTCATGCAAAGTCCATTGATTGCAAAAGAACCTCTGAACATCCACCCCTCTACATAGGTACATTATGTTAACATTCTCATGTTGTCAGCAGATCTTTACCGAGTAGGAGGGATTCATTAACTCCAATGTAATCTGCAATCCAGACTGGCAGAAAGCAGAGGCTTCCGATACCTCAAGCTGGCTCCAGTCAGAAGTAAGATGAGAGTGTCTGACTCAGGCCTACACATTACAGTATAATCAGCTATCCCTCATGGAGTTAAAATCACTTTGTTCTGAAAAAACAGTGGTAGGTCTACATGGAATTGTTTCATTCTGATGCAAATGCATCCACTTCCTAGAGGAAATAAACATTTTTAGTCAGTAAGTATGAGATAAATGGATCTCTTACTGAGAGGTGAGTTTACCTTGTTTGATTTCCTGTTTTACACATATTTCTGCGTGTGTATATCTGCCTGCATATACATATATACATATATATGTGTGTGTATATATCTCTGTATTGCAACGTAACCCACATATGGGGATTTTCATAGTTTAGTCCAGGCTAACTTCGAGCCCAACCCTAAGCAAGGACTTTGTCCAGAATATCTCAGAGATACTGTGATTAAGAAAACTCTATTATTCCCAATTTCTGTTCCATGTCCTTCAACATCTGCGTCAAAAAATATGACAAGTCTCATGAGGAACGACTGAGGGAACTGGGGCTGTTTAGCCTGGAGAAGAGGAGGCTGAGGGGAGACCTTATCACTCTCTACAAGTACCTGAAAGGAGGTTGTAGAGAGATGGGGGCTGACCTCTTCTCCCCAGTGACAAGTGATAGGACGAGAGGAAATGGGTTCAAGTTAAGCCAGGCAAGGTTTAGATTGGATATTAGGAAAAAGTTTTTCACTGAAAGGGTTATCCAGCATTGGAATAGGCTGCCCAGGGAGGTGGTGGATTCGCCATCCCTGGAGGTGTTTAAAAAAAGGGTAGACGTGGTACTTGGGGATACGGTTTAGAAGTGGTTTTGTCAGGTTAGGTTAATGGTTGGACTTGATGATCTTAAAGGTCCCTTCCAACCTTAACGATTCTATGATTCTATGAAAGCTGTAGAAAGCAGGCTGGTGTGAAAACAGGGGCCCAAGACTCTGATTCTCCTGCGCCTATGCTGAGAAGTGAGCAACACAGGCGTGTTCAGGAGCTGCTCATTCCTGCAGGATTAAACCTAGAAATCCTGATGGCTTGTGAGAGAAAGTGTATTCATTTCTTCCTCATTTTTCAGTGGAGTCTCGCCTTCCATTATTCTCAGTTGTCTCCTTCTGTATGATAATTGCAGCAAGGCTAAAAATGACCTAATGATTGCATTAGTTTCCACACAACTTCCCTCTTTTCACTCCTCTCCGACCTCTACCCATCACAGAGATTAGTGAAGGACAGGCAGAAAAGTGAAAAGAATGCCTGAATGTAGGTTGTCATACCCAGCCCAGCTGTTGCTAATAATAATTTTCTGAGTGCTAGCACTGGATGAGCCATTTGTCACGAATGATTTATTTGGTGAAATTAGCTCTCTTTTTCACTCCTTGCAAACCTTCTCTGCAAAACGATGGAGACATTCAAAGATGTTCGTTATGTTTATAGGTCCAGGTGAATGTTTCTCTCCTCAAGCATAAGACTATGGATTAGTGGTGCTCTGAGGTGCAAGTGTTCAATAGAGACTAACGATTTTGGATGCCTCTCCTTTTAACCATCCTGTTTGGGCAGACAGATCACGGCACTGATATTCAGCAGGTAAAGGCCCAAATAATTCTGAAAAATTGGCCCTTAAGGGATACCTTGGTTGTTCATGCAAAATCACTAATGGCTTCTGAAAATTTATCCCAGTGTCTATTCGTTACATGTCATTACTTACATCAGTGACATGGCAGATATCATAATTCCATGACTGAATGACTGGATTTCTGCAAAATGGAGTCTTGATAACCCACTAATGAATGACGAATAAAGCTGACTTCTTTATGTATGGAAATAGACATTCACACAGATCACATTGTCTCCCTTCCGACTTTGTGGTCTGAACTGCAATGTCTGTAGAATAGAGATTTTTGCTAAAATGCCTCCCCACCTTCTGCCATATTTTTTTTCTCTAGTTTGCCCTGAGGTTTCTAAGAACTGTAAGGCACACTTTGGGCTTTGACCTCAGCTGGGACTTATACTTCTTATTACGGTATGTTCCCATTAGTTAGCCAGCTGTTCTCCAAGGATTACATCCATCCTGTGACACCTAGCTGTCCAGGGACCTTCTAGGTGTTTCTTCATTCTAATTTGTGTGACTTTAAAACAGGGGGAAAAAGTTGCGTTATTTAGTTTGTGTGTGAGTACTCTCTTCAGTGCTGATTGTGGTTGATTAGATCACAGGAATGAGTTTTGTATGTATGTCAACACCTCATGAAATACATCCTTCCATTGGACACTGTTGGGCAGCTGCTTCTGGGACAAAAAATATGGCAGGATGACACTGCATTTTAGTAAAAATAAGGGAGAGCTGTGGCTGACCCAGCTGGAGCTGACCTCTGTGTTTGGTGGGGAACCAGCACAGAGAGCAGCCCACAGATGATGCCCTCTGTGACCTCTGTGACTCATTCCTGAACTGCAACATACACTGCCATTGGAATTACACCAGGGAGGTGTGTGTCCCATATAAGGCCTATTGCAGTCCCTAGGTAATTTTTAGCCATAGCCATTTGTACTATTATTTAGTCAGGTTATTGATCTTTTAAGTCCGGTAGCTGTATCTGGCCATGATTGGCACAAGCATCTTCATAGGCAGACAGGACAATGTAATGAAAGCCATAATACCAGCAGACAGTGGTAAAGTAATATAGGGAAAGGCAAGGGGGAGGAAGAGGTGATTTTAGTTCTTTGTCTTCCAATAATCACCGCACAGCTTGAGATCTGATTTCTTTTACCCTAATCTCAGCATGCATCTCAAAAATGCTACTGGCCATCAGATTATCCCAGCAGATCATTAAATTTTCTTATCCTCCGGACTTATGTATGCTGTGGAACTATCCAAGGATAATGAGCAGCCTGCTGTTGCACTCACCTGGTTGGGGTCGATGTGTTTTATGAAAGCTACCCACATATTCTCTCTAATGAATGAGTCCTTTCTTTTTACAGGGGAGAACTCTAAGGGAAAAAGATGTTTTTTTGACATGACCTTCAGGTTTTTTGATCAGAAACGTAATATTCTTCAGACAAATTCCTAGTTATCAACAAGGAACAGCAATGTGTGATCCAAAAGACATGTATAATAACGTTTGTGGTAGTACATGCTCTTCAAAATTCATATACATAATGCTATTCTCCTTCCCCGGATGCTATATGACTGGGGACAGACATAAAGCTTCCAGTTGCAGTTACCCAAACAGCTGGAGTGATTGAATTCATGGGCTAAACTGTTATTGCTTCCAGTGGCAAACTCAACATGGGTTATAACAATACTAATGCTGTTTACTGACTCTAGGAAAGAAAACAAGTGTATCTGATCATAGATAAACTTACCTCCTCAGACAAATATTTAAATAAAAAAGCTTTCTCCTTCAAACACGCATACCCCTATTTCCCTTGTGGCAGCCAGCTTTTCCTGCTCTTCCTGATGTTTCCTTGTGCTTTTGTTGCTCTCCTGTTCGTATTCTCTCATCTAATTCCCACAAATGGTTCCTTCTGCTGGAATAACAAGGCTCCAGACTGGCTGAACAAACCTGAGTATGGCACCGGGGTTGAAAACTTAAATGCTGAATTTCAGCAATACGTTGCTCGCACTGTAAAGCCAGTAAGATAGGAACAGCTACTGGTCTGATGCTGTTCGTGTTCTTCTGCCCGTCATGCAGGTCATACACCCCTGGTGTCCGGAGCAGCATTAATACGGGCACTCAGCTGCCGTTGGGGAGGAAGATAATTGGATGCCCATGTTAGGCTTTCTCACCCAGAACTAATGTAGCCCTTTCTGTACAGTCTCAGATGACCTAATCATGATCTACATTGCCTCTGAAATTAAAGGTGCTCATACGATCACCATGACTGCAGACTCTGAACATGTGCCAGACATGAGCATATTTCTCCTCCTGCCATCTGTACGAGATGCGGCAGTGTGTGTTCCCCTTGTTTAACAAACAGGGAGTGAACATCAAGTGACTGGCAAAAGGCTATAAAAGAAATGTGTCAAAGAAGAGGCAGGAATTAAAAGGAAAGATCTTCACTGTTAAGGTCACCTTTGTTTTCATCGAGGAGGAGAAAACATGTGCCACAGTGAAGGGGAAGAGTTGGAAAGGAGTTAACACTGAATTAGAATGGAGTTATCACTGACTTAGAAAGGAGTGATGACTACATGTGTAACAAAGCCTTCGCTCATTGCCAAGGCTTGCAATGCCTTCGGTGGCAGCCGTGGCAGTCATTTTGAACAAAGCCCAGATACACTAAAACCAAATCAACAACTGAGTTTTCCCAAGACCCAGGGTACCCAGATCTGCAGCTGAGGAGGAGCCACACTTTTTGTCTGAACAGCTTTAATAGTGATTAATAAATTTACTCTAATAAAAATCTTGCTCGCAAAAAGCCCTTAAAACATGACATTATTTACATAATTTCCTGCAAAGAACAGCTGCGTAGCCCTCCACTCTGGTCATAACTTCTCAGTTGTAGTGCTCCTGCACCCAAACATTCACAAATCTTAAGGCACCTGCCTGGCATTTATGGTACAAAGGAGTTTATGGAAGAGGTGTGCCTCTGGGAAACCAGCACCTCACAAGTGTGGCTTGAAAACTGATGGTGTAACCAGGGTCGAGATCCTGCAGTCGGATCCATACCGGTGACCACTGGGGTGCATTGCAGGATTGGGCTCATATTTATTGATAGCTTTTAATTAGCCTACATAGCTCAATTCCACATCTGCTTTCCTATAAACAAGCCACTAATTAGTTCAGTGAGTCAGTTAAAGTCTACCATTGTGCCAGATAGTTTAAAGAGACACTGAAAATATTTGAAACGGAGTCCATTTAATTTTAATTATTTTTTAAAACGAAAGCATGACATTCCCCCCCCTCNCGAAAGCATGACATCCCCCCCCCCCCCATATTTTATCTCCTTCTTCTGAATTCCTCTGCTAATTTCAGAATACATAGTTGCAAAGTTGGGGCTGTGTCAGAGACTTGTGCGTCTCCAGAGCAAATCCACTCTGGATTTACGTTTTCTGATACATTCTACTGCTTAGCTTTACTCAGGTGATAGCTCTGGAAGCACCGCTAGCACTTCCAAAGCTTGATTACTCACCTGACAAAGCCAAGTTAATAACATAATTTTCTCAATACTCCAGCCTCCCGGCCTAATGCGGCAAAGCAATACTGCCCTTAGTTTCTGGGTCAGAGTCTTGTATATGACCTGTACAACTTAGGGAGAAGATGTTTCTGACTGGGATCAGAAAACATGAAGGTGAGACCCTCTCTCCCCATCCACTGAGGGAAATGAGCAGAGCCCACTTCCTTCCATAATGGGCCTGCTCAGAGAGGATCGCGTCTGTGCCCTTACACAAACGTCTCTTCAGTGATTAGTTGAACACCTCCTTCAGAGCCTTAGGAAGGGACAGCGGACATCTCATGTAGATGCGTTAGCCTTGGACTGACTCCCGCCTGTAGTTTCTGAAATCCCACTGGGCTCAGAAGTAAGTGAAGCACAGAGCAACGGGGTCAGGTCTTTGCATGAGCAAAGATGAAGCCTCGGTGTGTGCAGATGTATTTAAAGTTAAAAATGAAAGACTTGGAGAGCTCATTAGTCTTTTAAGTTTCTCCTAAGTCTTGGGTTTGTCTGCTAAATCCTTTATTGACTCTAACTGAAAGCCTCAGCGCCAGGCAGCTATCCTTCCTGTTTAACCTTGTGTCACTTGTGTCACTTGTAACAACAGAAGGTGAAATAATTAGGTCATTTTTTAAACGTGGACTTTTGCTTTCCAAACTGACTGCTCCTTTAAAGCCAAGATGTCCCCCCTGACACCCCTCCTTGATCTAGCACCTAATAGCTAAGCACGATGTCTTTCCTCCACCCTCCTTACTTTTTAATATGAGGCTTACAGCATGCCAGCAATTTAAACCTCCGCTCTCCATTGGCAAGTCAGAATGGCTTTGGTGAACAGTCTATTTCTTCTCATTATTCCTCGCCATTGTGAGCGATGATGTCTCAGGACCAGTGACTTTCCCCGCACAAAGATTTTAATGGTCCAAACATACTCTCCTTGCAGATTACAGCGGAATCACTAATGCAATTTTGACCTGACTTTGATGCAGCACTCTATTGATGTGGGGTGACGCCGCAGCAAAGCAACAAGGTTAGATCTCAGCAGTGATTAAGCTGGAGTTCCTGAAAGGACGCTTACCTCCCGTGTGTGCAGGGAGGCGGCTGGGCATGGCGCGAGGTGCTGGCTCAGAGCTCGCTCCAGCTGCCTGCGCACTGAGCGCAAGGGGAAGGCAAGATGCTTTTTAAACTCTGCTTTCCTGTACCCCACCTCTGGAAGATAATCCCGGCCTGCTCAGCTGCTGAGCAGTCAGGTAATCAATCAATCTGAAATCCGGTTTTGTCAAGCATCACCCTTGCCAGCCGAGAGTGGGTTGTGGCCCTTGGGTGCGTGTCTGGTCTGGTCTGCAACCCCATGGGCTGCCTTCCCTTTCGGGCTGGGGGGCTCCCTATGACTCTGCTGGGACCCCCGGGGCCACCACTGCTTGCTTTTTAAGAGGTCTAGGCAGGGAGGCTCTGGACCAGCAGCGACAGGAGAGCGGATCAAGCATCAGCCCCTTCCAAGGCTCCATCCCCGTTCTCTGGGGGTGAGGCTGAGTCCCAGGAGCGGCGCTGGGGCTCCGCTGTATGTGTATGCCGGGACATACATGTGTATTTCATGTATGTGTATATAACATATATATTTATAAGCAAACAAACAACTGAGCTGGGGGCTCTTTAAAATGTTCCAGCCACAACTATACTCAAAGCGGTGGGGGGAGAA